>JAWZYV010012217.1:0-194743 GCA_038373885.1 Cheiracanthium punctorium | reverse complement strand
CTTTTTTAAACATTACTTACTAAACGCAGGATCATTATACGTATCTTCCAAATATAAACAAATGAAACGGTGGTGAAAATAAGAGACTTATTCATTTTAATGAACGGATTAAACTGATCAACTTGATGGTGAATGTTTTTATTGGCTAATTTCTGCATACAAATCCGAAATATCCAATGAAATGCTGCATTGCCCTTGGCGATTGTCTTATTTTCACCACCGAGATCAACTCCATTGAATGGTTACCGTACTGAAAACATAACCCCGTTTCCGCCTGGTTGCTGCGGCAACGAAGGGGGAAACTGAAGTACGGGGGGTAAAACGGTGGTGAAAATAACGTCTGCCCATTTAAAAAGAACAGAACTGACTCATCTCGAGTTAGTATAAACTACGATTGTGATGGATGAAAAATACACGATATTCTATGTATTGTTATTGAATTAAAATTAAGGTAAAAAATATTAATGAAGATGTTTGTTTGTCCACGTTTATGTAAAACGTCTGCGCGTTTATGATCATTAGTTGGCAACACGTTATCCTCATCTCATGGAGATGAGATATTTCATTTTTGGTTTCATTTTCGACGGAAACTTTTTATTGCCTTTACTTTTATAATTTGTAAATTATCATTCACATTTTCAAATTTTGAATGACGTTATTTAACAAATGAAATCCTGAAAAATCTCAAATAACGTGGGTCTAGAATTAATACTGGTACTGTATCTTCATTGAAGAAGTATGAGCGTCTATAAAAACCACTCTTTACTTTTTTGAAATTTTGATTCCCCCAATGTTACAACTAGGCTTGCCAACTTTTATACACGGATTTTCGGAACTTTCGCATTTAAAATGCGGGACCTGGATAATAAAAGCGGGATTCAGCTTATTATTAGAGGAAGGCGAGAAACGCAATTAAAACCAGATCAAATTTTTATACTTATCCACACTATTCAATAGTTTTATTGTATAGTATTATGCATACTAGTTTGGGCATAATTATACCTACAACATAGTTAGCAAAAGTTTAAACAATCAGCCAAACCAATGAAAAATTAACATTAATTATTAGGGTTTTCCATCTTTATAATGAAAGTAAATAGTACTATCATTTGCAATTAAATTAAATAAACTTTATATTTTCTTTCTCAAACAACAACAAAACCCTTTAACTTTGACATAGAAAAAAACATAATTGGGTATTGATAATGTACCTTTTAAAGAGAAATTTAAAGTCTTAAATTACATCTTCTAAGATTATTACAATTATTTATTTGTAAAAAACCTTCAGATATATTTAACCACTTTTACTAAAATTATAATATTCTTTATTTAGAAAAGAAACATAAATTATACAAACACTTCTGCTGAGATCATATGTATTTCGAAGAGAAACTTAGTTTTTAAAATCTCTTCTGAGATCATTGAAATTTATTAAATTACTTATTCTATTAACGGTGTTGTTCAAAAAATCATGTGATTTTGGTACATAAGTACAAATAAACTAATTATGCCAGGCACCTCAAAATTTTGAACTCTTTACAAGCTGTACTACATACTGAAATAAACGATAAATCTGTATCAGTTTCAAAAACAGCGTGTCACTCTTCAGAAAATCTTGCAGTTCAGATCCATGTTTAGGAATTTTTTCTGAAAATTTCACAAAAGCCACAGCTTTTTTGGTTATTGCAGTGTGTAAAGCAGCTTATGAAGAACCATCTGGAATTTTTTGGGGACCATGGTGCTATTAGTTTATTTCAATTTGTATACCAAGACTAAAAACAGTTTTTTTTCTTCAACATACACCCTTTAAAAAACTGCCTAAAATCGGGACATTTGGCGTCCCGCATACACATTCTGCAGGGCGTTCTTCCTAAAGCCGTAGAAACAGGATGTCCTGGCTCTCATGGGACGGTTGGCTGAAGAAAGCGTAGACATGGAAGAATTTTGTATTTATTAATTTAGCCAAAACTATTTAAGTTACACATAAAATATACAAAACATAAACAATACACTTGAACATCTCACATAACATACCGGATATTTTAAAGGCAATATAATATCATATAATTTTTAGAAACCCTTACAGTTTAAAATCAAGTTACAGCCCGTGCGCAAGTTGAGCTGTTTTATAGTGAATGATCAAAAATATCTATCAATTCCCCCCTATATTTTTATCATTCAAATCACACTCTATATTACAGTTCTTAAAAGTACCAAGTCCAAGTCTTGTCATATGTCCTCTTAGAGCATCACCTGGTAGTTGTTTCGTCAGTGCATCAGCTTCCAAATCTTTAGTATTTTGATATACCAAATATATGTCCCCATGATCTTTGTCATCCTTTATGAAATAAAATTTTCTATTTATGTGTCGAGTACGACAGCTTATTTTTGGGTTGTTTATCCAGTCTATTAGTGCTTTACTGTCAGTTTTAATATTAATTGGTTTGATTATTAAGACACCTTCTCCCAATTCTTCTAATACACCACTTGCCCATCTAACTGCACAATCACAGTCACAAGCTGCAATTAGTTCAGCTTCCATCGTAGATAGCGCCACGAGTTTCTGTTTTCCACTTTTCCATCCAATGAGTGAATTTCCAATTTTTAATAGATATCCAGTACAAGATTTTGAATCCGGTGTAGTGCTCCAGCTAGCGTCTGTGCTGGTATTCAACTTGCCGTTTGTCAACTCAAACTTTAGGCCATAGTCTATTGTACCTTTTAAATATCGAAAAAGTCGTTTTATTGCAGTCCAGTGTACTTCTCGAGGATCCCTATTATACTGAGCCAATCTACTCACAGTATAAGAAATATCAGGTCGCGTTCCAACAGCTAGATACATTACTGATCCGATTGCTTCACGATATTTTTGCTGTGAAAAAACTTTTGAATTTTTGTAATCGTCCAATTGTTTATCACCTACCACACCTGGTGTTTTCACAGAATTGCAATCCAACATATTGAATTTTTCCAAAATCTTAATTATATACTTTCTCTGTGATAAAATTATTTCATTTCCTTTCTGCTTGATTTCCAATCCTAAAAACATGTTCGAGTCTGTTGTTTCTCTAATTTCAATATTTCTTTTTACATTTTTTATTACTCTGTCAACCACTTCTTCTGAGCTCGCCACCATCAAAAAATCATCAACGTATATTCCAATATGAACATATTCATCCCCTTCTGTTTTGGTAAATACTGATGGATCTGATTTAAGTTTTCTCAGTCCGGCTTGCTCTAGTATTTCACTGAATTTGTTATACCAACATCTTCCTGATTGTGGTAAACCATAAATACTTCGTTTGATCATATAAACTTTATTATCTGGTAGTTCATAACCCTTCGGTAGTTCCATATAAATCTCTTCATTTAGAAAAGCTGTTTTGACATCATAAAATTTCACAACGGAATTTTTCGTTGCTGCCAATGCCAGAAGTATTCTTAGTGAATCCCATTTCATGACGGGACTAAAACTTTCTTCAAAATCTATTCCCTGTTTCTGTCCACAACCAACTGCCACAAGTCTTGCTTTGTATATCTTGTCATCTTCTCTTTCTTTTATTTTATACACCCAGCGACTTTTAATGATTTTCTTATTCTTAGGTCTTTCCACTGGTTTCCATACATTATGCATTTCTAAAGAATTAATTTCTTCATCCATTGCAGATTTCCAGTGCTCTTTTTCTTCAGATTTTATTGCATTATTATACGTATCGGGTGTATTATCTGTTACTGCGTACACTTGGTAATCATCGTATCTTCTGGGCAATCTTGTGTTTCGAATAGGCCTTCCTGATGTGTTTTGATCTCCAACCTCTTCCTCATCCAAATCATTTACTTCCTCATCATTTTGAATGTCTGGCTCTTGTTCGTAATTGATTTGCATGCCTATTTGTTCCTGGGTTTCAGATGCTGGAATTAATGTGTCATCTACATCAGAATTTTCCTCACCTTCTATAAAATAATCGATTTCCATATAATTTTTCTTCGTTTTCTGTTGTTCATCTGGCACATATCCATTTGTCTCCTCATCAAATATCACATCAGATGTCTCATATACTTTCTTTTCTTCCATGTTAAATATCCTGTAGGCTCTTCTCTCTCTGGAATATCCAATTAATACTCCTTTCTTTGCTTTAGGTTCTAATTTATGTCTCTTGTTGTTGTAAACTTTATAATATGCAGTACATCCAAAAGGCTTCAAATGTCGAACTGAAGGCTTTCGTCAATTCCAAAGTTCCATTGGAGTTTTATCTTTTCGATTCTTTGTAGGTGTGATGTTATGTATATATTCAGCAGTAGCAACTGCTTCAGCCCAAAAGTGCAACGGTAACTGGCTGTCAATCAGGAGTGTTCTTGCTTTATCAAGTAACGTCCTATTAGCTCGTTCTGCAATTCCATTACTTCTGGGAGAGTAAAACGGTGTCTTTTCATGTTTTATTCCTTTTTGTTCAAAATATCTACTGAGTGATTCATTGATAAATTCTGAACCATTGTCCGATCTTATTCTTTTAACCTTGGTATTTAATTCATTTTCTCTCCTTCTAATTAAGTTTTGCAAAACTTCACTTGTTTCATCTTTCGTCTTCAAAAACTCAACAAAATACCTTCGTGAGACTTCAAAATCAACTATAGTCATCATATATCTTTTCCCATTCAAAGAACCTATTTTAAGTGGTCCACAGAGATCCACATGCAAAGCTTCAAGGGGTTTTACAGCCGTTTCTGAATAGGTGTTTTCGTATGAAGAACTTGCCATTTTTCCCTTGACGCATGAATCGCAAAGTTTAATTTCACCGTCCAAATTTTCCAATCCTCGAACCATTTTCTTTGATATCATCATTTTTGTATATTCTGGATTTGTATGGCCCAATCTTCTATGCCATATTTCATACGAGTTTCCTTTTATTTTGAAACATGTCTCATTTTTCACTTCATCCCTCTGAGGTATTAATTTCACGATGAACATATCCCCTTCAAATTTTCCTTCGCAAATCAAATCTCCATCCTCATCAAAAATGTAAGCTCCTTGTTTATTGAGTACTACCTCATTACCATTTTTCACAATGTTTGGAACAGACATGAGATTACACCTTTATTTTGAGACGCACAAAACATTTTTTAATCTGATATTTTTTTGATTTATCTCTGCTGTAGCAGCTCTTACCTCTCCTCGATAAGTTGATTCAATATCTCTCCCTTCTTCAGCTACACTGATAATTTTATTTTCCTCCTTCAAATTTTCCATCCAGTCTGCATTGGGAGTCATATGTGAAGTACATGCAGAATCCAAGTGCCATTCAGTCATTTTCTCTTCGCCAATCCGTTTCTCAGAGGTTGTCAAGACCAGTTCCTTTACTGAATCTGACTCTTCTTTTGAAATTCTTGCATGCTCATTTTTATAATTATTTGAACTCTTCATACTTGTATTTGACTTTCCAAAGTTATTTTTCTTAAAATTATTGCTCCGAAACCAGCAATCCTTTTGTAAATGTCCAGGTTTTTTGCAAATATAACAACATTTAGATTTTGATTTAACCTTGTCGTGCGCTTTAAAAGCCCTGGATTCGCATTTTCTTTCTCGTTCTCTCTTCTCAAAGTTCAGCAAAGTTTGTCGCAAGTCTGTAAAATTAATTCCTCTATTAGTAGATAACGCCAAAGTAATAGATCCATACGTTTCTGGCAACCCTTCAACTATATATCTTACTAGCTCTCGTTCAGTTACTTGCTTACCCAATTCATTTATTTGTTGCGAAAGTCCTTGTGACCTTGTGAGATATTCATCAATACTCTCGCTTGGCGACTTTTTCAATCTCGTTAAATCCAGCAATAAGTCTGTTCGCCTATCTTCAACAGCACCCTCAAATCTTAATTTTATTGCTTCCCACACTTCTTCTATGACGCATAAATTATGATAGGGTTTTAATAAATAGCACTATAGTGCGTATTTAAAATCTGAAAGCGTTTCAGATTTTCATCCTTTTTTTATTTTATTTTTTTTTTTGACAAAATTTTTTATGGAATGACTATCAATAAGTCTCAAGGCCAAACTATGTCTGTTTGTGGCTTGGATTTGAGCACACCATGTTTTTCACACGGACAATTATACGTGGCATGCTCTCGAGCGGGCAAACCATCCAGTTTGTTTGTGTTAGCTAAAGATGTGATAACAAAAAATATTGTTCACTCTATTCTGCTAAGGGATTGATATTATTTTTTAGTAAAATTATTGTAATTAGCAATATATATAAATTTAAAGAATAAATTACAATGAATCCTAACTAATATTATAAATGCGAAAGTGAGTTTGTTTGTTTGTTTATGACGCTTTCACGCCTAAACTGCTGAATCGATTAGGATGCATTTTGGTTTAGATATAGAGGGGACCCTGGAGTTGGTTATAGGCTAATTAGAATTTTAGATTTTTAATTACTTTTTTAATTATTAATTAAAAACCCTTTTTACATTGCCATGGTTGGCGAGTTTCGCCCGTATCAAATGATTCATGTTTTGAGCTAACAAGAATGCTATTACTTCAATAAATAAGCGCGCATGCATCTGAAAAACATTAAATACCACGGAAATTAAGCCAGTTTTATGCCAAATCTATCTATCTGTAATAATAAAAATGAATGTTCTCCAGACAAATCTACAGAAAGCAGAGCTTTGAAAATTTGAGCATGATTGAGCCCATAACTTCGGTAAAGTGCACCTGAGGCTCAAAATTTTGAAATTTTAACTACTTTTCAAACTATTAATTAAAAGCCGTTTTATCGCCCGCACAAAATGATTTATGCTTTTGAAATAAAGCAGAAATTCTATTTGCAAAATCACATGCGTTTGAAAAACATAAATAAGTATGGAAATTATGTTGATTTTACGCCAAATTAAAATGCATAAATAAAGAAAAGTGTATTTACGTATTATCCCGGCGGTCCGCCAAGACGAGCGATTTTTTGCCGAGATAAACGCCGGGCACATGAAATTATTAATGGTTTTGAATACGATAGGCAACAGTTTGGCAACTCATTTGACGAAAAAACAGTTTGGCGGGAATGACTGCCGGGATAATACGTAAGTACCAAGAAAAATCCAGATGTGTTTCTTAAAGTTAATAAATTTCCAAATCCTACCAATAATATAAATGTGTACGTTTGTGTGTTTGGATGTTTTTGACTGAATCACACAAAAATGGTTGAACGGATTTGGAAAAATTTGTAATGAAAATAGCTTATGCCCTGGATTAACATACAGGCAGCCTTTCAAGCATATAGCATAAATAATTCTTTTACAAAGAAACTCAAAATAATTCTAATGCATTGCGCTCTATGGACATTTTGTAGCTACTAAACCGATTCTAAAACTTTTCTCACTGATTAAAAGTTACACTATTCCTGAGTATCATTGTTTGTTTTTGGATTAAGACCGATTGACTGCACTAAGGTCCTAGGCCTATAAATTCCTCTGTGGGGGATTTTCTAAGGGATCCTAGCCCGTATTTATGCGAGGTTTTTTAAAAAACCACGGAAAACTGGGATCCGCTAGGTCGACAGGCGCGACCAGGGTTTGAATCTGGCACCTCCCCTCTTGCAGTTTTGAGAGCAGAACTTCTTGGACACTGGTGGCATCCTAAGTGTTATAGGCTACCTTTAATGCATATATCACAGATAATTCTTTTACAGGGATGCTAATAAGAATTACATTACGCTCTATGTGCATCTCTGTAAGTACTGAACCGATTCCTAAACTTTTTTTACTGATAGTAAGCTACACTATTCTTGAGTATTATAGGCTAAAATTCATGCATGTAGCATAAATAGTTCCTTTACAGGAACACTCAAAATAATTCTAATACATTACGTTCTCTGGGTATCTCTGTAACTACAGAACCGATTCTCAAACTTTTTCACTAATAGAAAGCTGCTCTATTCCTGATTAACATAGACTAAAATTCATGCATATAGCATAAATATTTCTTTTACAAAACAGTTCGCAAATACTATCATAACTGTCTCTATTCGCCAAATGCCTGAAAAAAATCTAAATTTAGTAACTCTGTGCATATTCTCTTATTTTAAATGAAGTATACTAACATGCATTGTACTTCATTTGAAACAAGCAAAAAGCAAATAATATTTAAATGCAGTTCCTTTTGTTGCAACAATATTTGTTATTCACACATGCTACATTTCTGTCGGGACCTAATTCTAAAGCCGTCGCGGGTAGCAGCTAGTAAAAAATATAAATGTTTGGTATTGTGTTATTTTTATATTCCAGCATCATTCACAGCGCTCCATGCCTCTTCCACTCATATACCACATCCTCACACACTTACAATAAGTTAGTCATTTCTTTCTACTAAAATAATCCTAGGAATAATTTATATGGCAAAACAACGTTTGCCGGGTCAGCTAGTATATATATATACATAATTTTGGATTTATTCAAAATCATGCATAGGCTTGTGTCTTCTCAGATAATCTGAAAAAGTCATGTAACCAAAAAATGTTCATTTAGCATCTAGGTTGCAGATGAAAATGTAAATTTGTAACTTCAAATACATTAAACAGTGATAGAAGAATTACTAGAAGGACTAATATGTTATGCAATCTTTGTGGACTTGTAAAACTATTGATTTTGGAAAATATTTTGGAAAACCTTTTAAAAAAAGGACTTCTATGAAATGAAATGTTTTTTAAAACTACTATTTTTAATTTTCACAATCAATGAAAACAATCAAAGTGATTCATTTGTACTATCTATACTGCTTATGGGAACGGCAAGTATACAGTAAACAATTCTGTGTGAATGTATATTTTTATAACGGAAAAAGGGTCAGTTTACAGCTACTAAAAATTGTCAAGTGTTTGTTTTGTTTTTTCCTGATCCCAGGATGAGAGGATAACTGCCTTTCAGGTGCCATTTTCCAATCTGATCATCAAGTTATAGCAGCTATTATTTATATTTAAAAAATTCATAGCTCTGTAAAGTACAAATTTTAACAATAATATGCATTCTGGTAGCCTTACTTGATTTGTAAGTGTGTGTTTATTCTTTCATCAATTATTCACAAAATTAATTTCTCGCGAATGGTTGAAGCTTTGATCAGAAATGCACACATGATTTTCTCTTAGAGAAAGGCCTGCACATATAAGTAATGTCATCTGAAAAAATGAAAAACAAAAACAAGGAATTTCAATGACTTTCCTACAAACTTGCCCTTTCAAACCTTCTGGAATTGTTATAGCTTTAAGATTATGCTGTCACCTAAACTTAGTCACACAAAGCACGGTTGTAACACTGGTGGTGAAGCATTAGACATCTCTATCATTGCAATAAAATAAAAAAACATTACTTTCGATATCTAGCAGTTCACTATTTGCATAAAGCCTGCTTTATTTGACAAAAATTGCTTGTCTGGATGCGTCCTTGGAGTTTAGCTCAAAAGTTCTGACTCACTCTGCTTGTCAAAAGTCAGCTGATAAATATTTATGGATTATTTCCAGCTCTGTTCTTACTATTTTTCTAATTTTATTTTTACATATTAATTTATATGTCTCTTTGTACAGTAAATTCTCAATTATCCAGGGCCAGTGCAACAGATGTGGTCGCATGGAGCACTGGTATGCTTTACCCATTTTATTTTCACTCTAAGGGCAAATCTGTTAAATAGTCTACTCCGGATATAGATAACTTTCGGCTATAGTGAACGCAAACCATTAGTCCCGATTCACATATAGTATCTCTGTTCACCATGGGGACACTTTGGGTTTAGTGAACTTCGGATATAGTAGACAAAATTTGAGGGTTCCCAGAGGTTCACTATAACCGGAGTGCACTATATTTTAATACTTTTACAAAAATAAAAATAAACAGAAAACTTGATTGCCTTTAACAGTCATTCATATTGATATCAGGTCTTGAAGTTTTTTAAACCGTTCCCTTCCCTACCAAAAATATCAAGGACCTTTTCCTTAAAGGAAGAAAAAATGAAATAAAATCAAAAATATTTTTTCTCTGTCTCTAGTTAATAAATAAAAATACCTCATCAGTGGAAGGGGGGAAAAAAAAAAAAAAAGAAATTTTCTTTTGGAGATGAACCTGTTCAATAGACAGTGGTGTTGCTAAGCATACTGCCACCCAGTGTGGATACACCACTTTGCACACTCTTTACCAAAGATCCATGCAGTGGCACACATAGGAGGCGGGGTCACCCTCCACCCCTTGTCAAAAAATTTAAAGTCCATATACTTTAAATTTTTAACATAATGCCTTTTTACGTTAAAATTATATCCATAACCCCCCCTTTAAGGAAGTCAAGTCTGCATACACTACTGGATCCACAGCCTCCTTCGCCAGTCATAAAAAGTTTTTTTAGTTACACCCCTGGTTAAAAATAGTACAATATATAGCTAAAATTACATTTTGAGAGGGAACAAAAAAAATGTTAATTTTAAAACTGAAAAATTCAATTGGGACAAAGTCAGTGGTGCAGCCTCTCCCCTTAAATGGGACTCTGTACTCAGCTTACACTGTGATATTTATCTTGCAATGAAACTTGAGTTAACAATTATATACCCAGCACCCGAAATATAATCCTGGTTACGCTACTGGACAAAGTAATACTTTTATCTTCTACAACTGCATAAAATGGGAGTCTACATTTACTCTTATCTCTAATCTCCAAAGTTTTCTTCATTATCAAATTTGAATAATTTTTTTCTGCAAATTAGTCAAAAATTTTAGAGTAAATGATATTTTGGTGTCACCTTGTGCAGTCCGAATCCACATCGTGATGCCCCTGTCAGCAGTTTCGCTCTTTTTATGAAAAACAACTAGAAAATGAGAAATTATTTTTCTAGTCAAGAAAATAATTCAGTCGATTAAGGATTATCTGTTCCATTAATTTGCAGCAGGCATTTGTTAAAAATACAGGGCTGTAACTTTAAAGATCTTCAGAGACTTTATGTGGTTTCAAAATCGGGTCAATAATAACATTTCTCCAATCAGCAGGAACATTTGTTTCATAAACAGGGTTAAAGAATAGTAGAGTATATTTAGCACTATCGCCCACTTGAAAAAAAGTCAGAAGGTAGATATTTTGCCCCCCTCAGCACTTAGTTTCTTTAACTACTTTCTGTAGCTCATCAAATTTGAAATTGCTATTAAAAAGCTTGTCTTCATCTTGGTTCAGGCAGCCTTTTCCAACATAATGAAACAAGACAAACGTATGAGTTAGAAACACAGATAATAATAAACTTCTCAACAAACTGACACAAGATAGACAAATAGTGTCAAAGAATAGATTAGGATGTACTTTCAAATATAATGATGACAAACACAGGTCCCTAATGGATTATGATGCACTATTCAACAAAATGGAACAAAAACGACAAATGGGGCTGACACATTGATTATGATAGCATTCCAGCATAATGAAGCAAGAAGGACAAATGGCCAATGTATGGATTATGATAGGCTTCTGATACATAGAGTTTTAGTATGTATTTAAAATATGAAATTGTTTCAGATTCTTTTATTTATTTAATCTTTTCTCACGTCCAGCAAAAGCCAAGTACAAAAATCTTAAGTTTCAACAAATTCTGATCCTCTTGTCCTGCTTCCATGATAAATGTTCAATCCCAACTAAATAAAATATAACTTCACTTTGGGCTGTTTTAAAGGGGGTGGGGACAATATGGCGAAACTTTGTAATAGTGGGATGGCAGGAGCACCAAATAACCCATCTTGCATCTGTGATAAACTACTAATGGGCTCAAAACTCATTGCCTCTGGGTGGTTTTCTACTAAACTTTGTGTAAATACAAGTTAGGACCCCTTAGACAGTTCACCACAAAGAGCAAAACAAACACTCCCTCAGCCAAGATCCCCCGCATAGATAATTGGACGTAATCTCTCATTTTATTTTTTTATTTTATTCTCTCTAGTCAGAACATTATTATTTTCTCGTGTGCTCGCTAATTGCATGTTCGTTTTTGTTTCGCATTCCTGTTGAGCCAAAAAAAAAAAAAGGAGAAAAATGAAAAAATTCTATAATTTGCAGGGGTTTGGGGTATTCTTTGCTGGTAAAACTCTCTCAGGACTGAGACAATGGGTTTGTACAGTGAAACTATCTCAAATTTGCCATAAATTAGGCCATTAATGTTTCTTTCTCGAAATCGCGGTTTTCACCCCACTGTGCACTGACCTAGACCCTGGCGGCGCAGACTTCTTGTCAGGGATCAATCAAGAAATTTTTTCCAGGGTCCCAATTTTGTGAATTTCAGGACTTAATTTTGTGAATTTTCATACCAATTTTTAATAAAAGTCACTTTGTTAAAATAATTGATAAAATACATTAAAAAGTAAGGTAAAATGCCAATGAAGGGCCGCTTTAATCGATTATAACTTTGTGAAACAGACCCAATTTTTGTCTGCATCGACCCTTGTATGTTTAATTTTCATAAATATAACTATACGGTATTTATAGACTAGTCAAAATACTTAGCGTGGGCATGGTGAAAAAAGTTAGTTGATTTATACCATCCACCACATCACATTGTCTGTAATCATTTGAATAAAAGTCATAGAAAGGATTTGCTTTAAAACATTAAAAAGTTAAAACTGAACATTAAAATCCTTCAGTAGCAGCTTTCGGTGGCATGCCACCACCTTCTTCAGCCTTCGCCGTTTTTGCTTGTACTGATCTCTTCCTCATTATTTCGTCCCATCCCCGATCGATTTCATTATTGTTAGTTGCTTTTCAGAAGCGAAAAGCCACTAACAATAATGAAATAGTAAACTTCCACTCAAAAACCTCCTATAAATTTAAAATCGCTGCCATCCGTTCCTATGTTAATCGCGTCATTACAATCTGCTCCGACGAAACCCTCCTCAAAAATGAAATTCAGTTCAGCAAAACTCAATGTACCAATGCAGGCTACCCGAAGAACCTTGTCAAGAACCTCTTTAAAAATAGAATTAAAAAACTTGAACATACGCTGCATAAAAAAAGTAGAAGGACAGTTAGATTTTTTTAGAAAAATAAGGAACCTTTTATTTTTACTGATTTTTTTTTTTTTGTAAGCAACATTTTACAGATCATTTAATAAGAAAATATCAATATCATAACCATGATATTCAAAAATATAACCTTAATGACAACAGAAATAAATTCTACCATTTGAAACTCTGTAAAAAAAGTAGAAGGACAGTAACCCAATGAATAAAATACAAGCGATGTTGGTAAGGAATACTCTTCCCTTTAGATTTTATAATTTCGAATATTCTATTTGACAATGAATCATACAAAGATTGGATGTCTGTTTGGCAAAAATGATCTATTTCGGGCGTACCTCAGACTGGTCCAAGGTACACTACCATTGAAGATAATATATATATATCAAAATGATGGTAAAGGTGTTAGAGAGATTGCTCGTATACTGAATGTCAGCCCCAATACAGTTTCTAACTTCATCAGAAATCCAGACAGAAATGGAAAGAGAAAGAAAAGTGGCAGACCTAAAAAGTTAACGTCTCGCGATGAAAAAAAAGTTGCTTACGAGCTTAAACAGTGCAATGGAAGTATTGCAAAGGCTCGAATTCAAGCAGAATTTACTTATGTGTCAAGGCAAACAGTTTACAACTACATTAAAAGATCCAAAAAATTCATTTTCAAAAAGCGGAAGCATCATTCAAAGTGGAAACAAACACATATTGATAACCGTTTATCTTGGGCTAAGGAAGGAACACATGTCATGGACTTCTGTGATATTTTCAGATGAGAAGAAATTCAATTTAGACGGTCCAGATGGTAACCAGTTCTACTGGCATTGTCTGAAGAACGAAGAACAATTTTATTCAACTCGACAAATGGGGGGAGGAAGTTTGATAGTCTGGTTAGCAGTTGGATATGGAGGAAGAACAAGTCTGGTCTTTCTGAGTGGTAGGCAGAAGCATACAGACTATTTTCAGCTGCTAAATTCTGAGCTTCTTCCTTATGGCACCGAATTAAGAGGAGAAGAGTTGATTTTTCAGCAAGACGGAGCCTCCATTCACACCGCTATTGGAATTAAAAACTGGTTCGTTACAAATAATGTGCAGGTTTTACCCTGGCCAGCTAAAAGCCACGATCTAACATAGTAAAAAACATCTGGGCAATGCTTGTTCGTCATGTATATGCTGGTGGAAAACAATTGGAATCCATCACTGAGCTTCGAGAAGCATTGAATAGCTCATGGGATCATTTTTGCCAAACAGACATCCAATCTTTGTATGATTCACTGCCAAATAAAATATTCGAAATGATAAAATCTAATGGGAAGAGTATTCCTTACTAACATCGCTTGTATTTTATTCATTTTGGGTTACTGTCCTTCTACTTTTTTTACAGAAATGGTAGAAATTATTTCTGTTGTCATTAATGTATTATTTTTGAATATCATGGTTATGATATTGATATTTTCTTATTAAATGACCTGTAAAATGTTGCTTACAAAAAAAAAAAATTCAGTAAAAATAAAAGGTTCCTTTTTTCTAAAAATTTCTAAATGTCCCTCTACTTTTTTTACGCAGTGTATTAGCAATCATCAAAGGGAGAAACATGTGTTTACAAAAGCTATACCTTACTGCAGGGGAGTAGCTACAAAAATAACCAATGAGGCCGCAAAGAAAAACATCAAAATCCCTATAAAACCTAATAAAAATATTTTCAAACAAATATGCAGCAATAAAGATACCTTAGAAAGAGAAGAAACCAGCGGAATATATGAAATAAATTTTACCTATAATAATAACTCCAAACCTGGTTGCTACATAGGAATGACAAAAAGGAAAATTAAAGAAAGAAAAAAGGAACATTTTAACGATATTAAATTTAATAAACACAGCACAGCTCTCTCTAAAATAGCCCAAGAACAACCAATTGAAATTAATTTTAATGCATTTGAAAAACTCTCCGCCTATAAAAATATTAATTATGCTTTTAAAATAGAGGCACTTCAGATCCTGACAACAGATGGCGTCGTCAATGATATGATGCACACGCACATGGATCCGAGATGGGATGAAATAATGAGGAAGAGATCAGTGCAAGCAAAAATGGCGAAGGCTGAAGAAGGTGGTGGCATGCCATCGAAAGTTGCTACTGAAGGATTTTAATGTGTAGTTTTAACTTTTTAATGTCTGTAATCATTTTGCACTGAAAATACTTACAGCTGGAGAGATTAAAAATGATGATGTATTAAATAAGTAAACAGCTGTTATCAACACTAGTAACACAGAATTGTACATTTGTTTTGCATTGCTGGCATTTAATCTCACAGATTGGGAGAGAAAAAGTAATTGATGAAAATTGTTGAAGGTATAATACCATATTTGCCAACCTCCAGAGAAAAAAATTCTGATGATTCTGCAGCAAAATCCTGAAAATCCAAAAAAATTCTGCAAACTTTTCAACTGAATAATATTAGCTATGTTAGCATCTTCCCCCCTCCCTACATTTGCAAAATCTTGATCAAATATGTAAATAAATTGAAAAACAATTACATTTAAAAAAAAAAACAATTATGTGGCATTTACTGTGTGCATGCATGAAAGTTCCAAACATTTAAAAAAAAAAAAGATGAACTTAATATGGCATTAAAACTGGGAGTTTCACGAGAGAACTTTGCTAACATCATAAATGCATTTTGCACATATTTCTTATCAATTTTAATCACAAGATAAAATTATTATAACCAATTCTTTTCACTCAAAAAAAATGGTGATAAAAGTTCAAAATTCATTAAGAACTTTGTAGAATAACACACAGAAATAAATATTTATGTGTTCTTTTACAGAATTCTTAATTTCCATAAAGCTACATTATATATATTGCAATGTAATACATCTATTTTAAATAATGAAAATTATAATATGCTTTTTCTCTTAACAATTTTACAATAGCTAATGAAAAGTGAATGATTTATTGCACTCGTGAATAAACCTTTCACACTTTTAGGTAGATATGTATTTTAATATTATAAATTCATAAAAAATAAAATATATAAATATAAAATAGGGGTCTATTTTTAATTCTACTGCATAGGAGATTCAAATAGCAAAACTCTAAAAAATTGTCATTCCCAAGAAGGAAAAATTGTCATTCCCAAGAAGATGGAAAAAGATTGAAAATGAAATGCTCAAGCATAATTTTCTGTACAATTTATCTGGAGGGAAGGAGGGAGATAAAAGAAAACCAGATTTTAGCTTTTTGGGAGGATCAGAAAGATTTGTTTTTCTGATAAAAAATCTGGGGAAAAGTACTGTTTCCCTGAAGACTTGGTAAAGTTGTCAGGTCTCGAATATGCAAGTACCAGTTAGTCCAAAGTTCATGCAACACACAACCACAGTATAGTACCCCTCTGTAACTAAAATAATTCTAAAGAAATTGTGTTTATTTTTGTAACTTTTTCAGATTATTCAAGTAATTTGATTATCTGTGTTTGCTGAGATAATCAAGAGTTTATTATACATAAAATTAGGAATTTATGAGAAAAAAAAAAAATAAAGAATCAAAGCAAATAAATAAGAGGTCAGATGTAAGAATCAAATTTATAGATTTAGCACAGCTGCAAATGCATATTTTATGTACACAAGTTTTATATACAAATCACAAAATTGTGAAGGTCATGCATTTTAGATATGGCACCTTCAAATTTGACAAAATGTTCTTTTTGATACATCACATATGACCGTAACAGACCAATATTAACTATATTCTATTTTGTTACAACCTATTCACAAGAGAACAGAAAATAGGCAATGAATGATTTAATTATGATTACAATTATCAATTTTCACATGGATTAGTTATTTAATTAAAAAAATTACTTTGACAGGGAAAAATCCCCAGGTTCATATTGTCTTAAGAATACAAAAATTCACCGGCATTTTATATAATGTATCCTAATAATAATTCCTTGAACAAACATAACCAAGATAAAATTCAGGTAACTCACGAAGCTTTAAAGCTAGAGTCCAAGCACATCATTTTACAAAAATAAGACTGAACAGAAAGCAAAAGTTACCATGACAAATGAACAACAAATAAAAACTGACTGATCAATCACTAAATAAATATTTTGTTATATGTTTTTTTTAAAAATCACAGACCATACAAATAAGGAAAGACACCAACATAAAAACTTGCATTTAAACTTGGTTAAAAAAAAAAAAAAAAAAAACCTCTAAAATGACTATATCTTTCTTTTGTGTTTATTTTCATAAAAAGTACACTACCTTAATCAGGAGATACATGAAAAAGGGTATGACAGTGAAAAAACAACTTTGCAAGTACTTATCTACAATTCAATTCTCAAGCATTGTTAATTTCTGCAGGGTTTCTACAGATTTCACAGCTTTTGCTTCCCTGACTTTCCCTGACATTTATCATGCCCTTCCCTGACTTTATCTAGCGTGTTTTCCTGAATTTTGCATTTCTATTTTTAACATTACATCCTTTAATTTATAATTTTTTATATATTTTTACCCCTTTTTTTAGAAATAATAATAATAATAAAATTAATATATATCTTATTTGACATCCCTGGATTCAAACAAAAACCATGTTTGATAATAATTTAGGATAAAATTAAGCATATTTCAACTGCACAAGATATGCTCATAAAAAATGTATTTTAAAATTATTTATAAGGTTGAATGAGAAAATGAAAATAAAACAGTTTCTATACTTAGGTTCAAACAGTAAATATTTTCTTGATTTTACCACAAAATTCAAATTTTCTTGCATTTCCCTGACCTTTCTGCTAATTTCCCTGACTTTTTTTCCCCAAATCCCTGACTTTCCCTGACCAAAACTCATTTCCCTGACTTTCCAGGTCTGTAGAAATCCTGTCCTGTAAACAAAATTATCAGAAGTATCAACTAGCAGTAATGTGATAAGAATATATTGTTTATTGCATTAACTATATTTCATGTCAGCTATATTTGGCAAAACAACAGATCAGCTATACCTCAACATCAATAATTTTGCAATGAACTAGAACTCTTATTGTATTGAACTCAATGAAGAAGACATTGTATAACAAAGCTGATCACTGAAAGTTTTAAGGGTTACAATAAGTCCCCTCCTCCCACTAAAAGAATTGAGTTCTGGCATAAACACAATCAACTGATTTTTTTTTTTTATTATTATTTTTTTTTTTTTTTGGTTCTGAAAAATACATCAATTTGAAATTTTGCAATGGCTAACAATGCAAAAGTGTATTTTAAAGAAAATAATATAAATTATTATGCCCCACGCATAAATTTTCAGATGAAAAGCATTCAAATGATTATTTTTTATAGAGATAACTATCTACACATTTTTAAACATTCTAATGTATTATCAGAAAAATTTTAAAAATTGCTTCAGACAAGTTCCAAATTTAGTAAAGAGATAAGGTTATCTTTTATAAATTGTTCTGGTAAAATAATCTGTTTTTGATTTATGTTGCCAGCTTTGTTATTTAAAAAAAAAAAAAAAATGCCTTTACAATTTCCAAAACATACTTAACATTATTATTTATTATTTTTTTTATCTCCCTATCTTTAAACTAGTTATTTTTATCTCCTAAAAAAATAGAAGGAATATCTGCTAATGGAATTGAATGGATGTGATGTCTTATTCAAATTGCAATTCATATTCAGAGACATTTGAAGCAAATTGCTGAAAACTTCAGGTAATAATAATGGCTACAGGTCTTATATGAATTGACAGAAATTCCATTCTATGCTCCAATGCAAAAACAATACGAAGATTATAAATTGCCTTCCAACCTACAAGTTAAGGACAACATGGGAGATTTACATTATTACAAAAGTTAAAAAGGAAAGGGAAAAAAAGAGAGAGAAAGAAAGACAATTGATTTTTCATATTAGTATATACTTTTCAAACTTTAGTTTACTTCCGACAAATGCACCCATTCTTTAGATTAAAAATTCTCACAAGATCAGGTAATTTAAGAATTTACTGCCAGCGTTTCTGTTCAATTTTTGATACAGTAAAACCTCGATACAATAAAACTTAAGAGACCCAATAAAATACTCGTTCTAGAGAGATGTATCACTATACTGAAAACAAATTATATAGTATGAAAGTTCGCGGGATTGCAAATTTTTTTATCATTGTAGGCAGATTTATCGGTATATCAAATATCATTACAGCCAGGTATTACTATACTCTCTGGTATACTTCTAGACAATGTTGATTAGCATTAGAAATAACCTTTTCAGCTAAAGACATTTGAATGTGCTACAGAGCAGTGGCTTTGTTTTACTAAACTTGCAATTACTAGCTCAAGCTAGATCTATCTTCACCCCCCACCCACCCACCCCAAAAAAAGCCTGCTCTGATAGACAGTCTGCTCACATAGTTTGCTTTACTTTAAAACAGAGTACTAAATGCTTTGAAATAATTTAAGAAAAATAAATCTTAGCCAAGGGTTTTGGATTAAAATTTTAATTTACCCTAGATTTTTTTTCTTTTCAGTTGAAATAGAATTCCTATACCATATTCCATGTTCTCCTTATGCAATGAAAATCTTCTTTTGAATATTTTCTCTTAAAAAAATCATTTTATCTACAGATAATTGTTAACTAAAATTCATTATACACAACAATAACTGTTAAATAAAATTCATTATACACAACAATATGACACCACTAATTTGTATTAGAGTATACTACTGAGATAAAGATTTACAAAAATTTTAATAAAGACAACACAAAAATCCAATGCACAAAGCATACCTGAAAGACTGAATGAAATAACATAATACTTTCTGTATCAAGTAATATGGATATTTACCAATAAAAAGGAAGCACGGACAGTCAGTTCATGGATACATTAATACAGAAGACATGAATTTTAATTTTAAAAGATAACTGCAGAAAAATATGTACAACCTTATAAAGGATATGCTAGAGGAGAGGAGGATTTTATGGAACACCATTTATATTTCTAAATATAACTTTATATATTTTTGAATAAAATATGCCCCAAACATCATGAGTACATTCTACAAACAATTGTAATGGAATGTCACTTGTAAAGAGAAATAACATTTATTTTGCTGTTATAGAAAAAATTATTTTTAAAAAGTTACAAATGGGGGTTAACATAAAAAATTGGGTAATATAATATAGGTGGTTTAAACAGTTGAAAAACTAATTATACTTCATAAACATAATTATTTTAACTATAAAACCATATTTTCAAGATTATATTCAAGTAAATTCTACTTTGAGTCTATTTACAAAAGTCACAGACATATTCTTTCTCTGCTTCAGTACAATTAAGGTGAGAGAGATCAGCTGAAGCATTTAATCTAAATTTCTCCTCAGTGATCTTCAGAGAATTTTTTGTTACAGAAGATACATTCATCTTTGTTTTCTGGTTTTTTAGTTGATGGTGTGAAATCCATTACAATATTACCTAGCATTCCATAATACCTAATATACCATCCAGGAAAATGAACCTTTAAACTGATGGTCAAAACACTGTCAGCCTAAAAACAACCACAGTACAACAAACTACAATTCTTTTAGTGAACATTATGCATAATATTAATGTTCAGTCATGTGTATAGTAGTAAGTTAAAATGCTTGAAAACTATCTGCAAAAACTCTTGAAAATCCCCAAACATGCTCTGTTCTGTAGCGAGTGGTATGACAATAATAAGCAGTCAACTCTCTCTGCATTGTAATATGAGAATCTTTCTTGAGTAGTTAATGGTATTCGCACATGAGAATAGCACCTAACAGAGCCAAAAACTCGGTAGTCCATATTTCCCGACTATTCCAAAATACCCGGCTCTCCTCTACATATTCTTTTTCTGAAAAACTTAATAAAAGAAATTCTGTTCTCGCTATCACTTCTAATACATATAAATAAATAAATAAATAAAAACTTTGGCACAAAACAACATGTCCCCCAATAAAACTTAACGAGGTTCTATTTTAGCATTCTTATTTATGCAGTTGTATATTCTAAATAAAAGATAAAAAATATTTTAAAAATTTCAGAAAAAATGCAATCTTAAGATTAGAAATTTACATGATGTAATGATATTGAACATAAAATAAAAAGTGAAACCTTTAGGTTTCAAAGAATCCTAAAAATTAAAGCTACTTTTTCAGTAGGAAGACTAAATCACTAGGTTTTGAAGGGCAGTTTCCATCAAAACTGAAATAAGGAGCCAAAACTTTTAGCCATATATGACGTTATCTTCATGAAAATTAAGTAACATAAAAATACAACTAATTACCTATAAAAAATTTTAAAATGGTATTTCATGTGCGTATACATTATACAATTTTTGTATAAAAAGTAATGAGACCTAGTTATTCAGATACGATTGTGCATCATAATGAACTGGCTCCAAACAGGTTTAATAAAAGGAGAAGTCAGCTTCAAAGTACACCTGGCATCAGTTGTATATTAGTTTCTGCAGGGTTCTTATCATTTTATTGGACCCAGTCTAGGTCCAAGCAACGAAATTTAAAAATGAAACATTTTATCAAAACAGTGATAGTCTATTAATTTCTGAGTTGTACTCAGAAAGTCAATGAGGAAGACTGTCATGGTCCGTAGTTCAGGAGTAAAAGCCTATCAAAAGCT
Organism: Cheiracanthium punctorium; assembly: GCA_038373885.1. Taxonomy (NCBI): domain Eukaryota; kingdom Metazoa; phylum Arthropoda; class Arachnida; order Araneae; family Cheiracanthiidae; genus Cheiracanthium; species Cheiracanthium punctorium. Next base: position 173,082 of record JAWZYV010012217.1, on the reverse strand, counting down.
ATTATTCTGAGATGTACAGGTGCTTTAAAGATGATCAAGAGGGTGTAGAAGACAAAATTCATGAGCAGGAATGAGGTCAATGTGCAGCATGTGCATATGTTATATTTCAGAATGCTAGTTAATTGCTCAAATGTTCTCTAGCCATACAACATTACTGAGCATTTGCAGATAAGAAAAACTTGCCCTAAGTTTTGACAGATGATTGTAGGCAAAGCTGTTTGCTTACTTACAAATATCTCTTACAGTGCATTTAAAGAACCTCATTTTTTGGACAATGTAATACACAGCAATGAAACAGGGGTATTTAAGTGTATCTTCAGACAAAACAACAAGGTGTCATATAGAACAAAACAACATCTGTTCAAAAAAAAAAAAAAAAAAAAAACCTTAAATGAGCAGATCAAAGGCAAAGCTTAAGCTCATTGCCTTTATAGATGGCACACTACAAATTTGTACCTCAGGAACAGACTGTCTTGGGTGTTTTCTAGATGGAAGTACTGAAAAAATTTTTAAAAAAGTGTGAACTAATTAAAGCCAGCGATTGCTGTCAATCGGCAGCTTCATCATGACAATTCACCTTGTTTTTTTTTATTAATGCCTTCTTAGCCACCCCAAGAATCCTAATCTGGCTCTGGCAGATCCCTGTTCTTCCTCAAAATGAAGACAGAACAAGTAAAATCAAAGGCACTGCCATAGGATCATAGTCAAAGTCCAAGTGGCTTCCATGTGCTGCTTGATAAGCATATTGGAAAATAACTTCCAAAGCACTTTCCAAGCATGGAAAACTCATTAGCAGAAGTATTTCGACACCCACTGATCTTAATTTTTAAGAATTTTTTATGTTTAAGGGCTGGGTTTCTTTTAAAAGAAACTAGTTTCTTCCAGGATAGTGGAAGAAACTGGTAAAATACAGAAGAAACCAACAGAAAACAAAACAGATGCTCAAATTTAAAGTTATTAACTATATAAAGGAATTAAGTATGTTCAAAGTATAATTATATAAAAACTAAAACGGGAAAAGAAAAACTTATTTTTCAGAAAATATCAGTATTGAGTTTTTTTTAATTAGTCTTCTGATTTAACAGGTATTAATAGGTGAGAATTTTTACAACTTCAAGGGTAAGAGTGGAGGGTCATTTTTTTTCATTGTTCATATCATTTATTTAAAAATAAAATAAAATTACCTTCAAATTTTTATTTTTCACATCCACTATTTTAAAGATTCTGTGAAATACATAAATTAAACAAATTTGAAGTTATTTATACTAACATAGACCTTCAATGTTAAATCTAAAATCTATACCATGATGCACTGTAGTAAGGAAAACGGTGATTTTTATGAAATTGTTTAATGCAGGAATTGTAAAATTAGTTAATTTAATAAAATAGGTGTACATAAAAAGTACTGTCTTTGTTTTAAAAAATTTCATTCCAGAGTAGATAAATGATTTACCAATACTATTTAATACCATTAATAAAACTTACTTAACAAAAACATAAATTGATAAAATTGAAATTGATAACTTTTTGTGCTTTTTGGATTAATTCCCTTTTTTTTTTTTTTCAGTAATCCAATTTTTGAACGTTTTATCAAATGGTGATCTTGGCTTTAAAAAACTGATTTAATTATTAATTTAGAATACATAATTAAATGTTTATATGTCTAATTAAATTTTCTTAAGGTTATAACAATTTTTTTTAACATTTATAGTATCTGAGAAAATTGCACCTCATATGGTGAATTCTTAAAGAATAACAGTTTCTTCTATTTCTTCCAGCCAAAGTTTTTTCCTCTTTGGAAGAATCCTGCCAACCCTGCAATGTTTTTATTTTGATATGTTTGATATATAACCCCCACCCCTTGAATTTCGTCTCATTAATTTTTATACAAACTCTCAAACACACTTTCCTACAAAAACAAAAATGCTTTATGCTTTAAACAGCATTTTTACTCTACAAAACAGAGATAGCAAATGAAAGGACAGTTATCATTCTAAATAAACATGTTTTCATCATTCTCACACATATATAACTTATTATAAAGACATTTTTTACCATTTTAATTAAATGGTACACAAGAATAATGCACATTCACACAGCTAAAAACCATTATGGGGAGGAAAAACACAATAAAAGATATTTAATCAATAAATTTTATGTTCTTGAATATTTATAATTGATATTCACATTTTAAAACTTACAATCTCACTAAAAAATAAATATCAAAGACAATATGAACCTTAGCATATTAATCAAGAACTAAAAATAAAACCCAATAAAGATTATTATTCTGTATAAATTTTGGGGGCTAAACAGCTAAATGGGTAAAATCTTTGAATCATAAGGAAAATGCTTTTAAAAGCAGCTAATATGCATATTAAACAAAATTAGTACAGAATAATTTTATTTTACTATTTTATATTTTACCTAGAAGAGAGGGTCAAGGAGATATGGTTTGGAATCCTCTGCATTAGTATGAACATGAGTATTATTTGCTCAAAAATATATTTAGATCATATAAAGACATTTTTCATAAATAAGACTTTACAATTACATAAAAAGCAATCTACAGCAAAACAACTCATTTGCAAAACATAGTTACTATTAACACATTATAGCTTTGGAAGATGTAAATCTATTTACATTCATTTACATACATACAAAATCCATGATCACATATAAAACTTTTTTTACAAATTATTTTGCAGTGCTTGAGGAATTTTTGGTTTTTATTTTATTTTTGAAGCACCATATAGGAATTTGTATTCTCATGCATATAACTACATCTCACTAAATGTCTTACAGGAAGTCAATGTCCAAAATTTATGTACAGTGAATGTTTTTATATCGTTATTTGCTAACTTTGGATGGAATTTGATGCATCTCCACTTTGGCAAGCTCAAAGCTTTCATGAACACAGCAGCTTGGCTCTTCGCTCATAGAGCAATTAAAATGAACTTTGATGATGAAACAGGTTTTGAAAGTATGGAAGATATGCCACTTGACTGAGAAAGTCACTTTAAGTAGGATTTATACAAAAGAGGTTTTCGAACAGTTTCTCTTTCCTGCTCCATTAAGTACAGTAAGTCCCTCAGATTAACACGTTTTACTCTGGGTCGATTCTAAAATAGGAAAAACATGGACTTAATAATAAATAAACAAAGAAAAAGTTCAAGATAATTCAATAGGGATGTTAGATGAGACGGATAACATTGAAAGGTATCTTCCACAGAGCAAAAATTTCAAATTTATTGGTCCAATGGTAATGAAAATGCTTTAAAAATTGAAAATTATCAAAAACTGCTTTTAAAAAATCAGAAATTGGTTGGATCTGTATATTTTAAAATAGACTAGCTGCGTGAAAAAATAGTTAAAAACTTTGTAAAGTAACATTAAAAGGTATTGAACAAGAACGATAAGTTTGGGTGGTAAAAAAAAAAAAAGGTCCACCCCCTTCTTTCGCTGCAAACAAATTCAACCAACCAAGTGACCAGAAGGAAAGTTCTTCCTTTCTACATATGGTTGGAAATGTGCACAGTTTCAAGCTCATCTATAAATGTACAAACACAAAGTATGTGTCTGCAGCACACTGAATGCTTACTTTTGTACAGTATTTTTTTTAATTACTAGCGAAGTCCTGTGTAATGAAAGCACTTCAAATTGTCACAGTTTTTAATTTAAATTAACTCAAATTAAACACAAAAAAAAAAAATACTAGCAAAGAAAAATATGTGGTTGTCTATATAAATCTTCGTAAGGAAATTGAAAAGAATTACCTGAATCTTTGAATTCCCACCAGATCCTAAAAATGGGCTAGAGACAGACTAGAACAAATAGAATGCAAATGAATTACATTTACAAATAGAATAAACCAAACACACAAAACTATTACAATGTAAAATTGCATGCTGTAATTTATAAAGTGAAAAAGCAAAGATAAAACCTTTTTGATTTTCCCTCATCTAAGCTAATCCCTTAAAGCACAATTTTATGTACTTATTTATTATTTTTTTGAAAAACAGGTTAAAAAATGATAGTTTTTTTTTTTTTTTTGACAGAAAATGAATATATAGGTAGGTATAATGCAAGTTATTTTTTGCAATATTTTTTGTAAATGCCATATAGTAGTGCCATCTATGGTAAATAAGTTTAATTATAATCTAGTCGATCTATTTTTACTAGAATGGATTTCAGACAGGCACTACCGTATTAACCCAAATAAAACACTATATCTTTTGACTGATCATTTCCTGTTAAAAATTTGATTTGTGCTATATTCTAGTGCTAAGGTCTAGAAAATGGATTTTCTAAATATCTTTGTGAAAAGTTTCAGTGTCACATAAAGTTTGGTGCTGCATTACATTCGGGAGAGAAATAAAATAGCACATGATCGCGCATATGAGACACAGGTATATGCAAATTTGCCAGTAACTTTTGCCCGTGTCAGACACTGGCACTAAGGGATACTTTGCATTAAGGGGTTAAAACAGTTCAGATATTACTAACAATCAGTCCATGTAGTACATATTTACATTAAGAGATTTTGTATTAAATTACCTTATAGAAAGATGTTGAAAACAAAGTATTCTCAACAGAAAGATTTTTCTACTTTTTGTTTTCATTATGTAACTTGAAATTCATCAGCACTGTCTAATTCAGATTTATTTTAAGACATCATAAAAATGATATAATATTCTATGCATAAAAAAAAACCAATAAAAACATAAAATCTTATACTCTTGCTGGACATACCAGCATATTTTATTTCATCACATGAATAATGTGTAATCCAATTTGACAATGTATATAGATATATACACTTGAATTGTCCCTCGGGGCAGATTCCAATGTGGGGGCAAAAACTTAAAACTGCTATCCTCGCTTATCTCTTTCAGGGTGTCTACCACATAAAGTAAACTTGATTTCTTGACCTTTTCTTGACTTTTTCTTGACCTTTTCTTGACCATAGCGAATACAAATTCCTAATATCAAAAATACATTGTGCCCGGGATGCAGAATATGTGCGATCTGGCGATCTAGGATCGGGGGAAATTTCACAGAAAAATATACAACTGATTTCAATTATAACAATGAATTACAAAATTCTTTGAGTTTTTCTTTCCCCTTATCATTTTTAAAGCGATTTTTTTTTCAACATTTTCAACGATCAGCCATTTGCTTTCTGTTAACTTGTACCAATTGCTATTTAGTAAACATGCATGTAGCTTGTACATTGCATATCTCTTTACATTTATGGTAATACAGAACTTATGCAAGTCTATAACATATCATGAAATTTTGGGGAAATTTTCATATGGGCTGAGGAAAATGTTGAGATTTAAAACATTTTCTATACTCCAGCATCATGCCAACTGATAGAATGAAGGAAAATTATACTTTTAAATTTAACGCTATTAATATATATTAGTAAATATTTTTGTATAGTAAGTGTGATGTGATAGCTTTTCAGTTTGCATACAAACTTTCAGATGCATTAAAAAATCATGAAATTTATATTAATTCAAAATATGTGTTTGTGTAGATAAGTGATTTTAGTGATATAAATATAAAAATACTTAAGGGTAAATATTCATTTATCAAAAGGATGCAAAAATATTGAAGTTATTAGCTATAAAACATGGAGATCAGCGATAATTATAATTTTTAAGTAGAATCCAAGTAATTGTTTTTAAAAAAGAAAATGTAGAAAATAAGCAAAACATTGAATTTAAAAGGGAATGAAAGAAGAAAAAAAAATTACTCTTGTTTCCAACAACTTAAACTTTTTTTTTTTTTTTTTTTGGTGTGTGTAGGGGAAGCGAGTAACTGATACAATTTTCTCGTTTTGAAGATATATACTTGCCAACTTTTGAAAATTCCCAAGGTGTAAAACAACACGCAATTGACAAATTGAACTATTGTCAGTTTAATATACAACTTTTTGGCACACATCATTTTTTATGATTTCTGCTAAATAACATGTAAATGACATTTTAAATGAATTTTATAAATAGCATACGAACAGTATTTAAATGTTTCCCCATGAAATAAACACATGAAAGTCTTTTAAGTCTATTTGCATAGTTTAAATAGTATAAAATATTAAAATTTACACAACACACACTTAATATATATTTCTTAAACAAAAAAAAAAGAAAAAAATCACACTGCACACAAAATTTATATGATTTTAAACACATTAGGGAAGAGGGGGGAGCAATTATGTAATACATAAAAAGTACTCTAAAATTACACCTGAAACGGAAGAATTAAAAAATATATAAACATGCTAACTCGTTGGCTTTCACAAATATTTTACTTTTCCTAATCAAAACAGCCTTTGTTTCCATTTCATTATCATTGCTATCATTTGGTATAATTTTTGTTCATATTTGAACCTGGGATCTTCAATGAAATTTTTTCTTTACTATTTTACATTTTAAAAAGTGGTCAAAAATTAATTTAAATATGAAATAGGAATCAATTTTATTTTTATTTCAAATTTAAATAAAAGATGCAGGTGGCAATTCAGTAATCTTAAAATAAACAAAACTGCAGAAAAATCACATTAATAATAAATTTTAAGAGATTTTAATTTTCCAACGAAATATGGGGGCCTACTTTATTAAAATAAAAAACTTCAAAAAATCATTAAAAAGCATAAAAAAACGGAAGTTTTGCATAAAATTGTAAAAATTGGTAAAAAAACGTCAACTTTACAACGAAAGCGTAAAGTTAGTAAAGTATGAACAAGTATATTCAAATTGTCTTAATGATTTTACTTTTTTCCTCATGCGTGGAAAATTCAAGTGTGGTGGGGGATTTGTATCTTAAAATACCAAATTTTTTTCACTAATACGATTTACACTTTTACAATACTGTACAAGACCGTCATTATTTAAAAAAAAAAAAAAAAAAAAAAAACCTAAAAAATTTGAGTTTTGTAATCGCAAAATAACGGAACTGCGTATAATAATTAAAAAGAAGGAGTGGATGTTTTGATTAGGAGGGAAAAAAACATTTGTAAAAGAAACTTGGCTTTCTTTTTTTCTTTTTTAATCCTTTTCAGGTGCAATTTTACGGTACTTTTATTTACAGTAAATTTTAAGAGATTTTTTAAAACAAAATATGGGTAGTAATTTTTTTAAAAATACTTCAAAATATATAAATTCAAAAGAGTGGTGGGATTTGTATTTTAAACTAGCAAATTTTTTCATTTAATGAAATCTATACTTTTGTGTACGGCCGCCATTATGCTTTATTTCAACAACAACAGCAAATAAAAAATAAATAAATAAATAAATTTCGCAATCTTAAATAATGGGAATTCGGTTTTGCCAACAAAGTTTTCATAATCACGCAAATTTTCGGACCCAGAAATGACCGAAAACATTGTTTTAAATTCCAATTTTATCGTATTCGGCATAATCTGCAATTTTTCTCTCTATATATGCTAGTCTGCAACTAGAGGAGGAAACGGGACACTTGCCCTAAGCATAGTGCTGTTACGTGAAAATGGAAATGGAAGAAAGGGGGTGCCAAAACAAATGTTTGTCCCGGGCGGCGTGATCTCTAGTTGCAGCACTGTATATGCATAATAGTTGGAAATAACCTGTTATAGGAATGCCAGTTTAGCTATGACGTGTCCGAGGGGGGAAAAAAATTGCAAGTACACGACATAGTAAAAAAAGGGGGGGAGGGAACAACGATGGCATCTCTTATCGTACGTGGCGACAACGGATTTTGTAAAGAGGCAAGAAGTCTTAATAATTATTGTTGAGTAATATTCATAATTACATAATTATAAAAGAACTCCCGAAACTTCTGGGAGTAAAGAATTTCCCTCTTGCACAAATTTTTAATTTTCCAATCGATGAATTCAAAATAGTTTCAATGGCCCTCCCCACCGCGCATTTTTTCAATGTCGATTGGGCTTTTGCTGAGCGCTTAGTTACAGTGAAAATGAACATCCCAGGAGCGGGTGCAGTCGACAAAAGACTTGCATTCTCGCAATCGCCGACGATTTCATTTTTGTGGAGCGGCCGCAAATTTTGTACTGACAGTTCCCGCCCCATTCTCCACCTGAAATTGTTCTATATCAGAGCTGTCATCAATTTGGCTCCGATGCTGACCGGAATTTTCGATATTTTCAAGTAGTCTTTCCCGCTGTGAGAAATATTTAGGTAGTACATTTCCCACTGCTGGACACCCTGTCAATGAATCGATTTTTTCCTGTTCTTTTTAGTACATCAACAGGCAGGAAAGGGGGGGAGTTACCCCACACTTCCAGAACCCTGCTGTGGTCTTAATCTTTCCGTGCAGCCAGCTATAAGTTTGGATGAATTGTTTTGAAAATCTGAAAAAATAAACAATAACCAAGTGGTGTTTATTAATTACTTGCAGCATTTATAAAACACCATAAAGCGCCATTTACAGTAGAAAATAATTTATTGTTATGACTACTCTTCTGAATGACAGATTGTTTCTCTAACGAGATATTTTACGACCTGAAGCTGCAGCGAACGGTTGTAACCCTCTCCTCAGGTCGGGAGGGAGAAGAGCGGACACTCAGCAGATGACCTCCCCCCTTCCACACACACCATTAATACGAGACTAAACAAATCAACTTCCTTTCTTGAAATCACTCGTGAAATCAAAATACGAATTAATGATGTTAAGAAAAGATACATAAAATAATTTCTCTCAACGAACTTAACACAGAAAAATTAGAAACTAAGAATTTGAATGAAATGGAAAAAGCGTAGTTGAGCTGCTAATCGTGACCTAGTGCTTCATTTCTTGACCTTTTCTTGACTTTCGTGACCTTTTTGCCGTTTCTTGACTTTTCCGTGACTTTCGTGACCTTTGCATGATGGTAGACACCCTGTCTTTTTAAGTTTTTACGCTTGCTATCACCCCCCAGAAGTTGCCTCCCAGGGTAAGAATCCCAGGTTGTCTTCTCCTTTCCCAACTAGATCTGGCACTGACTCCAAGTCCGTATCTCCACTCCAAAAAAAAGTACGAGGGTTGGCAAGAAATGAAACCCAGCAAAGCATTCAGAGGAGTTCTTTTGGTAGACAGACAGTAGTCAACATAACAATTCTTTGTTAATTTGCTTTTCTTCCTAAGATAACGTTCCAGAAATTTTTTTTTTTTTTTGGAGTATTGGATTTAGGCCTTTAGTGTGTAAATCTGCTATAACAGTAATATTTCGACCATTACACAAATTGAAACAAGTGCATGAAAATTTGGAAATTCATTATAAAACAAGTTTTATCTAAGACCATTGCTGATCCCTCCTCCTAACCTCTTTGTCACAAAATGACATATTTGGTTAAACTCATCCTCTTCAAGTGTTTTGTAATTTACAAAAGCTCCCTGTGTTCAAAATGTATATAAAATTCTTTCTTGATGAGAAAACCTTTGTATCTAGAAATGTGTATAGTTTTCTTTTACTCATGCACTGCATACAAAGTTATTTTTACTTTGATTTGAATGAATGTACTTAAACCTTCTTGATTAATACCTGATAAAATCCCACACAATTTGTACATATTTATGAAATATATTTTTCTATGAATAATTTAATGTAATAATGTCTTTAAAAAAGATTTGTTAAAGTTTCAATTCTATTAAGAACAATTCTAAACTATTAGTGAAATACCTTCTGTCAAATACATATCTGTCTCTATACATTTTCAAAATAATTAAATATCTTCAAAATATATACGTACAGCATTTGAACCTGTTAAGTTGGACTCTGTTTTAGCTTTTTTCCTGGGTCCAATTGCAAGAAGAGCTGTTGTGTTAGCTTCACGCTGCCTCATTTCTTCTAATTCGGCTCTCTGCATCTAAAAATAAAATGGATCAAATGTAAGAATAAGTAGCAAAAAACATTAATTAATTAAAAATACTAAAACAGACCCACAGAGGTTTAACAAACACAATGGCTCAGTAAATTAATATAAAACCATTAGAAAAATGTTTTTGCGTTAATTTATGAACAATTCCTCCTCTGATCAAACTTGATTCCTATGTTGTTAATTTGTTTTTCTTATTATCTGAGTTTTTATTTGCAATATTTCGACAAAAATGCATGGAGGGGTTTATTCTGTATAATGTGTGAGTGTGTCTGTATATAATGTAAAACAGCTAAACTGCATAATATGGATATTCATACAAAAGCCATAGAGCAAAGGAAATCTCAAAAATAAATAAATAAAAAATAAATAAAATCTAGCACTAAGAATAAAAATGTTTTCACAAGCCTTAAAATTTGCACAGACACCACGTTTGAAATCTTAAGCCTAACAATATATACCAAAGATGTGGAGATGGAATGGAAATTTGTTAAGAGAAACTCTATCATCAAGTACTACTACTTGAACAGTATAAACTATAGAAAAACAAAAATAGCAAGGTTTCTGTAGATTGCATTACAAAATGATAATCAACCTAAGAGCATGACTGTTGCTATTGAGAAAAAAATGAAAATGACCCAAATATATTAAAAGGTTAAAACTACACAAAAAAAAATCCTTCGGTAGCAGCTTTCGGTGGCGGCCACCACCTTCCTCAGCCATCGCCGTTTCTTGTTTGCACTGATCTCTTCCTCAACGCCATGCCCCATCCCGGATCGATCTGCACATGTGTCATGTCATTAACGGCGCCATCTGTAGTTAAGATTTGACGTGCTTCCATGTTAAGTGCATAATTGATATTTTTATAGTCGGCTAGTTTTTTTGCTTTCCTTAAAGTTAATTTCAATGGGTTGTTCTTGGGCTATTTTAGAGAAAGCCGTGCTGGGTTTATTGAATTTAATATCGCTAAAGTGTTCCTTTTTTCTTTCTTTAATTTTCCTTTTAGTCATTCCTATATAGCATCCAAATTTATTTTAATTTTTAAAAGGTAAAATTTATTTTATAGATTCCAGCAGTTTCATTTTTGTAAGGGGTTTTTGAGTTAAAGTTTACTATTTCATTATTGTTTGTGGCCTTTCTAAAAACGGTCATATGGATATTGTTTTTCTTATCTCTATTGATTTTAACATTTAGGAAGTTAATGGTGACATTCTCTTCTATTTCCATGCGTTGATTTCTTTGATGATATTTTCTGCTTCTCTTTTATTTATTACTAGCTGCGTGCGCGTTCTTCGCACGGTAGAAAACGAAAAATTTCCTCAAATGTGTAATTCGAATTAATTCCAGTGATGTGGAATCTAGAAAAAGCAAAATTATTTCACTCTTGACTTAAAATTTGCGTCATATATGTAATAACCTGAGATCATTGCAATATAATGACACCAAAAAAAAAAAATTTATGTCAGCGTCATTCGGTATCAAAAAAGTGAAAATGGACCGTTTGCAGTGAACTTCTCACTTTCAAAATGTCTTATTTCCGCAGACATGCTGTCTTTTAGGTTCACGCTTTAGCGTTAAATAACTCAGACACTACATGAAATGGACATTTTTTTTTTATTTTAAAAATACGTCACCCTCTCTTGCAACCCTTCACAAAGAGATAAGACTGCGCTATTTATAAAGGCTTTAAAATTGTTTTTCTAGATTATGCAGTTTAATTTTTCTTCTCCCAAATAAATCCAGTATTTATAAAAAGAAACCGAGCAAAGCAAAGAAATCGTCTGCTTGGACATAAGAATAACTATATACACAAAACGAAATCTTTGGAATGAGAAACATTTTTCACGTTTTACGAAGAGCGCTCGTTGTAATTGCTTCACAACGGGCTTTGACTTTTAGTTGTACAATAACAGTAGTATTTGGCGCATTAAGGCAATAAATAAGAGAAACTCGAATTTTGCAAAAAATCGCTTCCAGATATGGCGCGGGACCCGTTTTTATTTTTTCAACTGGCAATTTTAATCATTGTTACTGTATCCAGGACAACCAAACTGCAAGATATCAAACCGAAATTTGTAAGCAGCTGCTACTGAAATGAAAATCCTTCTTTACTTAAAAATTCGTAAAAATTCTCCTAATTTATATTTTTCCTCCGTTCTTCTTTTAATCCTGTGTGTGCTCTGTCTTTTGCCGAAATATAAAAAAGTTATGACTGATAGAATTCAAGATGCAGCAGTTTTAAAAATATTTTACGAAAGTCAGCATCAAATTTAATTTTATTTGAAAAATTCCCAAAAATCTGCAAATTGTGTTACACAGTCCGAACAAACAGTTTTTAAAAGAAAATTTTCAACTTTATACGATTATGTATCTATCGTTTTCTTGCGAGTGCAATTACCGACATTATTATGTATTACGCAAGAAAAATTGTTAAAAATCGGACAAAATATAAAATAAAACATTTTCTAATTCGAATTTCGAAAAAATCGCTTCGAGGTGTGTCGAAACCCGTCTTGGAGAATTTTCGTACAAAATTTGGTAGGTCTACGATCACCCGTTTCGGAGCTACGCAAGACACAGACAAACAGACAGTTTACACATTGCTTTATTTATATAGATAGCAAAGACATCATCGACATAACGAAACCAGGTATTTATGCTATTGGAAAATTTATTTAAGATGACCCTCTCCACAAGCCGCATCTTCTAATCGGTAATGATACCAGAGATCGGTGATTCCATAAGGACACCTTTTCTTTGAGTGTAAAATTTATGATTAAATTGGAAATGAGGGTTATTTTATGTCGAGGAAGAGATCAGTGCAAACAAGAAATGGCGATGGCTGAGGAAGATAGTGGCCGCCACCAAAAGTTGCTACCAAAGGATTTAATTTGTGTAGTTTCAACCTCTTAATATTTTAATGCAAGTCCTTACTATTAATTAGACCCAAATATATAATTGAATCTCATTAACCAAATTTCATGTTATCCGATATCTTAAGCTTGTAAAAAATACACAAAAGTATTTTAGAGGGACTGTAAAGAAGTTATTTGGTCGGGCTGTTTTAAATTATTAAGTTGCGTTGCGAGACATGATAATCCAGGTTCGAATGCACTTGCTTGCAATAAAAAAAAGATGTTAAATACTTAAAACTATTTTATTAAACATATACTATTGAAATTTTATTATAACGGGCGGTGGTGGCTCAGCGAAAATAAAATGACGTCCTATATGGACAGTGCAATTAAGATGGAATGACTTAAAAATTACGCCAGCACAGAATTACATATTGGCGAGAACAATAACTTGGCCGAGATTAATAACGCCAATTCCAGAGCAACCCTAAAAGTTAATCCAATAAAATTACAATGACGTAATTGCGAGCAAATAATTTTGAAGACGAGGTAGGGCAACAAATAATAAAAACGCCAACACCAAGCCAAAGGAGGGGAATCAAAAAATACGTTGCAGTAGCAAACGGACGCAATATAATCTATTTTTAGCACACCGGTCTGAAGAGACGAATGAACAAGTAAGAAGAGTGCATACGGGGAAAAGCAAATATACAGATTTAAAAACCGAAATGGCAGAAAAATGAAAAACAGAAGTGATTTAGAATTCTTGATTTTGGATAGATTACATTAAAGAAAGCCAAATTAAATGATTATTAAAATAGATATGTGATCTCCATCACAGGGACCAGACACATGTTTCATGTAAATCGGTATTTCTTCTTAAGCGGTTATGCACTATTGAGGTTCAATTGTATTATGCATATGGGGGATTTCAATTATTTGGGTTGCATTGCGACTGAAGTCCAATACAGTTGCAGCCCCAAGAAACGGAAGTTATCAAACAGTATTTCACAAATATTTTACACATACAAAATAGATTATGGTAATATAGAAGGAGTGATAATGAATGATCATCAACACTTTTCAGTGTCTGTACTGAAGAAAATAGATTAGATTTTAATTCAGTTAAAAATCTTTTATCGTCAGAGCAAAATTGAATGACTTTTTCTGTTGGCCCAAATAAACATTTTCTCCTAACAAAAATACTGTTATTTTATTAAGTTATTTTTGTTCCTGGACCATTACATTAAATAAATGGATGTCCCAATTAAACATTGTTCAAAATAATTGAAATGTACATTAAGTATATTACAGAATTTATAAATAAAAAGAAAAGTCTTTGTTTTATTAATCTATGAAACCGCACCGTTATTACATTACTAGCCGCCTTCAACGACCAGTTTTAGCCGGCGATGGCCGCTTCGTGGCCAAAATGTGTAACCTAGAGCACACACGCCGCTTCGTGACTGGCTTCTGCAACCTACGGCACACGAGCTTCCTCCGTAACTGAAATTTGCAACATACTAAAATAATTCTATAACTAACCTTTTCATTTAAAATCAATACTTTAATGAATACAGTTGTTAGCAGCTAAATCTCTTTGAAGGGGCAGCTGGGGAGATTACTGCTGAAGAGAAAAATAACCTATGGAAATATTTATCACTATATTCATGCTGCAATGTATTGTTTCTTTTAAAATATTTTTCGTTGTAACAATAAAACTTTCGCTCAAACATGCATTTGTACTTAAATAAATAAAATTAGTGAAAAAAATTATAAATTATAATGAATGGTTTTATACAGTTTTTTTACTATAGTAAATTAATAAATTTGGTTAGTTAAAATATGGCCTCAAAATCATTTTGTGCAGTTCTAAAATTATTTAATCCTTATGAATACTAAATTTTTGCAGTTCTATTGAATGATTTATATAATTTCTAAATTAATTAGAAGTAATTAACTCAATAAGTAATTAATTATACATGAATTTTGTATTAAATTATTCCTTAGGTAAAGCAGAAATCTGCTTATGGTCATTGTATTATTAATTTTAAGGAAAATGCAGTAAAATGGACTTTTTAAGGATTTAGTTAACAATATAATTCATAGATGCCGTAACCAAACAATCTGTTGCACTTTTCTTCTTTGTGCTTCACTTTTCTGTTTACTTTTTCGAGGCGTGATATCTCGCTAGATATTTAGAGTTGAAAGTTGCTGTAAGTTTTAAAAAGATGAATTTTTTACAGATCTTTCAAGCTGTATAAAAAGTGTTTGCTTTTAGTTAGAGATAAAAATGTTGTTTTTATCAAAATTTCAACATGGCGGCAGATGCACCAGCCGGCAGTGATGAGTGGATCCCAGAAGCGTTAGAAACTGGACTTTTATAATTTAGATAAGTGATGAAAACAAACAAAAAATAGATACATAAACTTACTTCTTTAGCTTTCTGTTTAAGTTTTAATTGTTCAGGGTCTTCAAGCTTTGATCGACTCTATAAATAAGAATTATATGAAAATAAATATAAATGATTTTTTCAGTAGAATATATGAATGATATACATAAAATAAAATCCTATAAAGTTAATATTCCAATAATTATAGGAGTAGGTAAATAACAGCAGAAATTAATAGCATTTATTTTTTAATTATTAACTATAGTTTTAGAAGTAGATATATTTTTTAAAATTTCATATTCACTTCTTCTCTTTAAACACACTGATTTCTTAATCTTTTGCTCAAAATGTAGTTTGATACATAAAGTATAACTGAGGAAGTTATTTTTTTGCACAATCATGGCATTAAAAGTGTTACAACTTCAAGATATATTCATTGCTTTTTTGTGTGTGTGTGTGTGTGTGTGTGTGCTTAATACTATCTGCTTATAAAAGAATTAGGATGGATTTTATATAACCTTCAGAACATAAAATATTAAAAATAAAAATGTACCAGAAAATGCTTTTTTCAGCATTTTTTATGAATACGACTCCCCCCCCCCCAATACAAATTCATTAATGTGAAAATCCATCCCTCCTAAAGTTGTAAAGCATAGTGTATAATAAGTAAAACAAGAAATTTTGGTAACAAAACAAAGGGGGGGGGAAATAAAGAAAAAAGGAGAAAGAATTTTAAAATTCTTAATTTTTATTAAATAATTCTCATTTTAAAATTTTCTATTAATGTTTATTTTTATGTGACAATTAATTTGTTTAATAATAAACCTTTAATGGTATACACATAAAATAAGTACTAATACTTAAATAAAAAATGGTCCAAAGGTGCAGAGTCCCCTTAATCCCCCTAAATCTTTTTTACAGCCAGGAAGATGAGTTCCTTTTGGTATTCACAAAAACAAAAAGTAAATCAAATGTGAATTTTCTTTATAAATGAAGTTTTTAAATTTCAAATGGTATTTATTGATTTCAAATGCAAATCTTATTGTGATTTCAGACAAAAAAGAATTGTCATAAAAAAAAAAAAAAAAAAAAAAAAAAAAAAAAATAAGATCAATTTGATTTAAAACTTTCTTTTAGATTAAATTTTATCTATCTTGAGGAAATGTAACTGTTTTGAAAAAGAAAATTTTATTCAGGGTTTTCCTTGAATTTTCATACAATGGCAAATAAATTTAAGATTTCTAGATTTAGAAATTTACCCTTAATCTTATACGCTTTTAAAGCAATTTAATACTCACTATTTTAGCAGAAAAACATTCGCCAACTTACATGTACATTGGAAAGGGAAAAAAAATGGTAATTAATGAAAAAGGAGAAAAAAGAGGGAGAGAGAAAAGAGCAATGGCAAAAAAAAAAAAAGAAGAAGAAAAGAAGAAGAGTAGTAAGATTCCTCCCCACCCCCTCCCAAAAAAAGAAGTGTTACTCTGTTTCCTTTTACATTTTCTTCGCTTTTATTGAAATTAGGCAAAAAATATATATTTTTTGCCTACATGTGGTCTGGCAGTTACTTGAATTCTGAAGAAAAACAGATTGACTGTATGTGTATCTTGAAATATAAATACAATTTTTATTAATGTGCGTGTTTTATTTCACTTGTACTTGATATCAATTTTTTATATAATTATTTCTTCTTATATTTTTTATTAGTGACAAAGACTAAAATGGTAAATACTTACTTTTGCAGCTCGAAGTAGAATTTCTCTTTCTTGTTCCTCATGTCTCCTTTTTTCTAATTTGTCTAATTCTTCTATGAACTTAATTTGCCCTTTGACATCTTGTGTTATTTCATATTTGCTATCATTCTATTTACATATTAAAAAAAAAAAAGATGATATGAATTTTTTACACGATTTATATTGATTTACACATAAATCAACTAAAGTATTTTTATATGGAGACGGGGTATAAAGATAAAACACATTTTTCTTTTATATTTAGAAAATAATGAACTTACGAAGTACAAATTAGTAATAAAGTATTATCTGCATTCTCTAAGAGGGGGAAAATGGGGGAGAGAATGCATACTTTAGAATGCCTTCTCTCCCCCAGAAGTTTCAAGATATTAAAAATCAGCTGAATAACCAAAGTTTAAAAGACGAGGGGGGGGGAGGGGAAATGCAGAGATTGTTAAAATTAAAACATACCTTTGGGTTATCGAGACGATGCTCAGCAATAACACTTAGTCTCTCAATTAAATTTTTTAATCTGGTTTGTGAAGCATGCGAGATTAAGTTGACCACATCTGGTGCCACTTCCTCTATACCTCGTTTTTGAGCTGCAAAAAGTTACAATAAATGAATACTACAAAGAAAATAAATACAAATGAAGAAATTATACATTTGATAAAATGGAATTTTCATCAAATTCCATTTGAAAGCACCTTTAGAAACAGGATAAATGAAATTTTGGAGCAGGAAATCAAGGTTTAGGAACAGGAAAAAGGGAGTTTTAGAGATGAAGGGGTTTTGTAGCAAAAGGCAGAAATGACAAAAATGCTGCCTAATGCTGACATAAAATGCTGTAAAGTAGCTTTTACAAATATCATGTACAATTGTGAAAGGGTTTTTCTTCCATAAATGCTCAAAATAGGTTTTCATAGAATTGGAGATTACGTTTATGAGATTCCACAAACAATATATTCCACAAACAATTTCTTTTTGCTACAAGATATTGACTACAACAGAAATTTGAATTTTATTGAAGTTAAATGTTTTATAACAGTATCTCATTTTCCATCACATATTTGAACACAGACATGTACAAATCAAGTGAAAACAAAATTTATCATCATTAAATAAAAAAATGCATCATCAACTTCATCATGAAAAATGAATGCAGAAAAACTCAATCATATTCAGACCACGTTTTGAAATGTTCGGAGCAATGGGAACAGAAAAAACATTTCTGTTAATATCAACCTAGTAATTTTCTTTCATAGATAATATAGACTTTCAAAAATGCTTAATGATAAATTACCAATCGCAAGTATCTTTCTCTGAAGAGCAGATGGCAATAAGAAGCTCTCATCTTTACAAGATCTGATTTGTGTTCCAACAATTTCAGCATTTGACGCTAAAATTTTCTGACTTTCTTCAACCAAATTAACGCCACCCATAGCTGCAACATCATTTATATCATCATCATCCCTGTAAGTAAACAAAGTAATTTAAAATTTAATCAAGTTCAACATAAAAAGGGGAGACTGTATTAGTCAATTTTAAAACTGAAAATTAAGTTTTCAAAATTAACTAGCTGTGCAATTGTTCTTTAAAAAAGCACAGAAATTTTTAAGTAATATTCAGAAAAACAAAGGGCTCCTGAATGCTACGTACTAGAAGCATAATAATATTTTTAAGTTGGTATGAGCATGAAGGAAGAACCAGTATACACTACAAATGTTACCTCTTCATAGGGGATGTACTACCTAGTTTCTGCAGTGTCAAAGAAGGTTGCAAAGTTGTAAAATTTTGGAAAGAATTTCTTTTCTTTTTTAGTTTTAATATAGATCAGGAAACAATATTCTAAAAGCTTAAATGGTAAAAATTTGCATTTTCTTACAAAAAAATTGATTCATTGTATCACATTTTATGGACAGGGATGTTAACTCCAACACTCGATTTGGGAGCACCCCGGGAGCAGAAAAAATTTCATTTGGGAGCACCTCGGGAGCAGAAAAATTCCATTTGGGAGCAGAAAAATTCTATTTGGGAGCAGAAAAATTCCATTTGGGAGCACCTCGGGAGCACAAAAAAATAGTTTCCGAGAGGAAAACTAAGATTCGAGATCAGAATTAACATGATTTTGGAGCATAAAATTGAAGATTAAGGAACACAATAAATGCATACAAGAAAAGCAAAACACTATTTGAAAGCACTTTAGGAAAGCTGTGGAAAAAAAAGGGTGTATACAGGCTATGCTATCAGCAACTTGGTAGAAATAATACATATCAGGAGTCAGCAACCTTTCTGTGGTTAAGTCATTTTTTTCCTACTCAAGAACCATGAGTATGATTTGTATGCGGCTTGCGAGCCACAGGTTGCCAATCCCTGTCCCTTTTTTTTTCTTTTTCAGAATTATTTAGGGAATCTTCCTCTCGAAAAAGAGAGCACAAATAAAATGAAAACTAAATTTTAAAACAAAAGCTTCTATCTCATTCTTTGGTTCTATTACAAATCACAAGTAGTACTAAATGGATATTTTTGAAAACCTAAATATTATACCTCTTATACAACAACACGTAATTGGTAAGCAGTATCGAAAACAAAATAAATTTCATGGTTAGAATAATTAAATGTGTGTACTTTTAATAGCATATGCTTTTGTATCAGTAATTTAACCTCATCTAATATTTACATATTCATCTATAATACTTGAACACAATATACAAAGCAAATGTAAACAAAAAATATTTAATGACTGTTGAGAGAAATTAAGAATTATGGGAAGTTAAAAATTAAGATTATGAGAAATTAATAATGAGATTACAAATTAAGTATCATAAGCTATCTAGTTTTCTATTTATTCTTTTTTTTTTATTTTTAATAATTTCTTCTTGAGCTTTTCATTTTCTTCTAATAGTTTTAATGGTATTTCAAGTCTATCCTTCCCTTCCCTTAATAGAATCTGTCCACTTTCTATAACAGCCAGTGGCGGCTCGTGACCTGCTTCAGTGGTGGGGCCCGAAAAAAATAGTGCCAGTTCAAATCGAGAAAATACATATACATAGAGCTGTGGCGGATCGTTACCCATTTCAGAGGAGGGGGCTTTTTTTTTTTTTTTTTTTTAAGCTCGAAAAGGTAAAACATATTAATCGCTTTTGTAAACAGTGTGAATACATAAAAACTTTTCGAATAACAAGTTATGAAAGGCGTATTGATTTCTCCTTTAAGTTTTCATTTAAAGACAGCAGATTTATTTTGCACCAAAAAAACATTTTCCTCCATTTTTCTTTCTCAAAAAGGTACAATATCAATTTAAAAAAAAAAAAAAAAAAAAAAAAAAAAAACAATGCATGTGTACATGTTGAAAAACGAATTGGTCCATAATGTTTCATCTCCAAATAGCAAATCGTGCCCCTTCATAAACAAAAAACGGTGCCCGTTGCGATGATTACCGTAATTTATGGAAGAAACGCCGCACCCACGAAAATGAGCTTAGTTAGCTAGAAAATCGTCAAAAACGCTGCAGCCGCGATCGTTGTTGTGTGTGTGTGGGGGGGGGGGGGGTGATCGTGGTCAGAAGTCAATGCCAGATAAAATTCAATGTTTTCTAAAATAATTTCTTAATTAACAAAAAATGAATAAATAAAAAATATGTTGCATTACTTATTAGACCTAATTTATTAAAAAAGCTATTAAGTTGATCGGATATATTTCGGGAGAAATTGGATAAACGGTAAAAAAATCTCCTTTTTTCTCCCCCTTCCCATAGAATGTTTTAAAGTATTTGCCACTATTTTACGAAGCTTACGATTTCTATTTTCAAATAATTAGATATCAATGTTTATATTCACAAAGGCAAATTTATAGAAAAAAAAAATAACTTCTAAAAACCTTCTTGCATCAGCACAAAGTTCGGATAGACTACCAGGCGCCATTAAAATGAAAACAGCAATCGATGTGTGAGAAGAGTCTCCAGTTAAAAGTAAACATTCCCCCCCCCCCCCGCGGATGGCCAGCTGTTGATTACGTAATGAGCTTGCTTCAGCAAATTGTTGCTTTAAACTGAATGTTGTGTAACAACTCTTGATGGTATTTATTTATTATTTTTTATATTTATAACATTGGGATTTATTTTAAAAGCACTCAGCATTTCTTGAGCATACCAATTAGTTGGCAGTGTTTATTCTATAGAGTGCACAGGGTGCAAAGCCGCACGGCGAAAAAAAAAAAATCTTTCAGATTAACTTTATTTATTTTTTGGGGGGGGGGGGGAGGGGGGAAGGGTTAAACTCGCACCGTGCGCAACATTGACTAATTTTGGCTGAAATTCAGTATTTTAAGAACAATAGAGGTTCATGTGAAAAACGGGTGCATTTAATAGACGGTAGTGCACTTTTGCGGTATTTTACAGAACTTTAACCCTTCAAAATATATATTCAAAACTTCATTAAAATTTAATTATAGTTCTAAAATGTAGATGTAAAAGATTTACTTCTATTTTTTTTTCTTTTTACTTAATTGAGAAGACATCGGTTGGATGTATGAAGCCATCCACTTCAGAGCACGGGACATGGACCCATCTTAGGGTGCTCTGACTTTCTCCAAAACTGGATCAAAGATCAAACCTCTTTTCTATGGGGGTAGGTTCGCATTCTGATTCGCTACGCTGTGATCTGTGCACGCTAAAGAGTACGTGTTGGTGGTGGCGCCATCTTTTGAGAAAATTATTACGAAACGAATTTTTCGATTTTTCGTTGAAGATCGGCTAAAAAAAATTAAAAATATTGTAAACGCCGCACTTACTATTTTTTAACTTTTAAACTCATAAACGCCGTGGCGTTTCTTCCATAAATTACGGTACTTGTTTGCCTATCTGGCCGGCCCTGATTGAGGTGACTAACAAAGCCCGACTGGTCCGATCCGGGGCGGGTAGAATGGTTTCGGAATGCAGCTTTCGTACGCAGTTTGAATCTTGCTTTACTGCTAACTAGCTTTCCATACACGCTTTAAAAGATAAATGAGCGTGGCAAAAATTTAGCGAAGAGTCAAAATGACATATTCGGCGCAGACCGGCGCAAACATCGGCTAAAAGCGCAGTTCGGCGCAATATTTGTGTTTCGGCGCACCCTGAAAGAGTCAAAATGACGTATTCGGCGCAGACCTGCGCAAAAATCGGTTAAAAGCGCAGTTCGGCGCAAGAATATGTGTTTCGGCGCAGCTCGGCGCAATCGGCGCAGAATTAACATCCCTGTATGGACTATTCAATTTTTATTGGAAAATGGGACAACATGACACTTTTCACCAAATCACACAATATTTTGCCAAAAAATTGAAAACCCTGACAAGCATTTGACAAAGTAAAAATTTACATAAAATTTATTAATTTTTTTCAAATTCAGCAATTATTTTTTCATTTTTCAGATTTTTCATAATGCATGAACAAAAGTTTACACAATATTTTGTAAAATTTATTCAAATTTTTATGTCTATCATTAAAGTTGAGCAACCACCTAACATAATACCAAATTTCATTTGCTCATTTGAGCCATTTTCATATGATGCACAAACAAAAATTTACAAAGTTTTTCATAAATCTAAAAACCTCAGATTTAAAAAAAAAAAAAAAGTAAAAAAAAAACCTATCATGGAGTAGCCATCATGTTACCAAATTTCAATCCATCCATTTGAGCTGTTTTTGAGTGATGGTTGTCCAGAAAGGTTCATGGACAGCATAAAAAGGCTGGCAGATAAATGGATAGAAATTTCAAAATTTTTGAATTCCAAGAAATATACAGAGCAGTCTTATTTCGTTACTATAGATACAGCATACAGATATAACATTTAAAACTATTATAATTTGTTATAATGAGTACAAAAAAATGATTATACTAATTTATAAAAAATAAATTTCATCCTCATAAAAAACAATTTTTTAAACATTAAAAAATATATATATAAGTGAAAAGTTATGGAAATTTAAACAAATCACTAAATGTATGTAAAAACAAGCAAAATCTTACACTAATGTTGTCAGATTGTGTAAACTTTTTAAAGATTGACCAAAATAGAGATGCACAACAAACATTTTCAAAATTGGTAAAATAATAGAAAGAGGCTCTTTTGATGAAATGTTTAACTATTTTAATAAAGAGTTAGACCCCATCCCCTATTTAACAAACTCTATTTACTGAATTTCATGATTCAATAAATTTTTCTTTTTCCTTTATTAAAATGAAGGGAAAACTCCAAGTTTTTGTTGTTGATGCTATTTTGGATTAGAAAAATACTGGAGTGCTGTTCAAAAGACATGTCCATCTGGTCCAAAACAGAGAAACACTTAACTTATAACCAGCTACTTTTGACCAAACTTACAGAAAGCAGGATTTCCAGGCACTCAAGTGTAAACAGCAGAAAAGAAATATCTCTCTCCTTCAGAAAAAGTTATAAAGAAAGAAGTCGCTTTTGAAACACTTTTATGATGTCATAAACGTTAGCAAACTGTCTATCAGTGCCACTGAAATTGATGATATTGCTGGACAATGAATGGAGATTCTGGTGCAGAATTCAATAATGAAACCTCCATTAAAACTTACTTTTCTCATTCTTTACATGGTTTATAATTTATGAAAACATACCTTATGCAGCAGGATATAAATGACAAAGTATTTTCTTCATGACAAAGTATTTTCTTCCTTTCATAAGGATTTAAAAAAAAAAAAAAAAAAGTCATGAATCAAGGAAATTGTCTAACTTACGTTATTCAGCTCTTTTAAAGTTTCATATGAATTAGTGTGTAACCATTCACTGACTTTTAGCTGCTGAATAAGAAGTGTACAATTTCTAATTATGAATATTTTTCATAAAATTTCAAGAAATTTTGGCACCCATTGTTAAAACAACCCTTTACGTTGTCAAATTTTATTCCATTTGCTTGAACTGATTTTTCATGATGCATGAACAAAAGTTTACGTAATTTTTTGTAAAATCTATTCAAATTTTAATGTGCTGTTTTATGAGTTGCAGTTTATTAAGCCTTTTCCATAATAAAAATGAATTTATTTTATTTTTATTTTAGACCTCGAAACAAATAAACCCTGATTTAACAATTAAAATTGTTGGTTCTGATAAATTTGTTAAATCGGGGTCCAAATGTGTTGATACACGACTGGCTATTTATAGTCTTTTAAAAAGTAAATAGGTGGGACACTACAGGCATCAATTCTATAAGATTTAACAAATAAATCATATGATCTATTAATTGGCATGGTATTTCTTTAAAAAGTTAAGTTTTGGAAAAGTTATTTATCAAAAACTAAAAGACTGTATCTTTCAGTACTAATCATGCATAATTAATCTAATCATAACATGCAGGTTATTAATAACACAACTTCAAAGTCAAAGGCAGCGAAGTACCTGCAAGGGCTATGCCCTCACTAACCTCTTGTCAGAACCAGAAGATTGAACATGAATTTTAGAGGAGGGAATAAATAAATGTAATTGTGCATTTTGAAAAGACAAAAGCATCAAAAAGGGGTGGAGTGGGGGTGGTTTTCATGCGATAGAGCATGTGGGAGATCAAAGTATGAGAAACAACAATTTATTTCTTTTATAAAAGTATACTTAGTTAAAAAGCAAAGTTTTGTATTGCTTAATTTATCAAAAAACTTTTAACGTATGCATTGGTGCACTTAATAACATCCAAGGTATGAACTTCAATAAATGCTCACATCTTTCCATAAGTCTGCAGCAATTAATCATAATAGATCCCGAATGTTTGGATATGGAAAAAAGACTTTCTGAAACAAAGTCTGAAAATATTTAAATTTTAAAAACTGCAAAAAATTGGATATTAACAAACAAAGAAGAAAAAATTTCATACGTTTTGAAGAATTTTACAAAATATTAATTCAATGATTCACTGCAATACAAAATAACATCCCAGATAAAATGTCACAGATCATACATCAATGTACAGATTTTTTTATTATTATTATTAAATGAAATTTTCTTTCATTGAACTGCTTTTATAGTTTTAATTAAATCTTTAATTTAATTATTATTATTTTAGAATACTCTGAAACTTGGTTCCACTAAAATATTATTTTCCAGAAATTTTAAAGGATAGCTCTTGTATCTCTGTTTATAGTAAAAAAACTATGAAAATATGAGTGTTCAGCAAATCAAGTAACACAATATCAATATTTAACTGAGCAATTTTTTCCGTGACCATCATGCACATGGCTGACAACAATAGATATGAATAGCTTTTTATGTCACACTGGTTGACAATTGCAAGTAACGATCAATAAAATTGGGTGTTACTGATTATTTACTTCAAAGTAAATAATATAATAAAACAAATAACAAGCGGGGGGGAAATCTTACCTTAAGGCAGAAAAGTTCCTTTTTACTTGATCTCTGGAAGAATTAATGATAGCATTTTTTGACATTGGGAATTTAGATTGTAAAGCTGTAACAGTAGCAGGAGAAGCAGCAGCAACTGATGAACCAGTAAGAGTTTTACTAACTAATAGGCTTTTGGTTTGGTTGTTTGCTTGTAAGCGAGGCTATATAGGAAGGGATAAGCAATTACTTTTAAGATCTATGAACATAGTTTTTACAACAAATAAATTCTTATCATCAGATCTCCACAAATGTAGCCAACTAAAGATCCCCCCCCCCTTTTCCATGGTCAATTAGTAGTTAGGTTCTTTCATTTTAAAGAATAGACCTGCAATAAGCACAAATTTGCTTTAATTCTAAATTAGATTATTTTATTTCAGATTTCTTATTAAAACATCTTCTAACTTTTGTTTTCCACTCATTGTATTTTTAATACCAGCACCTTATTTTGATTTTAAATAAACAACTATTAGTTGAATTTACAGTTTGAAACTTGTAGGAAAAGCCAATGAAATGAACATCATACAAGGTGTGTTAGTTTAATTCCCTCTCAAGTAAACTACTACTAGTAACTAGCAGATGTAAATTGACAAAAGCTATAATTCACTTGAGAAACTATCTCTTAAACTAAAAAAACTACATGTGTATGTATGTGCTCACTTTTGTATCTTTATACATAGATTAAAACCTTGTTCATGATACCAATTTATTTTAAATGAATGTCAAGAAATAGAATTTACAAAGCCAAAACTCATTACATTCACTCACAAGAAAGTAATGTATAAAATTTTATAACTAACCTACATGGTTTGGTCATATTTAGAATCCTGACACATTCATTTGCAGAGGCCTGGTAATTATAGATAAAACTTATATACTGATTAGAAGAATGCAGCACAGTGTCTATCAATAAGGATCCCCTCCCCCAGGTGTGCGTATGTGTGTTTTTGTTAAGTAACATTATATATGAACAGCCTAATTTTGAATGTCAAAAGAAAAAAGAAACAATGCTCCAAAAATTATAAATAAATACAGTAGTTATGTCCTTTATTTTAAAAAACAGCTTGGTTGTTTAGCAGGTAATTTTGACTTTTCCATTAACATATTTTTAAAGAATTTTTAAGAAATTAAATTTTACATTTAAAGATAAAATTCAGTGACTAGAAGTTTAATTCCCCCCCCCTTCCCCCCCTCAAATCAAAATCAGGAACATAAGATTAATTTTTTGACAGTTACTTAGTGAAGAATAAAATGCACAAAGTAAACAGTACAAAATTACATGAAATACTTCATTTAAATTTTAAAAATATTAGAGGTAACACTGAAGAATATTACCTCTAACATTCCATTTCAGGGTTCGCATTTACTCAGATTTCTGAGTCATTTAGCCAAATTTTCTTGACTGTGATGCAAAAAAGTATGCACATAATGGGTTTTGCATATGCAAAAACCCATATCTCTCAAGATAATGGGCCTTTGTGACCCACTTTTATCAGATGTCACCGCGATCCCTGCATTTGAAAAAACATTTAGGATCAGGATAAATGCAGTTTTAGAGAAAAAAATTAAGGTTTAGGAGAAAAAAATGCAGTTTTGGAGCAGAAAATCAATGTTTAGGAGCAGACATGAGGCGGTTTCAGAAAGGAAATTTAAATTTTGGGGGCAACACACAAACAGATTAAGACAATTTGGAGAAATGAAAAATGCTCTCAAACTTTTTACAAATACTGCAAGCATTTTGAGAAAGGCTTTTCTTCAAACGTACTCAAAATAGATTTTAAAATAATTAATAATGGGCATCTGGAGTTTAAATTTATACATACGGACCCATTAACATTTCTTTTTGCTACAGGCTATTAATAAGCACAAAAGAAATTTGAATTTTAGAAAAATGTTTTCTATTTTATAAAAGAACCTTACTCTTCATCAACTGTCAGTGAAAACATAAAATATATCACCATGAAATTAAAAAATGCATATTCAAAATTCTTATTTAAAAAAATATTCAAGGACAGGATCAAAGTACAGAGTTTTGTTTCGGCATAGTTAGACATATGATACTTTAAAAATACTAATTCAGATAGTTAAACGATTTTTATGAATCCTTTGGATCATCACAATGGCATTTAAAATATACTGATATTTTTACAGCATTTAACGTTTCAGGGATACTCTTGTTGATGACATTGTATTACTAATAGTGAAAGTGGAAAGAAGGATAAGAGAGAGACAGGGATTACTACAGTAGCATTTACATTACTGAACATCAAAGAAAAAACATTGCCTTATTTCTTGCAATACAAAGCTAAAGAAACTCTTTCTCTCCCCCCCCCCCTTTGTTTATCTTGCACAGAATCAGAAATTTGACACTGAAATAGTTTGAAAAAAAAAAAAGGGAAGTAAAATTATTACGAAATGCACGATTTTGATTTCTGCATGGCAAAAAAACAAAGTTGAATAACATTTTATACGTAGGACTTTAAATGGGACTTAGCATATGGGTACATTATAACTGGTGTGGAGAGTAATAACAATTTACATTGCCATGCTATGACTTGATTTTTATAGAAATTAATATGTTAGGTTTTTAAGCAAATCTTATTTGTATACCATTATTATTATTTTTTTTAACAACGTTTATATGGTAATGCTTGAAAAAAAAAAAAAATTACTTATTTATGAACTAATGTTGTCATCAATAAAATGCCAATGAAATTTTGTACATAAAAATCAAAGTTTGTAAAATGTACCAAAGCAGCAGGCCACAGTACCCCAGTTGGCAGAGGCGTCAGTCTCGCAGCCAAAAGGTTGTAGACTGCCATGCTCGCTAATGGTGACTGGGGCACATTAAATATGCCGTGGTCACAATGTCCTCCAAGTTCCCATACAAACCAATACCTCTGGGGGTGGCAAAACTAACCTTTGTGGGTTTTCTGCTTGATATCTGCTTTAAAATTAAGAAGCCCCTGCTTAGGACAGGTAGTACTACCATCTATCGGCTCCTGAATGAGGTAGAAATGAACTGTTTGGGAGTCTGTGGTAAAAATTAACACCCTTGGCAGAAACTGCCGCGATATCAATCTAATCTGGATTTGAAGTAAGTACAAAATGCTTTAAAGTAGAAGTGCATAAGCCCCCATAATCCAAGAAAGACAAGAAGACAAAGACCAAAGCAGCAGAAGATTTTAGTGTTATGCATAACAATCAAAAGAAAGTTTCTACAAAATACTGGTTAAATATTTTGAGATATTTCTAAATTTAAAAAAAAACTACACAAGAGGAAAAATTATCACATAAAAGTATACTTACCCCAGGATATCTTTGATTTAAGATTGCTGTATTCTGTTGAATAAGCTGTGTAGTCAAGGGTGCAGCAGAGCCGGCCATAAGTCGCACTTGTGTTGTAGGTTGCATAATCGGTCTTTTTTGACCAATCTATAAATATTTTACACATTTTTAATTATTTGAAGATATATGAAATGGAAAAAAAGAGAGTTCAAACTGTATTAAAATAAACATTTTATATAAATTTTCTGCATGAAAGAAATTTTATCATTAAAGATTCAATAGTAAGAATCAATTTAAATAAGAAATGTGTTTGACACAGTTGCCAAACACATATAGTCAGTTCAAAAACATTTACATGAACTTTCACTATCAAACAAAAGTTAGGCATGTGACTGGTTTATAAAATGTTCTTGTCATTTCTTACAGCAAAAACAATTATTGTGAAATCTATGATGCACAACCATATGGCAGTATAAAAATAAATATGGGTTTGATTTTCAGAAAAGACAAAATTGGTATAACTTCCAAGAAAGATGAAATATTCTGCAATTGCAGGGTAACCTTATCATTGCGGCATCCATTTATGCACAGGAAAGGCTTGTGATTTAATCTCATACTATATGCATCCTAAATTGCATGACAATCTCATGAAATTTATTATTGAGTTTTGCTCGTTTAAGGATTGACAATATTATGACAAATGAAAAAAAACTCAGCTGTTTGAGCCTCGTCAGGGGGTGACCCCCCTGAACCCCCTAATTTTTTAGTCTCATTATTGCCATATTAAAGCGATATTAATTGGATATGTCATTTTATCTCTCATCTTTCATGTACTCCGCCTGGTAACCCTATGTTGAAATTTTTATGAATGTAACCTATTTATAGAAAAATACATGTGATGCATATTCCGCAGCTTACAAAATATTGTAACAATAGATTAAAGCTGTTGTGAACTAATAGTATTTAAATATATGTAAAATTAGGTTGAATACTTTTATGAAACATTTTTCAGACAATTTCCAATAAAGGGGATGAGAGATAAAATGGCATAGTCATTAAAAAAAAAAAAAAAAAAATCTTAACACATATTGTACGAGTATATATAAATTCATTTTAATGCACACAATTTAACTGCAACTATGCATCAGCTGAGAAACAGGTTGTGTTCAACCTCTGTATTTTTTTAATTACAAAAAGTTCAGTGACACCAGACATGGATTAAAGAGTTTTACAATCAACAAAAGAGAAAATGAACTTTGCTAAACACTCAGATTTATGAAGTGGGGAATGGAGATAGTGCTATAAATCGTTCATAAAAAGATGTTTTGCAGTTTATCATTTAGTACTATGATTTTAGTACAATGAAATTAAAAAATCATAGTACTAAACGATAAACTACAAAACATCATTTTTTGACAGCAGGCCAGAAATGTAAGGCGTTATCTCCATTCTCCACCTCATAAATCTAAGCGAGTTAGAAAGACCAGTCTCAAAGTATACGGCCATCAATGCAATTTTAACTGAAAAAAGCTTTTTCTGTATTTTAGCAGAAGTGTTTCATGCCTGTGAAATGCCAAATGCAAGCATAATTTTTCCCTTCAAAAAGCTAAATAAATAAATAAATGAATTACACAAGAATTTTATTCTTTCTGGCATTTTTAAGGTTTTCAAGAAAATTCTTTGTGTTCATTGTTCTTTTCTCGCAATTTTTAAATTCCTCAAATTGCCTGTTTTGCAGGCTTTCCCAGTTGCATAGCAACCCTGTAGGAATGCCTTTAATAAATTGATTTCAAAAGCCTCAAGAACTTCATTCAATAAAACAAACACAAACAGGCAAAAATAACCTAATAATAAGGTTATTTTTGCCTTAATTAATAGTTTTTTGTTTACAGAATGGTTGAGATGAAAACCATTGTATAGAAGTTTTTAATCTATTTAACTACTTTATTAAAGTATCAAACGTGTATTTTTTATTTTTTTAAGTTTTAATTAATTTTATAAACCATTTTCATAGTGTATTCTGCAAGATGATACACATATGAAACTTGATATTAAACACTCTACAAAGTACCAATATACACACTGAAAGCATTAAAAAAAGGGAGGTAGTTGATGATTTATGTAAAAGGATTGTAAAGATGCATACCTGCTGCAAATTAGTTGATTGTGGATGAGGTAGTATTACAGCACCAGCAGGTGGTGGTCGTACTCCTTCAATTGTCAATTCTTTGGTGATTAATGAGTGTCTTAAATATGGCAAATTTTTCTAGAATAAAAAGATAAATGTCAATTAAATGCCCAATAAAAAGTAATAAATAATATACAACAATAATTTCACATTTTAGAAATTTCATCAGGAAATCTGATTTAATTAGTTATTTCAGAAGTTACATGTTTTAATATTTTCAAAGTCAAAAATTACAGATTAACAAATAAATCCATAATTTGTTTAACCAAAAATATTCCACATAAAGTCAGAAGACATTCATTTTTACAGAGGCTAACAATTTTATGCACTATCTACTAGTTCCAATAGGCTCCTATAGATATAGTGTAAATTTTTATTAGTATATTTTGTTAAAGAAAATTTAAATCTCTATTTTTATGTATTTCATTTTTTTTTCCTGTCATTTGTTTACAAAGGGTAAAAACAGTTTTTTAAAAAATGAGAATAAAAGTAATATAGAAAAGAATGTAATGCACATAGACAATAGGGTGCATGCAGGGTATTCGTAAAAAAAATTTCCCCGATATATTGATCTCTAGCTGCGGTTCCATTCAAACAATTGAGATGAAACTTCAGGTATAGTTATTCTTATTCAGAGGTAGGCACTTGAGATTCTGATTGTTTAAAACAATAAAGCTCTCACAATTGCAGTTAAAGTGAAAAAAATTCAAAATTTTTAATGACAACACCAACTTTTTCCTGTGAAAGTTGATCAGAGCATTGAAATATCATAAATGGCATTGGAACGATACATCTATGACAAAAATTGGTAGCATAAACATTAGCAAAGAAGAAAAATGAGAGCCCGAGAGAGAAGAGGGAAACTGTTTTTACTGAAATTAAAACTTTCAACTGCCTTTCTTTAATTTACATCTCTACTAGGGATGTAACGGATATCCGGCAAGTATCCAGTATCCGGCTGATTTTTCAATATCCAAAATACCGTCGGATATCTGAATCATGACTACTGGATATCTGGCCAAGTACTACTAAAGCTCTATCTATAATATGCATTAGGGATGTAACGAATATTTGGCCACTATTCGATATTCAGCCTATTCAACTGTTTTGCCGACTATTCAGTTGGCCGATTATTCGGTAAGCCGAATACAGAACAGAAATTTCAATCTTCATCCTTTTTCTAAATGACAATCTTTTACTGAGCATTTCTTTACTGAAGTCTCCAATACCTAATGATTAAAAATTAACCCTTATTTTACTTACTATTTTTTAATTGATTTAGTTATTAAAATTCATTTATCATTTTCTGCAAGTTTCTTTTGATTCTTAAAGTTAAGTCTACTTAAAATATGTACGTGAAATATTTAAAAAGAAAATTATAACATGGCCGCTTGAGCTTACAGCAATGTTGTAACATGGTATTTTACTGGTTTAAAATAGTTGTTTTAGTTACAACTACAGTATTGTGCATGATTATCATTCCATACATAAAGTACTTTGACTAATCTCTTTTTGTGTGTGTGTTTCAGAATGTAGAAATCAAGAGTAAAAAAGTGAAGTTGTCCTAAAATTTGGAAACTAATGTTTGAATTTTTTTTTTTTTTTTTTTTTTTTATGAATTTGACCCCCCACCCCCATTTTACCCCTTATAGTGCCATAGGAATTTTTGGACTGTGAAAGAATGCTCGTATGTTTTAGAAACTAAACAATTAAACATATCTATTTTTGTTTTTTAACTTGTAGTTAAAAAAAAAAAATTTTATTAAAGAAACTTGATTCATAACCTGAAAAACTCTGTTTCATACCTGTATAAAACTACAAAAGAAAGCATGATAATTTCATTATAAATATTTAAAAGAGATTTACTTTTTATTTATCAATCTCTAAAAGTAAATTTAACTTAAAATGAAACTAAAAATGACTTAATATAAATTAATATTAAATTATAAAACAGAAAAAGGATTGAAAATGTTAGTTTTAAATGCCAATATATGACAGCACTGCTGTAACTTCTCCTACTACTTGATAGTGAATCAAGTCTCACTTCACTCTTAGCTGCCAAACATGTAGCATGTGTCTTAAATGCTCTGGAAGCCGAATTCTCTGGTATGTGTTTGATATTTTTATAGGTTATGGGCCCAGGTAGTTTAGAAAGACATTTAATGTGTTAAATATTAGCATAGCTGCCAACCTTCCAACAACAAAATAAGGAACACAGCACGTGATCATAAAATCAGAAATAAGGAACACAGTGCGTGGTCATGAAATGTATGATTAAATATACAATTATAAATTTTACATTAACAAAATTAAATTATGTGTAGAGAAATGATGTGCATATATAATCATTAATTTATAAAAATAAAATATATTTAACTTAGCTCAATTACTACAATAGACTTAAGTTTTTAATGAAATAAAACTTTAAAGAATAATAAGATAAATGTCATTCAATTAAATTTATTGACTTATTTACAAGGACAAATGCTTTACCAAAAGCTAAAAATGTACACGATTTTCCTTTTTTCTTTTAATTTTTAAAAATCCTTCCACAGAAGCTGAAAAATGGAACATTTTGGCCTAAAAACGTATTTACGGAACAAAGCTCAAAAAACAGAACAAATCCGTATAAAACGGAACACTTGGCAGCTATGTATTAGTAACAATGATATAATTTAATTTTATGAATAACTTTTATAATTAAATCAACTTGTTCTTAAAATTCTTAACTTGTTCTTATGTTGTTCTGTTCTTAAAATTCTTAACTGGTAGGCTGGTAAATTGTTAAATATTAGATAACTTGAAAGAAATAAATTAATTCAGTAGAAAATTTATTGAAAATATCTTAAGGTTATTGTATTTCATTTAAATTGCTAGCTTAGAATTGAAATTAAACATGGCTGAGAAAGAAGGCTCTTTCACAGGCAGTTAATTGGTAGAGCCAATTATCTAGATTGGAAATTTGCTATGAAGATGCATTTAATTAAAAAGAATTTGAGGGCCTACGTTAAGGGAACACAAGAAGATCCAGCAAAAGATACCAAAGCCGTGTCCTACATTGTTGAAGGGGTTAATGAATCAATTTTCAATGATATCAGGGAACAGACTAGTGGCAAAGCAGCTTGGGAAGTATTAGCTCAAACTTATGATGATAAAGGGATTACAGTATAGAACCTGTTATCCGGAATGGTTGGGAACGGGTGTATTCGGGATAATTGGTTGGGGATTAACATGACATCTACTGATTTAATTGGTAGCATAAATGTTACTCTCTATTTTTGATTAGAATTAAATATTAATTGTTAATATACTAGAAAAATAATATAAAAAACTCTTAATATGATTGAGATAAATAATAATCATTTAGAGAGGAAGTAGTAAATGTATGATAACTTCTTAAAAACTTAGTCACACACTAAAAAAACGAATAAAATACCTTACCAGATTGCTTACTTTATAAATTCTAGCTGTAGTACTCAAAATAAAAACAAAAAATATAAAAAAATATTTTGAAAAAATTCATTTTTTTCTTTTCTACCGGAAAAAAATTGAAATTCAATCGATTGAAAAATGATTCTAGATAACTGGTTTCCGGAAAAGAGATTCCATACTCTACCAAAAAGGTGTCAATTATTAAACAATTAGTAAACACACATTACACAGATTGCAAAGACATGACTGAATATTTGCACAAAATGATATCAGCTTATCAGCAGCTAAATTGTACTGGTATCAAAGCTGATGAAGAGCTAATTGCAAGAATTATTTTAGCTAATTTGCCCGAGAGATTTGATCCTTTTATCATGGCCATGGGGAAGAAATAACAGTTGACAATGTAAGAACATGTTTGATGGCTGAAGATACAAAGCCATCTCTAGATAATGGGAAGGAGCAAGCTTTTATCAATGAAAAATTTAAAAGTAAAAGGTCCTTTAAGGGAAAATGTTTCAAATGCAATTTAGTCAGACACAAAAGCTCAGATTACTATACCTCGCAGAGACAAAAGGGTAGAACTAATGACAAATATAAGAAAAGAGTTGGGCAAAAATACAATAAGAAGCTTATATATCAGAAAGTTATGTAGCTAGTTCCAATTCAGGTACTAATGTCTGGTACATGGACTCATGTGCATCTTATCGCATGACTCCCCAAAGTGTTAATTGATGAGTATAAGAAAACCAGTATTACTTTAAAACAGGTAGCTCTATCATTGAAGTTGAGGGTGAAGGCAAAGTAACATTTAATTTACTTAGAAATGGGGAAAAGGTAACTGTGTCTTTTAGTAATATTTTGCATGTACCAAAATTGACTGCTAACTTGCTTTCTGTTAATACCTAAATAAAAATTTTGGCATGGTTACTACTTTCACTGGAGAAAGGTGTTTTGTTCATAAAGGTAATCATTTAGTAGCTACTGGAACGGGTGTAAGTGATAATTTGTATACTCATGATTTAAGTAATTAAATGGCATTAGTTAACATCCAGAATGTTTCAAATGACCTATTTCATAAAAGATTAGGCCATCTAAGTGAAAGCGGAATGGTGAGATTAAAAGCCATGGCTGAAGGTTCTTCATTTAGTGGAAAGTTATCAGATTGTACATCTTGTATCAGAGGGAAAATGCATAGACAATCATTCCCTAAGGGTAAAGCTAAACATGCAAAAAATGTACTGGGTATAGTTCATACTGATTTATGTGGACCCATGAATGTTTCATTAATAGAAGGTTCTCGTTACTTTCTCTGTTTCATTGATGATTTGTCACGTATGACTTTTGTTTATTTCTTAAAGCACAAATCAGAAGTGTTAGAGAAATTTAAAATATTTCAACTATTTTCTGAAAGGCAAACTGGCAAATCAATTAAGATATTACGTTCTGATAATGGAACTGAATATATAAACGGTGAAAATGAGAAATATCTGGTATCAAAAGGGATTCAGCACCAAAAATCTATCCCGTACACACCTGAACAATTAGGCACGGCAGAGCAAAACAATAGAACTCTAGTTGAAAGAGCACGATCAATGTTGGTGGATGCTCACCTTCATAAAACTTATTGGGCAGAAGCTATTCAAACTGCAAATCATTGTAAAAATATTTCACCTACTGTTGCAGTTGCAGGTATGACCCCTCACGAAAAATGGTTTGGAGCGAAACCAAATTTAGAATACCTAAGAGTGTTTGGATGCCATGCTTTTGTTCACACTCCAAAACAAAAACGAACAAAGTGGGATATGAAAGCACAAGAGTATATGTTCCTAGGATATAGTCAGGATAGAAAAGGTTATCGTTTAATTGATCCTAAAACTCGCAAAATTATAAATGCTTGAGATGTACACTTTTTAGAGAATGAAATGTACTGCAAGGAAATTGGTAGCGCATCCCATTTTTGTGATAACACATCATACAGTGGGACCCAGAAGCAGAATTATATCCAGTGTTCTGCAACATAACTTCAAACAGTTGCAAATGTTCTGCAGGCATTTTGTCCAAGTCTAACAGACCTCGATAAAAAAAGCAAAAAAATAGGTATAAAAGTTGCGCAAAAAGTGAAGAAAGAAGGCATGGCATAAAGGGCACATCGCTTTAATTGCTCTGCAGAACATATCATTTTATATCTTCTTTCTTTTAAAAGATAAAATGTTCTGCAAAGACTGTGATTGTTCTGCGACGTACATCGCACTTTTACCCACTTTCTGCTTTCGGGCAGTGGGAGGGAATCAGTAAGAAAAGTTAGGGAAGATAGTGATTCAGATATTGAGGTTCCAACAAGCCTATCATTCAGTGGGAGTGAATCAGAGAGTAGAGTTAGTGAGGCTAGCAGTGATATTTAGTTTAGTGTAAAGCTATTGAGTTTTTGTAAATTTAAGTCAATTATAAAAAAAATACTTTAAAGATGTGTGAAACATGTTTGCACAAAAAAATACACTTAATAACTACACGTTTAGCGCCGGATATCCGGCCAGATATCTGTATCCGGCAACCAAAGTAGCTTCGGATATCCGATATCCTGCAATATCACTATCCGTTACATCCCTAATCTCTACTGTCTATTCCCTTCTGTTAGTTTACATTATACAGTCTATTCTCTTGAGATATACTGTCAAGATGAGATAAATCTCAACTTGATTGATTGAATAGAACAGAGGCTAGAGGTCTATATATCAGGGAAGTTTTTTTAATGACCACCTCGTAAATGAATGTATAATTTAAATATATCATTAGTTAATTAATAGTATTAATTTATTTATTCACTATAAAATAGTTGTGCCTGTTAGTTTATAAAAACTAACTTAAATCTACAGTGATAAATTACAAAATATAAATTTTTATACATATTAAAATGTACTAAACTCGTTAAGTGAACTAAAAATAAAATATTTAGTACTTTTACTTAACTTTATAAGTGAATATTTCTTTACAATATTTTAAATTTCTTTGTTTATAAGACCACTTAGTTTTTTGCTAACATGTAACTAGGAGTGAAATTATCCTATAAAAATATGCTTCATTCAGATATTGTCTAGAATTTTTCTAACAACATGTAAAGTAATACACTTTAATTTTTTCTAGTTTAGCAAGCTATTATGCAGTTTTGTGCCTGACCTGAATCCCCAAACTTATTTGATGATTACAAAATGTAACCACAAT
This sequence comes from Cheiracanthium punctorium, assembly GCA_038373885.1. Taxonomy (NCBI): domain Eukaryota; kingdom Metazoa; phylum Arthropoda; class Arachnida; order Araneae; family Cheiracanthiidae; genus Cheiracanthium; species Cheiracanthium punctorium. Next base: position 135,724 of record JAWZYV010012217.1, on the reverse strand, counting down.
TTTCTGTAGTAATATAAAACAATGCAAATAAATCTTTATAAAATACAAAGTTGTTAATAGTTTCTTGAAGAAATGAAAGGTAGTAAATATCCCAAGCAGCAAGAAATCCCCGGCCTCATCTCGGCCAACTGTCTTCACGCGACCCCAATTTCACCCATTCGACCTCGGCACAGGACTTCCGTTGAAGGTTGGGCATATCAGGTCGGGTGACGGTCCCTGGACTGTCTACTCCGGAGGGATTCTGTGCGTCTCGGGCGATTTCCCGAAGATTCTCCGACAATTTGCTTTCTTATCCTGATTCAGTCGAGATTGTATCTATTGCTTTAAGGACGTTTTTAATGAGCTATACCATATAAATTTTCCACTTCAAATTGATGAAGAAAGTGGTTCTTAATTCGGATAATTAATTTCTAAAATTTCAAATAAAAGATGTTAATAGTTATATTTTCAAAATACAGTAACTTTTAACACCCATCAACACCTAATGTAGTATGATAAATTTCACAATTTAATGTAACATTTATTCGCCCTTTCATTTTTATAGAATTTAAGACATATCTGACTCTCTGAAAATATTTTCCTATTAAATAAGAAATAAATATCTAATATTTAGTCATGAATCTTAGTCTAATAATATTTTAGAAATCAGATGAGTAAATTATTTCTGTGTTAAAACGTTGAAACTGTGCTGAACGTAAGTAACTCGTTATGCATATTTTTAATTACATAATTATAGTGTTGCATAAATTAAAATATATATTGTGATATTTTGTGTATTTACAAGAGAAAATTCTTCTTGGATAAATTCAAAGTGTCTGAGTTTATTTCAAGGAAATTCAGCGATTACATAATTAAATTTATAATGAGACTTACAGAGATCATCCTAGGATGAAAAAGGGGCAGGGTGCTAGTCCTTAAAAAAGGGCAATTTAAGCTTTCAAGGGCAAGTCAGAATATAAAGAGGCACTATATGAATATATATATATACATATATATATATATATATATATATATACTCAAGAACGTATTTAGGGGGGGGGCCAAGAACCCCCCCCCCCTCCAAACTGTTTTCTGGATACGTGCCTGTATATACTAAGCGAATATTACCATTTACTTTTAGAAAAAAGGTCAGCCTACAATGCTTTTTCATATTAAATCTGCATTTATTGTATCTAAAGTTTTTTTTTTTTGAGGGGGGGGGGGGGGTGAGGAGTCGACATATAAAATAATTGGCACTTAAAATTTTTCGCTTAATGTATAGCTATATAGGCACAAAAAAATAGTTAACTTACAAGAGGAGGTGATTACAATAGTGTTGACTCTAGAAAAAAAGGGTCGACAGGGGTGAAATTTCTAAAAGGGCACCCTGTTCTTAAAAAAGGCACTTTGGAGTTCCACGAGAATGTACAGGTAGCTAACATATATAGACACTGGTTTGAAACTATCTGATCCCCGAAACTTTAACATGTAGAGTTGTAATATGTGTTCTGACTACAATGCATAGTTATATTTTTTCCAATTTGTCTTAGTTTTTTCCCCTGATCTTTTGGAGAAAATATCCTGTAGAAGTAAGTGTAAGCGAAATTTGAAAAAGGATTTGTTGATAATATTTTGCTCTAAGCATGACATAAATATGTGAATTAAATCTGTAGATAACTAGAAGTTTTTGATTTAAAAAAAAAAGAAATTTTAATAAAAGTAATTTTGAATTTTCTGCTTTTTTTTTTTTTGCTCGAAATTACATAACTTACGTGTTTATTATTTATAAGAATAGTACATTTATTGAAGAAGGTTTCAGAAATTTTTAGCCAGACATGATTTGTTAGGCAGTAGGGGAAGGCAGAGGGACTGCTAATTTATGTTCTTCAATTTTATCACACTATCACTACTGGACCACAATTACTAGATCACATTCATATAGGATGTTTTACCTATATTGGTACAAACTTTTAAACAGAAAAGGACTGTCAGTGTAAGTGGATTAGGATAGATGTGTTCAGCATATAATAAAAATAATAAAATTTAATAATATAAATCAGAATTTAAATTCTTTTGTTCACAATAATTATTGAATGAGTAGAAGTAAAGATTTTCAAAGTTACCCTTATTACTATTAGACATTTAAAATTGGATCAAACAATTTAACTCATCCATCAATTGATAACTATGGAAATTGGGAAAATTGAATTCTGAACACAGAAGATTGCTAGAATAAATGACATCCATGCAAAATTTGTATTGCATCCAATGGTTGGAATGTACACCATATGAAATCAAATTACTGAAATATATTTGTTCTTCTCTTTCACTTCTAATTTAATATTTGCTCATTCATGAAAAGTGAATATAAGTTTTTTAAAAAGCACTATTCCTTAAAATAAATAAAAATAATTATTACATGTAAGTTTTTTAGCAGGTATAAAATAAATATTTTTTTTAACTCACAGAATTGTCCAAATGTGTGAAATGAAGTTTATATTTTAAATAACTTATTTTTCATAGCTTTATTTTTAATTTTTTGTAGCATACTTAAAAAGTTCTCTTTAAAAACACTAAATTTTCGTTCTTCAACCTTGCTTTAATACTTTTAAAATAAAAAAAGTATTAAATATTTTAACTATCAAATGTTTTTAATCAGCTTAAAATAATAAAAATAATTAACATCCTGTTGTCAAAAGTACTCAAACAAATTACATATTAAAAAAACTTCCAGAATCATTTCGAATTTTTTTGTATTTTAGTTTTTAAAAACTGAAAATAAGCTTAAATTGATGACAGTTAGTTTTATGAATAACTTAAGACACAATTTGTTTTCTTAAGGCATTCTTTCCCAGAACTAGCTTTCTATTGCTTTTATTTATTTATTTATTTATTTATTTTTTTTTTTTTCTTCATTCATTAAAATGTTGAAAACTTTTTTAAAAATCTGAAGATACATAATATGAATAGTTAGAATATCAAATCTTGTCAATAGTCTGATTTACTAAATTCTGCAGTTACTCCACTTTAGTACAATTAAAACTGTTGCGTAATAAAAGGGGTGGGGTCCCCCCAGGCGGCAAGGTAAAAACAAAGATAGTGGCCGGCAGGACACCTAAAAATAATATGGTGGAAAACTAAAAGGCCGAAATGGGGGCAGAATGCTGAAACTTAAAAAAGAATGGGGCGGCAAACTGAAGGACCGCACTGGGAACCAATAACCCTGGCGCTACACTGCAATAGCAAAAGATCATTATTATGCTCTTAATTTGGCGAAAGCATAATGTGTTTCAATTGCTGTATTCGCAAATCGCTCGATTTTCAGACCGATTTGAGTGGATAAAGCCACTGAACATGGTTGACGACTGAAGTGTTGAAGTTCCCACGTTCGGGCCCGGCCGTGCGACTGTCGGTCTGGAGTTTTGGTCGGTTTCATCCAGATGTAAAATCAATACAAGTTAGAACTCCTTAAAAAGTCATCCAACCAAGCCCCCCTCCCCCCCCCCCAGGAGATATCCCTTGTCTAGGCAAACAAATCCCGCAGAATTTTCGAATCGCAGAACGTCGTTTTGCTAAGGCATACTTTCTGTATCATCTGTAATTATATATGATAGTAAATAACTGTTATACATTAAGAATAATATGTACTAAGAAAGCCGATTAAAAAGAGGAAATCGTTTAGGGGAGGAAATAAAAAATAAACTTGTTAGTGTGCAAAACTATTAAAAACATCGAGAAGAGCAACAGCTATCGATGAACACTGGAATAATGATTGTTCGATAACTTGCAACTACATATTTATCAAACGTAGCTACCGATATTTGAGGATTGACAGATGGAATCAGAAATATTTAGATAACTTTATAAAATTTTGAATTTCCCAACCGTATTTTCTTCCCCCAACTCCCAACTGAAATGCCCACGTAGAAGTAGTTCTGCCCTGCGATCGAGCTTCTCACTTGTGTCAGCAAAAACAAAACACACTAGGGGCCTTTTCGGGTTACTTGCTCGAGCAAATGAAAACAGACAATGAAAAAGGCATTAACAGTATTTCGATTTGAAAGAACAGAATATTTGAAAAAGGCATTTTAATAAATTACACTTGTGGGAAAGATCCGATTTCATAGACTGTTTCTGTGAAAGGGCCGCTTTCATTCGAACCTATTTTTATGATAGGGTTATTATATTCAATCATATTTCTGTGAAGGGGCCGTTTTATTTAACGCATTTTCGTGATGGGCCGCAAATGGTCGCAATGTAGGAAAAAAAAAAAGTAGTGATTGTTGACTAAGAATAATAAAAATTTAAAAGGAGGGGGGGCAGAAAGAAGAGAAATTGGGCAGCTGGGCACTAAAAAGACGATAAAAGGGCCGGCCGCCGGGCGCTGCGCCCTGCCAAATCAATCTAGACTCAACACTAGAATCTGTGAAGGTGCTAACTAATGTCAACAAAGAGGAAAGAATGCCGCAATGCAATAAATGTAAACAGAGGGGAGAGGATGGCACCATGAATGACATCGGGGCTAGAAGAGCGGCAGGCAGGGCGCTGTTTTTGGGTGGCAAAATGGCGGCGATTTTTTTTTGAAAGGGCAAGTAGGGCGGGATTTTTTGCTTTAAAGGGTGGGCAGGGCACAGCGCCCTTCGAAAAACGCCTAGGATGAACACTGAGACTTATATTAAATGCAAGACAAAGAAGCACATGAGGAAGTATTTGTGCTAACCATACAGAGTTATATAAATACTTTTAAAATGCTCAAAATGCAAGGTAAAGAATGAAGAAATGAAACTAGCTCATTTGCAATGCTCATGTTTAATTTGAATGTTATAAAAAGAAATAGGCTTTGGAAAATATGTAATGGAGAAAATATTTTCAGTATTTTATTAATTTTTTAAAATATTCGATGTTTTATTCTTTTAAAAAAGGCTTCAAAGTCGCTGTAAATCATAAATTGTTTACTTCGAATTCAGATCCAATTATATTATGCATGCAATTTTATTTTCTGTTCAGCAGAGATTTCAACAAGTAACAAATGTACATTTGTTTTAAGTGAACAAACACAGAAATAATTTACTAACCTTTTTAAATTGAGTGTGTTTCTTGTTGGTATGTTATCTTGTGTAAGCCGTTAAACTTTTGAATATGCCACCCAACATTTTGCCCCACAACACTGCACTGTGTCAAAAGAGGCTAACTAAATACTCCCGAAAAAAATACTGCCAGGCAGAATGAAAAGGAGACTTCTTATTGGATGGAAGATAAAAGAGATAGGAAGACACTAAATTCTTCATATCGATGTGAGGGGGGGGGGGGGTAGCGATGTTGTACTAGGAAGCAGCATATCCCTTCATCCCCCTTCCCCACAGACAGCACCATCTCTGAATAGTCCTTTCGAAGTCAGATCCCGACCTCAGTTCAACGGATCAAAAATACCCGAGAACCAGGAGTATATGGAGGAAGTTCGTTGAGTTTTCTCCATAGGTAAGGGAGCTGCGGGATGAATTACATGTCAGGGGTATAGCTTCAGCGGACGTTAAATGGACATCGAACAAAAATTCCCAAGTACGAGCAGATGAAATAGTCAATCGGCCAACTTTTTACCGAACTCTTTTGCTGCCTGGGATAGTATAAGTATAAACTGACAATAAAAGAACAAACTATATGCATACTTTTAAAAAAGGAACTAAATATGGCTGAGGAGCTGAGTTTAGCTCTTTTTGCAGCTTAGCAGTGAATTCTTCAGCTTGCATTGTGCCATCCTACAAAAAAAAAATTACTTTCTCTTATACACATATCTAAAATGAAATGTACATAAAATGGTTTTTGTCATAAACAATGTGGAATTCATACATAACATATAAAATTAACAATTTGTGTCTGTTGGAAGTGATAAACAGGGTTGTCTTACATGAAATTTTCTTGGAAGCATACTCATTATTATTATTTTAAGAGTTATTAACCCCTTCGCTAGACTTTGGAAGGCACGGGTCCTTGGGACCCAGGACTTCCACATTTCTGAGTCCTTTTTTTCCAAAAGTGGGTCCTTATTGATATAAAAGCATTTGGTTAATTTCACGACAGATATTATCATGTCTTACCAATTTTGCTGTGCCGACGTGTATGAATATCTCATTTATAAATAACCTAAAACTTCTATTTCAAAAAAAAAAAAAAAAAAAAAAAATTATAATTAATAAAGAAATATCTCATTTTACGTAACAGATAACAATGCCAGACTATTTTTAATTTAATTCAGAGAGAGTTATTTTTCAATAGATGGTAGCAGTACTCAAACACAGGGTTGTCTTACAACCCCGTGTACATGTGATATGCATTGTGCAATCTTACGTGTATATGCCATATGCATTGTGCAATCTTATTTTCCTGGCTACGCGCCTGGAGAGAGCAGCTGGGGAGATTACATTGAAGATAAAAATAGCCTATCGAGATATTTATCACTAGATTCATGCTGCAATGTACTGTTTCTTTAAAAATATTTTTCTTTGTAACAATAAAACTTTCGCTTGACCATGCATTTGTACTTAAATAAATAAAATTAGTGAAAAATTAGTAAAATATTAATTATAATGAATGGTTTTATGTAGTTTTTTAATTAATAAATTTGGTTAGTTAAAATATGCATTTGTACTTAAATATTTAAAATTAGTGAAAAATTAGTAAAATATAAATTATAATGAATGTTTTATATAGTTTTTTTATTGTTTAATAAATTTGGTTAGTTAAAATACGGCCTCGAAATCATTTTAAGCGATTGCAAAATTCTTTAATTCTTTTGCAAACTAAATTTTTTCAGTTTTATTGAATGTTTCATATAATTTATAAATAAATTAGAAGTAATTTACTGAATAAGTAATTAATTATACATGAATTTTGTATTAAATTATACCTTGGGTAAAGCAGAAATCTGCTTATGGTCACTGTATTATTAATTTTAAGGAAAAGGCAGTAAAACAGACATTTTTAATGATTTAGTTAACAATATAAATCATAGATGTCGCCACCAAACAATCTGTTGTGCTTTTTCTCTCTGTCATCTAATCAATCTACATGAGAGATTATGTTCTGTTATTTTTTTTTCAAAGAATCAAGGAATGAAAAGGTTTTTTTTTTTCCCCCAAGGCATGCTATTTTGCTAGATATTTAGAGTTAAAAGTAGCTGCAAGTTGAAAAAGGGTTGATTTTTTAGAGATCTTTCGAACTGTATAAAAAGTTTTTGCTTTTAGTTAGAGATAAAATGTCGTTTCTTATCAAAATTTTAGCATGGCAACAGATGCACTAGGGCAATGAGTTGATCCCAGAAGTATTAGAAACAAGACATTATATTTATTTATTTTACAATATAAGTTTAATAAAATTCTCCTTTAGTGTTTAGACGATATGGGATTTTGAATAGTTTATATGGGTTTTATACAGGGTTTTGATATGTTCTGAGGGGCAGATTAAAAGCAGTGGCAGACTGGAGGTTGCACATATGTGGTTTAGAAAACAGTAGAGTCTCGATAGTTCGAGTTTTCCATAAATCTGAGTGAGTGAAAAAATCAGTTGTCCAAATCCTATTTTTCTTTTGAGTGTAAAACATTTCATTCCTGCTCTGATTTCACATGCACACGATATTTTAATTAAAAAATAACCTTACAAATAATCTAAAAAAAATCTTTATTCTTTTATTTTTACTTCAAGAGTCTGAATCATTTAATAAACTTGCCAAATATGGCAACCTAGTAATACTTAAATTCTCACTTTTTCCACTGCGGGGTTACAACTGCAAAATGGTGAACAGAAAAATTAGCCTTTTGCGATAGGTTCTTTATTGATATCTCCTAAAATAATTCAAATTTCGAAAAAATTGCCTCGAGGTATGTCGGGACCCGTCCTGGAGAATTTCCATACAGAATTTGGTAGTTCTAGGATCACCTTTGGGTCTCACAAAGGGCCAGCATTAGCATATTTACAAGGGGTCCCCCTGAAGCGATGGCAGGACCCACTGATTTTTTTTTGGGTCTCGCAAAGGGGCCAGCACTGATTATATTGTATTATACGGAATTAAAATAGTTTTTTAAAAAACTTTATAATAAAGACAATCTTTATTTTTGTACATTATTTAAATAAAAATGAGTTTCACGCCGAATAGTACCAAACTGCACTGCGATTATAAGTAAGTACCATAATCAAATTAGATTTTTTCGAGGTACTACTCAGAAAGAAAATTTTAGGATTTGTAAATACTCACAATTATACCCTGTATAAGATTACGAACACTTTTGGCAACAGCAGCTGGTTGTTCATCAGCAAGTCTGATTAAAGTAGACAGAAAATTCTTGCATTTCTTTTTGGCAGTATTAGGAGACATCTGTAATAATAATTTAAAAAATAAGAAAACACATTTTTAAAAATTTATCAATTCAAAATTTCATAAGAATTAAATATACCTGAGTTGGAGTGCTTGGTTGGCTATTGGCTGCAGTAGTTTGGACATTTAGAGGTGTTGTGAGATTGCCATTTACCCCTGCCTAAATAAATAATTACATATTTCACAGAAATAGAAATATGTGGGGATTTCTTAACAAGGTATTTTAGTTGTTCAAAAGTTTCTCAGTATTATGTTAAAATAACTTTTACATATGATGCAGAAAAAATAATTATTCGCATGCATAGATTCTTCATTTAAATAAAACAAAATACAGAGCTTACTCAATATATCTGTCATTCAGTGCTGAAAATTTTGAATTGAAAAAAAAAATTCCACAGCATCGAGATATTTTTTGTTAGTACATAATGGCATATGCAATGCAAATTTTCCATATTGTTCAGTTCTACTTAAATTGTTTCTAGTGATTTTCAAGTTTCTTGAGAAAGTTCTACATCAATGGACTATTTTTGTGCCAATTATTACATTTCTTATGAGCTACACTTATACAAAATTTTGCACACTTTCCTTTTTAAACACAATCTATATTTTACAACATAAGCTTATTCAAGTTACAAATACATAATAATGATACATTACCTTAACAACACAACTTTTTGTAGTGTTAGGAGTAGACAGACGAGAAGTTACTCCAGTAATTTGAGATGAACCAGGCTGCAAAATTGTACCAACAAGAGTTTGAGGAGCTGTTACAGACACCTAAAATAAAGTAATTAGTCATGACTCATTCAATAAAAGATAAAGAATCATAATTTATGTTGCATATAACTTTCATTTTAAACAATAAACAATTTTTTCTTGAAAAATTACTGTATCTAAAGTGGTCAGTTTTTTACATTCATAAAAAAGGAATAATAAAGAAATGTACAATATTTAAAAAAGGAATCATAAAACACATACAATATATATATATATATATATATATATATATACACATATTTTAACAAAATTATGGTGGGAAAGTGGGATTGTTCTAAAATAAAAATTTCAAACAATTTTTTTTTTATTTAAACAAATTTCAGGTTATGACCAACAAAATCTCCTAATATCTATTTTCAATAGTATATTGTGCTTACTTGACTAGCTTTTAAACCACTAGCGCTTACGGGAACTGTAACAATTTGTTGAGGAGTAACTGCTCTTACACTAGTTGCACCAGGCTAGAAGAAAATAATTGCAGGGCTAATGTTAATACTTGCAAACAAAAATAAGAATCAAAAGCAAAAATTAATACAACATGAAGTATAACATATCAATTTATATCCTATAACATGCAATATTTTCTACATTTACCAGCACAAATAACTGAGTATGAGTTCTTCACATGGAGAAAATATACCAATAAATAACATATATACCAAAATAAATACAAAACCTTCTATGAGATATTCATAAGAAAGACAAGGTTCTAAATAAGGTTTCTAAATTTGAATGTGAGAGGTCTAGTAGGAAGAAAGAATCAGAATCAATGTAAATATGATGTACTCATTTTGAATACATGGAACAGGACACCTTGTTTTTTACTGCTACCATAGCCACATAAAAATAATTTGTTTAGCATAGATACATTACTGGGAATATTTTTCTATAGGGTCCGCATAGAAATCAAAAATTTTTATTTAATTAGATTTAATGTTCTGAAAATGTTAATCAACACTATAAAATTCTGTCCCTTATATAACTTTGTGATTTATTGTACATGACTATGATCCATATTTAAGAAATAAAAGACTAGGTCAGTGTGTTTGGGACACTCTGTATATACTGGCAGGTAATATATATATTTTTTTAATTAGTAGAAGATTCAGATGTACAGTGGAACCTGCTAAAGTGACCACCTTGGTAAAGAGACCACCTGTCTAAAGTGAACACTTTTATGAAATTTCATTGTAACTCATAAAAAATGTATGGGGAAGATATCCTGTAAAGTGACCACCTGCAAAAACTGTATAGTGACTAGATAATCTGCCAAATTTAAGTTTTTTAACCTGTCAAATGTGACCACTTTCCACTATAAACTGCCTCTTAAATATAAAACACATTCAGATAATATAGAATGCTATATCCCTTTTCAGTTGTTTAACACAAGATTTGATTTCAGCACTGAGCTCGCTTCTGTAACATTTGCACTCAATAGATGAATAAATAAAACAAAAAAAAATTAGATAAATAAATTAAAAGGGAAAACTTGTTTTAGTCTAGATTATTCTTTTATATTTCTGTTGAGGCTAAAATTGATTCAGCGTGGTTTCCGGTAAGAGGTGAGTGGGATGCAGTTAATCACATATTTACAATTACTTTTGATGAAGTAATGAAGACTCATAAATGAATCACACATTTATGAGTACTTCTGATACCCCTTTACCTATTCTAAATGTAATACTCTTGCCATTTTAAATCCCCCATCTGTCAATAATGCTATTTAACTGGTTCTTAATTTACTTTGGTTTTAGACTTTTATGATAAGAGTATGCATTAGACTTTTTAGACTTTTACGTAATGCATTTTGTTGGTGTCAGTAGTCTGAGAATATATTTTTCTTCCTTTCCCACAGGATTACAATAATTTTGTCTAGGCTACAAAAACTATATTCTGATCACCCCTGTGGTGAGTCACATTTAAATTTTGCCAAATATGTATAAAGCCTAACATTTCTTTTCATTTTTTCAACCTGGTGATTTATTTGGCAACCGGCCCTTTTAGAACTTTGCTGTTATAGCACAGTGTGTTATCTAAACAATGTGTTCTTAATGTACACTAGTGAAAATTGTATCATGAACTATATTCTATATTTGTGCAAACATGAAAACAACCCAAACATTCAAACTGTACTTTAGTAATATGTCAAGCTGCAAAATGGAAATTTATATTTTTTATTCATATTTATTATTTTTTATTATTCATTGTGACCAAGAAGTATTAAAATGCATATTGAAACGTAAGTATAAGGAAGTCGCACACAATTTGTATGCAATGTGCATTTTAATGTTTCAGTATTTTACACCCTACATTCCTCTTTTTTGTTCATGGATATTTATTGATTTTGAGATCTTGTTATAAATAAACTGTAGACTGTTTGTGCAAGTGTTATTTGAACTTTAATCATAAACAAGTTTATTAAAGTGCTACCTTTGTAAGGTGACCACCTGTATAAGGTGACCAGTTTTATCGTTCCCGAGGGTGGTCACATTAGGCAGGTTCCACTGTATATTTTAAGAAATCTTTCCTTATTACTTAAATTAACTGCACATGTTTATTAAACTATATTGTATGTACGTAGTGTAATATTCAAAAACATGTGAGTGGCTACGTAAAATTTTAAGCTCAGTGGCCACTGACCACCTGCAAATTTTCTGAATTTTGACCTCTGTGATTTTTGAAATCAAAGAAAAGTTGTCAGTGATTCAGTTTTCTTCAAATGTGCACCGATCACATAGACGTTGAAAGAAGCTTCTCTGGATACAAAAATTTACTCTCAGACAAGAGACATTCTTGCACATTCGATAATATTAAACATTTAATAATGCAATATAATTCTGATCTCTTGTAATTTCGTAAAATTTAAAATTTGAATTGCATTGAAATTTATGTCTATACACAGAGAAAAATCTAGGTATCATTATATTTTACCTTTCTTCTTTAGTATTTTGTGATTTTACATTTTCAAATTTTAGTGAATATTTATCAGTTTCTTTAAATATATTTTAGTTAGATGTCAAGTCAGGTGTATATTTTTTCTTTCTTCTTTAACTTTTTTATTATTTCATATTTGTTTTAAATATTAATATGCTACATGTCAGTTTCTTTAAATAAATATGTTTTAATGTAACAAAACATTTTTATTAATAAATTATTTATTTAGATTGAAATTTTTGTTTAAATATTAGTGCATTTTTTTCAATTTAAGGGTATTTTTAAATGTTTTTAAGGGCATCTTTTAGGGCCATTTTTAGAGAGTTTTTGGTTCATCAAAATCCGAGCTTTACTTGTAATAATGTAAAGTAGAGCTTGTGAAGAGAGATCCTAAAAATGAAGGCTATAACGGTTAAATTAAAATTTGATCGTGTGAATAAATACAAGAGGTAAACAAAAAAAGAAGAGACTTACTGGAAGAGACTGTAATCTGTAAGTAGCTGTACCAGGTAACGGGCTTCCAGAGGCTCCAGCAATATTCACAACTTGAAGTTGACCATTTTCAGTTTTAAGCAAAACTGCTCCTCTCACCATTCCAGGTGACAAAGTTATAGTGCTCTGAAAAAATTTGTGCTCAAAGTTAGTAATTAAAATAAAATTTTAAGAGAAAAAAGAACTAATTTATTTAATATGATTCCATATACAACAATGAATCCTGAATTTCAACGTGTACTTTACTTGGGAATTTAAGCATACAATATTTCACAATATTTGTAATTTTATACAATTAATCTATTATTTAAAGAGTGAGGGGAAAATCTAGACATGTCTATAAAAGACTATATAGCACATGTTAGAAGCTGTAAGCAAAATTAATACAGTGGAACCCCGATCTATCGTTCATGCATTCATTGTTTTTCCGTATTGAACGTTTTATTTCTATAGTCCCTGCACAAGTTTTATTTAAATAACGTTAACAAAACCCACATTTATCGTTCGTCAAAAAATCCATTTCTCGTGTTTATCGTTGTAAAATATTTCTCCTGTCCGAAATCAAATAGAAATTCAGATGGATCCAAATGGCATACAAATTTATATATTTTCTGTTACTCTTAGGTTGATGATGGTGTAGATGAAGAGTTGTTACATGAAGCAGAGCATGTGGTGTGAAATTTAGTGATTATATTTCCTTTAATATAGATCAGTGGTTCCCAACCTTTTTTCAATCGCGACCCCTTTTAGATTTTCCAAAACTTTCGCGACCCCCCCCCCCATCTGCCATGTTTGACCAATAAAAAAAATTAATAATGAAAAAATACATCTTGAGATTTAAAATTTATATCTTTTTAGTACGTACGGATTTTTAATAGGATGATTGAGGCTGAATTTGACTGACGAGTTTGGCTATTCTTGGCTGAATATTGGTCACAGTCAACCGCATGTCATCTTAGACATCTAATTTATTATTGGCTTTTGTCTTCTTCTGCAAAAGAATTGAAAATCCAACTTCATGCAGATAAGTATATATGCAAATGGCGTTAACATTTGACACGAAAAATTATTGGATATGAGCAACGCAGAGCACACCAAAACCCACCCCACTTGCGGAAGAGTCATTTTGCAAATTCAAAAATTCACCTTGCACTTCATCAGGAGAATCGGTGACATTTAAAGATGTGTGAAATGGATTTCGCACGATTCAGATTGAAGGGCTTCAAGGTGGCTACTAATTACCCCCTTTAAAGTAATTGCAATTCCTATTTCTAATTCTTCTGTCCTAATGCATGGGTTCTCAAGCATTAGTTATCACTCCTAGATTCACCTACACCGACGTCAGTTTTTGTAGCTTTGACACAAAAGCCCTGACGAGAATAAAAATTTTTTTCTTTCCATAAGAAAAGGCAGAAATGGTGTCTCATGGCAAAGAAACGTGAAAATAGTTTACTATTAATTTCCTACAAAAGCGGTCTGCTGCGACCCCCGAAAAAAGGCATGGCGACCCACTTGGGGGTCGCGACCCCCCGGTTGGGAACCACTGATATAGATAGACGTAGCGACGTATCTTAAGAAAGGAAGAAATGTGTGGTGATGAAAAATATAAAAATAATGGTGAAGAAGCGGAGAATAATACTCATCCCGATGAGACAGCCTACACTGGTGCCAAGTTAATCGAACGCAATTAGAGTATTTGAAATTGTATGAACCAGTGGCGTAGCCAAGGGGAGTTAGGGGGGTCATAACCTCCCCCCCCCCATGAGGAATTTTTTGCCATACAAAATGTATATCCTTCACTCCCTTATCACACACACGTATGCATATATGTGAGTTGCAGTAGTCGTAAACCCCGCCCCCGCATGAAAAATTTCTGGCTACGGCCCTCGTATGAACTTTTATATACAAACATGAAAACAAAAAAAGCAAGAAAAATATTGTAAATCAATAATTTTCACTTAATTACAAAGTGTAAAGTTACTGATATTTTAGAAATAAATATCACTTAATTTTCTTCAACTCCCACTTGTTTCTTTTTGGTAACAAATTAGTAATTTTGGTATGAATACATTGTGTGCATTCATAAACATCGTTTTCTTCGTATTTTGACTTTAACCCGCGTTCGTCATTTTCCTGCATGCATCATTTTTTTCTACGCACACCCCTTGAAAAATGATAGATTGAGGTTCTACTGCATTTAAAATGTAAAGAATTATAACCTCACAGTGGTGTAAGTTAATTTAACAGAGACTTTCTTCAGACAACTCCTAATGTATATGCATTTCTGTGCTTATGTACTACAGAAATTTTTCCAAAACATTTTTCTTTTAATTTATTTTATAAAAAATTAATTTAAAACGTTACATGAAAATGTTTTGGGTACTTTTTCATTATAAGCACTGTAATCATTTTCACACAGTTTAAGCATTTTCAAAACTCATACCACTAGAGAAAAGTAACACGATATAATCACACTAACGAGTAGCAATGATAAAGCGATTATTTTCATTATTGAGTAGATAACCAGACTTCCTATAATGTCATACTTATATGCTTATTTTAATTTGTAATTAAATTAGGGCCCTATGATATTTGCCAAATAATACTAATTTAAAGTAATTGAGTTAAAATTAAAATTTTTAGCCAGTAGGTATTTCTAATTTTATTCTTTCTTTTGACACATATAACAGAACCTTAAGATTCTTATCCTGAACATTAGGACAATCGTTATTTATTTATTTCGTTTGAAATTGACTTTGACTGTTACACCAATTTAATACAGTGAAATCTCGATACAACGATACTTAAAGGATCCAGCAAAATTATCGTTCTGGAGGGATGTATTGCTATATCGAAGGGTGATTATATTGCATGGAAATTCTGTGGGACCGCAAAATTTTATCGATATAGAGGAATTTATCATTGTATAGAATATCGTTATAGCGAGATTTTACTGTACTGCTTTTTCTTAAAAATATTTTTTTTTTTTTTTTACAGAGTTCACTTGAAATAAAATCCCAATAACTAATTCATGGCAGCTTTTTCAAGTTTATCTGCCATTTCATTACCCATATACCTAAGAAATTAATAAAAAGAAACTTTATTACCAGCAAAAAGACAGCAAAGAGAACTGTAATATGTCTCTTGCAAAGCAAACAGATCAGCTTGACTATCAGAATAAATATAAACAAATTTATTATTATAGCAATAACCCTGTATATAAACATGTTCTAAAACACAATAGAACTGCGAAGACCTTGACTTTTTAAAAACAGTAGAATAATTAATTAACCACTTTGAATTTAAATGATGAGTTCAACTCATCTGAGATACAAAATCAGAAGTTTCTATATCAACCCCATCACCTCAAATTAAGATAATTAAATTGTCTGCTGCTGCTGGAGCTGGAGCAGTGACCTAACTAAAAGTAAATTGCAGTTGGGTTAATAAGTAAATGATCAATTGAGACATTATATAGAGAGTTCCTTAACTCTCTATATAATGTCTTGGGTGGTCTTAATGGCCCAGGGTGGGTGCAGTTAAACTTTTTTTTTTACTGCACCCACCCTGGGCCAATCAGCTATGCATTCTGTCTTACTATCTAATACAAATGCAAAAACACACAAAAAAAGAGAAGTATCTCCAGTATCAATAGCCTTTCATTTGAAATATAAAAAGATATACTATCAATGTATAGAACCATCTCCACACAGAAATGAAGTTGATATAATGAGATAGTGATTTTTTTTCTGGGTTTGTTAGACAGTGAATAGACGTTAGCTTTTATGTAGTATTAAGTATATGTTTCCCCTGATGTTAAGCATTTCTTGTGTTTGCTCTTTGAATCTGTAATATCTCAATTTACAATGCATAAAGCATTGCTATGTTCTATAAAATATTGTTTAAATAGTTTGAAAAAAGGATTTTCTTATGACTAGAATTAAAAGCATTAAATCATGAATACATAGCTGTTCATTCATTAAATATTTACTACAATTTTCTTATGAAGTTTTAAACCTCTTTATTAAGTACAGCATGGCAGATTGCAGACAAATTTCTTCAAAGGAATATTTTACCTTAAAATCATTTATTTAAAAGAAAACTATAGATTTTATTTGCTTCATATTCTTTATTTTTAGTAGCCAGGGACAAAGCCAGAAAAAAATTTCTGAAGGTACCCAAAACATGAAAAAGATAGAATTTCTCATAAAAATGCTGGACTTATGGATATGTAATTAACAAAACCCAAATTTTGGGGAGTGACTAGGTACCCCATGGTCCACTCCTTGGATACGTCTTTGTCAGTAGCAAAGTACAAACTAAATCCATACAGCGTTCTGAACCTAAAACTAGTCTATTTGCAAGAGTTTGGATTATACTTCACAACTGGGAGAAAAAAAAGATAACTTTTGTATCTCTCAAAATGAACGCGAGTTATTTTTATTCTCAAAGTGTTTTTACATTTTAATTTCTGCTAACACCAATTATTTTATATATTGTTTTGATTCTTTTCTTACCTTGTTAGTTGATATTGGTACAGCTTTCGTCGAAGTAACAACCTGTCCAGATGGTGATAAAACTCTTTGAACTCTTTGTGGCGGATAAGACTGAACTTTTATTTGAGCATTATTTGGGGTGAGGTATCTCTACGATAACAAAATTTAAGAAATGATATCACACAAAGAAAAATAAAAGTTAAGTGTTTAACATGCAA
Source organism: Cheiracanthium punctorium (assembly GCA_038373885.1). NCBI lineage: Eukaryota > Metazoa > Arthropoda > Arachnida > Araneae > Cheiracanthiidae > Cheiracanthium > Cheiracanthium punctorium. The sequence continues at coordinate 118,460 of JAWZYV010012217.1, read as the reverse complement.
GAAAAGGTAATTAAGGCTTTTCTCAAAAATCATACAATTATAACACAGCCCTTTGAACAGTTTCAAAAACAAACTACACCAGAGACTCAAAGAAAAAAACTCTGACATTTTCTCTACATCCTGCATTTTGCACCATTACAAATATAATAAGATTGTGTGCTTTGTGCAACTTTTAGTAAAAAGGAAAATTTAAAAAATTATACACAAAATTCCCATGGCAAAATGCAGAAAATAAACAGATTTTACTATATATATATATATATAGAGAGAGAGAGAGAGAGTAAAATCCGTTTAAGAAGTTCCTATTTTCGGTTTCCCCCCCCCCCCCTCCATTTTCTCACAATGTTAAAATAACCAGTTTAAAAAATCTGGTATTGAACTCTTTCCCACTTAAAAATGTTTTTTTCGCATTCTACCTTTACTTTTAGAACATCTTTCAATTTTTTTTTCTTCCCCTATTTTGTAACTGTAAAAAAATGCTGCAAAAGGACTAGAAACTTTGTCATTTTATCAAGTGTTGAAAATGTGAAGAATTGTTTAAAAACTTTAATCTGTTACCCATTATTGGCCATTAAAAAAAAAAACTATTTCCAATTTTTTTTTCTATAAATAAATTCCAATAATGCTTTAAGAGAAATTTCTTAAGATTTAAAAAATGATTCCAAGGTAATTATGTAGTTTTACTTTAATAACTAATTTTTGCAAAGGGCAAAACAATTTAAATTTTAGTATACAACTAACAAGTACAACTAAAAGTTACATTAATTATGTATCATTTTATTAATTAAAATCTCTTCTGATTATCTATACTGAAATTATTTGTTTTTCAAAATATTGTATTTTCTCATATATAACATACTTTTTCAAAAATTTAAGGTACAAACACTGAGTGTGTATTATACATGGAATAATTGTTTGCTGCTGCATGTAATCCATGATGTACGTATGAATCAAGAAATTTATTTAGAGTAGATAATAAAACTGGAAAAATCTTTCAATAAAAGTACTGCAGCACCTTTATATCACTGATTACACATTTTTTTTTTTTTTTTTATATATATATATATATATATAGAATGTCCAATAACATTTTTTAACATGCATTAGCAATTCTCATTGCCGCTATTAGTGTCATCACCACAGTCCTTGTCAATGACCTTTATTAAGCCATATAGTCTTCCGTTTCACCCATTTCCTTGAATATTTCAGTCCCTTTCAAATTCACTTTCATGCCAAATTTATGGTGTGCGTTATATATGAGATTTAAAAAAATTCACCTGTTTCTCTTGTGAAGTACATGGTACATGTTATAAATGAAAGCCTACCGTACATAAGAAAATATGTTAATTCCCCATTCAGGAAGTTTTCCCAGCCCAAGAAGTTTTGCCTTCCATTCCCTTGGAAAACTTCTAAAGTGGGTTTTACTGTGTATAGATATAAAGTGAAACTTCTATGAGTGACCACCTCCTCTAATGACCAATTTTTTACCCTATCTACTTAATGTTAAAAGACCTCTAGAAGAGACCACAAACCTCTATAAGCGGCCGGCTCTGGTTCCCTGCCTGAAATTTTTCTTGTGTTTTTCCAGAAGTAAAGTAAATAAAACCGCATTCTAAATCAATCGCTTTGTCTGACAATTTGCAGCATACAGCAGGTAAAAGTGACGTCTTATCACGTACACAATTTCTCATTGGTTATCATGTCGGGTGTAAATTTCCACAGAGTTAGAAATTTTTAACTCTGTGTAAATTTCAGGGAAGGGAAGGAAAACAGCATACTAGAACATTGTACAGTGCACAACACTGATTTCATTGAAAATCTTGTAGCTTAGACAAGAGACATGTCTAAGAATCTAAGAAATGAGTGATTTTACTGTTGGAGTAGCGCACTGATGTGATAGCCACATAAAAAAAGAAATTTGGTGGTTGCTTTTGGTTGTCCAGCCACCCGGGATGCGTAATGGCTATAGAACCATTCCACTATATCAAGGATCTGGGTTCGATTACTGACAAAGGCTTGGGTGTCATTTTGTCTTACCCTCAATAGGAGACAATGCTTGGCCACTTATTACATGCCTTCATAATAAAGTGACCAGTAATCCCAGACATAGTAGGGGGCCAATATCTATAAAAGGCAAATGCCAGTCATTTGGGGGGGGGGGGGGAATTTAGTTCTGGGAAAAACCAAAAAGCAAATAAATTTTATTATGGCAAATTCAGAATACATAAGGAATATCAGGATAAATGCTCTTTTGTCAGATGAAAAAATAATTTCAATTCTTCTTTTGAATAGCGAAAAAAGAACTAAACAATCCAAAATTTCTCAATATTTTATTAAAATTTAAATTTTAAAAATATGTTTGTATGATTAATTTTGTATTAGTATGCAATTTCATAATTAACAAAACAAACAATATTTTTTGGTGTGCTTTTTTTAAAATCAAATATTTATACTTCTTTGAACGACCACCTTTCTCAATGACTGGTTTTTCACAGAATGGAGAGTGATCGCTATCGAGAAGTTTCACTATATATATATTTGGAGTGTTTCACAACTACAGTGACCTCTCCCTTATGCGACTCTCAGTTATAAGCCAAATTAACTTGGCCCCATCCACCCTCAGGGGAAATAATGTTAAACTTCTCTCAGTTAATATGACTCTTCTCTCTCACTTATATGACATTTTAAATGGTTCAGGTGATTTTACATTTCTCAGTAAAGAATTCATTTTACAATCTTTCAAGTACAAATCATGCACATTTTTTTTTTTTTACCTTTATCTTATCACTACGGTAAAAGTGTGTAACCAATAATGAATAACATTTATCATCTAAATTTCTGTGTTATTAATGATGAAATCTAAGGTGTGAGTCGTATGTCTGATTAAAATGATTATTCCTAAAATAGCTTAGAAGCATTAAAAAACTTAGAAACAGACATTTTCTCTTTTTTGTTGACTAGAAGAAAACTAATACCACTTCATTTTTTGAAAAAATCTCATGTGTAAGTCTTTGAAATAAACACAGTGATAAATAAACTACGTCTTTGTATACAGTGAACTTTCTTAATATTTATGTTTCACTTTTTAATATATTTTACAAATTTTGTTAAAAGATGTTCTTAGTATTGGAAACTTAGTTTTTTTAATATTGGTAAAAAAATTAATGTATACACAATTTTAAACTTGTATATTATGACGGTCTCTCACTTATATGACTCTCTCTTACACGACTTTTTTCTACAGTCTATTGAAAGTCATATAAGTGAGAGGTTACTGTATTATTATTTGTAAAAGTGCCTGGTGCAGTTCCTAAAGAAAACAAGCTAAAAACAATTTAGAGTCTTAAGTAATTTATTCTTTTTAAAAACTGTTCAAAAGCTGCATTATTTTTTTTTAAAGAACAGCCTTAATATAAATACAAGCACAAATAAAATCATCTAAGCAAAGCAACTAAAGCAATTAAGAATACAACGTAAAACTAAAGTTAGTTGCAAATTAAATCAAAGCAGAAAGAAAACACATGCAGTTGTTTAAAAAAATAAAGTATTAGAGTACTAAAATTATGCAATAAAAGGCAGTTTTGCAATCATGTAGTTGCAATCACATTATAAACTGGCTGTAAATACAGACTAATCTCACCCCATTTCTTTTTTTAAGAAAGAAAAAATAAATAACCAAAATATCTATTACGCATTACGCCGATAGTAGAAATTGTAGAGCATGACAGCAGGGACTGCAAATTATTTTTACTGGTAGATAATTACTTGTAGAATAATCCAGCTACACAGTGATCTTAATTTCCCCAGAAATTTTTATCAGCCGGACATCATTATGAAGCTGCAATGTGTATATGTGTACTGAATTAAAGTATTTGAAATGATACTCTGACTTTTCTGCTGGGTGGTCAGTAAAACTTGTTGGGTGATGCGTCCAGCCAGAAAGGCCTGGGGAGAGAACCATCAGTTATATTTACATTTAGGTTGCAGATAAATTTTGGTTTGAGATCCTGGTGGTGCAGACTGATAGAGAAAATTCTGCTACCAGGAGCATTACAATTAATCTTCACAACAATTTAAACAAAAAAGATTTCACAAAAACTTAAAATGATTATTAAACTGCATCTGCTTTATTCAAATGCAACTAACATCATTAAAAAAATAAATAAAACTTTTAAAAAATCCCTTATTGATCAGAGATTGCATTGGCTTCTTAAATTGGACCCAGGTTAAAAAAAAAAAAAAAAAAAAATCGATAGTTAAGGTCCTTCGCGGAATTTTCTGGATTTTTTTTTTTTTTTTTTTTTAAGTAAAATATGCACTTATTACATATTCAGAGGTATCAAACTTGCAAGCCTTAACAATAATTTGTGCAGTCCAAGCTCAAGCAACTAAAACTGTATTGCAGAAAAAAATTTCATACTTTAAAAATTAATTTGAAACAAGATTTGCAGATTTTAAATTATTGGAAAACACATTTTCTTTTAGAAAGTGATTTTATCGACCTTTCAAGAAAATGAGGCAAGAATTCATCAGAGAATTGTCCCAGAGTAGCACAGTGGTAGAGCATCCACATGTTAAGCAGAAGGCCTAGATTCGATCCCCAGCTCTGGAATTTTTCACATAATTGGTAAATTAATCAGCCTAAACACTCCAACTTGTTTAACTCACGTTTTTTTTTTTTTTTTTTTTTTTTTTGTTCTCTTGAATCTATTTAATAACTATAATCTGAATTTAATCAATAAATATAAAATGATTCAGATTCAAAGGTGGAATTCAGTTAAGTTTGCAAATCTAAATTTTACATTTCCCAGTGAGATTTTGAAAATCTGAAAAATTCACATAAAATTACTTCCATATTTAGAATTTATATCATTGTGAACAGTTATTTGCAATTAAAAAAGGAAATGAGAGTCAGAGTTAGATTTAGAATTAATGAGAATCACTTTGGGTTAGTTTTTAAAAAATATTAGCACAAAAAAGATTTGTCCCGAAGTAGAAAAGTAGTAGCAAAGAAGAGATATCAAGTATTGGGGGAAGTATTACCTTTAAAAAAAAAAATTCATTTTGGAATATATTCAATTTTCTAAGAATACTAGCTTTGATTTTATTTCGGGTGAACGTGGCCTGGTTTTGAACCAGGTGGGGGGGGGGGGGGGTTATAACCCCCCTGTATGAGGAATTTTTTTGTCATACAAAATGTACTTTCACACACACACACACACACACACCATATATATACATTATATGAGTTGCAGTTGTCGTAACCCCCCTCCCCATGAAAAATTTCTCGCTAAGCCATTGAATGCCACAATGCTGTTAATTTATCCACAGGGATTGTAAATAGCATGATATTTTAGAAAGTATCAAAAATATCCGATATTTTGATATATATCGAATATTTTCAAAAAACAATCAATCTTACTGTTGATAAATATTTTTGGGCATGATTTAAATGTTATACTATAAGATATTCTATGTTATATTTGTTAATATAACTTTTTTCATTTAACAACAAATTTTTATCAAATAAAATAGAAAGAAGGAACAACTTTCTCAAAAATTAAATATGTTACATGTACTCTGCTAAATGTAAGATTCGATCTCAGTGTCAAGATAAATTTATTTATTTATTAAAAACACTAATTCTTACTTTATTAGAATTATTTTAAATTAAAGAAACATACACTTTCCAACAAGGATGAAAAGTGTTTAGGATTTCAGTTTGTAAAAGTCTATGATCTAACCAGCCATAATTATATATCGATTAGTATGAAACGCACATATGTCATTTCTGTGTACGAAACCATATATAACATTTAAAATGATGTTTGTTGCATTTATATGCCTATTATTGGAGCACCCAAAAGAATTAAAAAAGAATGATTGTTTGAATTGTATTTGAGAGATTCGTCTATTTTAAAGAAAATAAAATTGATACATGTCTTTACGATTACAAACTAATGCTTTCCATCAAAAACAGCATATGCCGCATTTATGGTTCTTTTACAGTAGCACTCAAAAGAATTTCAATACATTACAGGCTGTGAGTTTAGGGAAATTAATCCATTTCAAGCACAATAATTATATAAATGTTTATACTAGCTTAGTCTTCGTTTAAACATTTGGAAAACATTTATTTTATGGCGTCTTGAAAAATTACATTAATACTGATATATAGCTTTTTGAAGATAATACAGCCAAATCTTGGCACAAAAAAGGATTGTTGGAAAGTTCTTTTGTAATTGAGGTCTTTGGTTGCTGTTTGCCTTTCTTGTTTCTTTATATTAAAAAATACACTGCCCTCCAAAAGTTAAGGTACAGCCTGTTTTTTGTGAATAATATGGAAATGAATGAACATAGAAGCAAAAAATTTGGACTAACTGAGCACTAAATAGTTCTTTATTGAGTACGACATAGAAATTTACATAAATTCAACACACGATATTCTGTGTGTGTTGTAGCTCGTGGCCGGCCTAGAACATGTCTTCTGGGCACCGAAGCTTCCGTTTGATATTGATTCCAGAGACGGTGGATCACACTGCGAGACACATTAAGACACCTAGGAGTATAAGCCTGTGACAACTCCATTCATATGACCGCCCGCCACCTTAACGAATCGGGCAAACAGTTTCTCTAAGATATTGCGGGACCCTGCTGGGTTATTCCATGTCAAATCAACACAATTTTGGGAGATTTTCTGAATTGATGTCTCAGATTTTCATGATTTTTGGTATGCTGCACACAATATATCACAGACTTACGAAAAAATACCAAATTTCAGTTATGTAGCACAATTATTTTTGTAAGTTATTAATTTTTAAAGATTTAAATTTTTATGAAAAAAATTCATATTTTGGCACCTTTAGATGTCTATAGCCTGGCAACCAGTGATGATATAAAGCTGAGAGTGGTCTGTGATGTGCCACAAGATAGGGTTGAAAATTTTAAAATTTAAATTTCTCAAAAAGTGCCAATTTTAAAAATTCCAAAATATTATCAGATATAGTTTGTCATGTCTTAATACATACAGCAAAATTCTATCATGGGATCTCAATGGGATCAGGAGTACTGGGCTTCAGAAATACCCATGTTTTGTAAATAATGTACCAAATTATTGAAATTTTATTTTTTAATTACTAATTTTGCTATGCAGTGTGCAGAACACTATTAAATTAATAAAACAAAATTATTACTTTCAAGGCCGTACCCAGGAGAGGGACCAGGGAATCTGGTCCACCCCCCCCCCCCAAAAAAAAAAAAAATTTTAATTTTGTTAACAAAACAATAATAATGAAGCCATTTTGTGAAAAATTTAGCCTTTTTCACCTCTTGTTTCCCTTCCTTCCCCCCCCCCCTCCGAATTTTTTTTTCTGGGTACGGCCCAGATTACTTTATAGTCTTATGTTTGGAAACTTCTCTTTAAAAGAAAACCGAAGCTGATTAGCCCACAAGTCCCCTTTTACTCAAATATGCAAATATATTAACAACTAAGGTGAATCCCATTGGATTACGTGATGATGATGGCAGTGAGTAATCAACCAATCACGTTTCATTGAAGTTCACTTCAGAGAATTAGCATAAAGCACTTGTTTATTGCTGTTCCTTTAATTTTTTTTACCAGTGTAGCATCAGAGTTGCTTGTAGTAGGAAGTTCATTCTGATGTTTCCAGTGATATTGTATCTTTAGAACACAACCCATTTCTTGGTTACTGCACTTTTCCTTGTTAATTTCTAGGGATGCACAGAATACCATATTTTGCCGAATAACGAATACCGAATATTCGGTTAAAATTCTAAGCGAATATTTGGCTGAATACTTGATTAAAATTTATTAAACTTTGATGGAAATGATTAATTTAATTAGTTTTTTCTTAAACAATATTTCATATGGTGTAAAACTTCAAAAATTAAAATGCTGCAAAATTTAATATCCAAGTGTGTTTACTTTATATATTATTAATAACTTTTTTAAATATTAGTGAAATGCTGATAAATTTTTTACCTGCAGATTTTACTAAAAGAAATTAGCAGTTAATTGACTTTACATATTTATAAACACTTAATGTTATGAGGTTTTTTTTCTGGTTACTGTTTCTAGTTTAAATCAGTTTGTAATAACAAGGTTACAAAGCAAGGCAACAAAATTCAAATTTAACATCTGAGTGTTTTCTCTTACATTAAAACTAATTTCAGTGTGATAGTTTTTTTGTGTGATTTTGGAAAGCTATGTTAGGGCTATCTGATAAGGATGGCCTTGATAGGACTTTCTAAGGGTTTCTAACGCTTATTCACATGTGATATTAGTAAGTAACAACTTGAATCAATTTAGTACTATGGTACTATACTATATCTTTTATTCATGATATAAAAAATATGTATTTGTTTACCGATTGGTGAATACTTCAATTTGTTTACTATTCGGTTGCCGAATATTTAAGTATTCGGCCGAATAGGCAGTATACTGAATATTCGGTGCATCCCTATTAATTTCTCACTTGCATGATGGATACGACTGACATGATAGTAAAAATGGATTGTTTTAATCCTTTTAATAAGCCTAATCACTCCCATGCAAGAAAGGTTTGAGACATGTTACTTCATGGATGTGTGACTTGATTCCAGGAACACCTGAGTTATCGAAATCTGTGACAGTTGTAGAAAGCAGCTGATAAAATTAAAAAATGAAAAATATAGAGAAATTTTCACTGGAACTAGCAACATGCAAGAAGAAAGTCAGTGTGATACAGAAATTGAAGAAGCACCTATTGATATGCCATTTTCAAATGAATCTGAAGCTGAGTTCTCTGAACGGCTGTCTTTTAGATCTGGGAGAAGATCAGCTCCTCTATCCTGCTTAAACTAAACCTCATTTCACTTAATCATGACGTTCATTTGCAATGGATACCTTCAAATGTAAATCTCCACGGGAATGAAATGACCAATAATCTTGCTAAGGAGGGTTGCAGGATTTCAACAACTCCCTCTTCTGTACTTACTTTACTGGAATTATACTCCAGGGAAAGGTCAAAAATCACGAAGGAGTGGAAAACACCCCTCTCCCACAATTGGTACATGGGCTCAAAACCAGGTTTGTCCCTTGACCTCCTTTGTGACAGATGTACCCAAACTGCTCTCAAGACTTGTTAGCGGTCATATCAAATGCCTCACTTTCAACGAGGGCAGGAAAACATTCGCCACATGCACCAAGTGCCAAAATCTTCAGGCTTCTCCTAAGCACCTTTTGGAATGCATGGGACTCTCTAAGGAGGATCTTTTAAGTAATCCTCTTCTTGTCTTCGACTTCCTAACAGTCAACGAACTCGTGGATCATGTCTGACTCCGTCAGACAAGGAGGATAAGCAACAACAACAACAGATCTGGGAGAGTCGCCTGTAGACAAAAAGAGGATGCAATCCAAAATTTACTCTACTGAGAAGGCCAACAGAATTAAGGGAGTATGTCGAAAAAAAAGAACTGCTTTTAGTCTTGGTACACAAATTGAAATAAACTAATAGCACCATGGTATCCAAAAAATTCCAGATGGTTATTCATAAGCTGTTTTACATACTGCAATAAGCGAAAAAGCAGTGGCGTTTGTGAAATTTTCAGAAAAAAATCTTAATCATGGATCTGAGCTGCAAGATTTTTCGAAGAGTGACATGCTTTGCGAAAATTTCCGATTTTTAAGAATTTTTTCTAAAAGTTTTGAAACTGATACAGATGGATTGTTTATTGCAGTATGTAGTGCAGCTTGTAAAGAGGCAGTTTCAAAATTTTGACGTGCCTGGCATAATTAGTTTATTTGTACTTATGTACCAAAATCACATGATTTTTTCAAACAACACTGTTAATATGGCTGTCAAGAGAAAATTGCTAGTGGATGTTATCATCTAGCGATGATAAGGATGATGATTCACAGGATGAGTTCGTTACACATGTAAAGAAGTAGGGATGCACCGAATATTCGGTTGGTATTCGGTATTCTGCCTATTCGGCAGACAAACCGAATATTCGGTTCGGACGAATACTTAAATATTCGGCAACCGAATAGTAAACAAATTTAAATATTCACCAATAGGTAAACAAATACATAGCTGTACAACTAGGTTGCTTAATCCACTGTAGTTTTTACTTTCCGAACATGTACCATGTAAGGAAAGTATTGTAATCATGAAAAAATTCGACTTTGGAGATTTTGGTGTTTTTACACGTTTTGAGGGCTTCTGAATCCATTTATGCTATTTTTACGAGATGTATGTGTGTATGTGTGTGTGTGTATGTGAGTGAACACGATAGCTCCTGAACGGAGCATTCCATTGAGCTCAAATTGGATATATATGTCATAAACCACCGTCGCAAGACCGGTATTGATTTTGGTGTGTATAGGACTTATAGTTTTTCTACAGGGCTACGGCAAAGATTTCTTTTACATTATGGCCTATGGGGGGAATTTCTTGAAAGTGCGCTAGCGTTTAAACGGTAGATTCGATTGAGCTCAAATTGGGTATACATGTTATAAACCACCGTTGCAAGACCGGTATTGATTTTGGTGTGTATAGGACTTATAGTTTTTCTACAGGGCTACGGCAAAGATTTCTTTTACATTATGGCCTATGGGGGGAATTTCTTGAAAGTGTGCTAGCGTTTAAACGATACATTCGATTGAGCTCAAATTCGGTACACATGTTATAAACCACCATCCTAAGACCGGTATTGATTTTGGTGTGTATAGGACTTATAGTTCTCCTAAAGGGCTACGACAAAACTTTCTTTTATGTTATGGCATAATGGCATATGGGGAGAAATTCTTGAAAGTGCGCAAGCGTTTAAACGGTGCATTCGATGGAGTTTCAATTTGGTATATATGTTTGAATTATTCATCGATTAAAATTTATTTAAGTGCTTGGTAATGATCTTAATCGTAAGTGTTCGGAAAGTCGAGTGGAGTCACTCCAGATTTTTTTAGTTAAAAACGGTCCACTGTTTGCTCATTTTAAATTGCCTGTTACTGAATTTGCAGACGTTCTTTTGGTTAAATATGGACGTTGTATTTTGTTTTAATGTTTTTGTTAGTGTAATATATGTGCAATTTTAATGTGTTAAAATACTTTGACTTTGCTGATCATGCAAAATAGTTGGCGACAGTCGCTGGAGTTTGGCGGTTGCCAAGCTCCAGAGACTGTCGCCATGTTTACATGGGGTGCGCACCGGCTTGTATGATTTTACCCTAAATTAATTCAAGTTGTTACTTACTAATAACAACTTGAACATGTGAATACACGTTAGAAACCCTTCGAAAGTCCACCTACCAAGGCACCACCCCATCCTTGGCAGATTGCCCTAGCGTAACGTTGCCACAATCAGACCAAAAACTAATATCACAATAAAATTATTTTTAATGCAAGAGAAAACATTCACATGCTAAATTTAAATTTTGTTGCTTTTCAATTTTTCTTAACTCTTATGACACATTACATTAATCTTGCTATCACTAACTCATTTAAATTTAAAATAGTAACCAGGAAAAAGAACCTCATAACATTAAGTGTTCATAAATATGTAAAGTCAATTAACTGCTAATTTTTTTTAAATAAAATATGCAGGTAAAAAAAAATTACCAGCATTTCACTAATATTTAAAATGGTTATTAATAATATGTAAAGGAAACACTTGGATATTAAATTTTGCAGCATTTTAATTTATGAAGTTTTACACCATATGAAATATTGTTTAAGAAAAAACTAATTAAATTAATCATTGCAATCAAGGTTTAATAACAGTTTAATAAATTTTAACAAATTATTCGGTATTTGGCAAAATGTTATTTGGTACATCCCTAGATTTCAGTTTTGAAGAAGAGTTTTGTGGAACAAGAAAGACAAACACAGCACACTCATGGATTATGATGCACATTCTTGAAACATAATTTATTATGGTGAAGTGCAGTTAGTATATGCTCGGCAAAGATTGTGAAACAGTTTTAGTAGCCAATTTCGATTCCAAAGAAGTGTTTTATGGAACAAGGAAGAAAAATATGGCACACTCATGAATAATGTTACACTTTCCAACATAATGGGATGAGGAAGAAAATCAGGGATGACACATGGATTATGATATGCTTTTAATACATAGCACTTTTGTGCAAATTTAAAATAAGAATGTGTTTCAGATTTTTATTTTTTCAAAATATTTATAAAGACTGCCATAAAAAAAATTGGAAAGCACAACACACCTATTTATATGCAAAATTATACACAGACTCACGCAAATTCGTCTTTTGCAATTATCGCTCAATCCCATGCATCGTTAAGTTCAGGGTAATACTGTGTTTGCCAAAGATTTTTTCACTTGAGTTTCAAACAGTAAACTTTTCCTCTGCAACTCAGCATTTCATATACCTCATTTTAAAAAATATGCAAGATTAAAGACAGATATTTTCCCTTTTGAACTAAATAAAAACATTTCTCTCATTCAACAGCTCAACATTCTTCTAAAATTCTATGTAATAGAATTTAAGTCACAGAAGATAAAGGAATATTCTTTGAAAGTCAAAAGAAACCTTCATGCTAAAGTACTTCATAAAAAAAGTAAATGTGAAGATTTAGTTTTTCAATTTTCTTCATACAAACAATGCATTTAGGGAGGGCTGCAACTAGAGGGGGAAGGTGAATTGGTTCACTGTGCTAAGCCAAAATTATTTAATTCTATGGGAGGGAGGATGCCTTAACACCTTCAATGCCCCCACAGGAAATTAAAATGATTATAGGTATGACAAACTTAAAAACACTAATTTAACTTTTTGTAATAGATGGCCCTGTGTGTCCAGGAATGATTTTTTTTTAAGTACTGTAATCATAGAGTGCGACGAACAAACATAAAGTCAGTGATGAACTGCTCAAGAAATTTTATTTTGCATAATGTGAAATGATACCTGTGACCCATGGGTGATTCTCACGTCACATAAAGAAAATTTTTTGAAACCCACCAGTGATGATCATGGCAGTGAACATATTAAGGTTCAGCCTGTGTGAATAAAACTCTAGTTGCAACGCTGTATTAAGGCATGAATTTAAACTTCAAAATACATGACAGATACCCAAGTAAAGAACTATATACATACATGATTTTGTAAATACCGTACCTGGCCAGCAACGCCTGCTCGAGTTAATATCTGAGGTGCTATTCTCACAGGATTTGTAGCAAGCATCACTCGTGGTGCAAGAGTTTTTTGAGTTGTTATACCAGGTACACCTAACCTTGGATTAACATTCACAATTTGGACACTGGGATTGAGAAGACTTGGATTAGAAACAACTTGTGAGACAACGCTTACTGGTTGACTAGTTGTAGCATGGCTTTTTGGGGCGTTCACCTGTATTACATTAGTACCCACTTGATGCATCACAGTAGTTTGCACAATAGTACTGGGTACAGTCATTGCGTCCTGCGATCGAGTACTAACGGATAATTTCACACCTTTATCAGATACTTTGGTATCTGGTTGTGACTTGGTAGCTGTAACTTGCTTACCATTTGCTATGGTAACCTGAACTGGGGAAGATGTAGCTGTAGTAGTAGTATTACAACTATTGGAAGTAACTATGGGAGACTGTTGAGATGCTACAGTAGCTAAATCATATATTGCACTCATGGAAGAACTCTGATTCGATCTTACATTGATCAAACCTAAGTTATTTGGGCTACCATTTGGCAAAGCACTTGCAGCAGCAGCAGCAGTTTTGCTCCTTGTGTTAATTGTAGATGTAGAGTTCACTTGTGTAACTACAGACTGAGAAGTATAAACCACTTTTATTTCTTGATTGTTAGTAGATCGATTAACTGCTATATTCCCACTAACAACAGGTGGAAAAAATGTTTGTTGTGATGGTCCAGTTACTTGTGTTATATATCCACTAGCAGGTAATGCACCTGGTAAAGTGGCTATAACATTGTTCGAGTTGCTTGTTGTAGAAGTAACGCTGCTGTCTGTGATCTGTGTTCCTACAACAGCAGATTTGCTAACATTTAATAATGATACAGGCTGACTTACAGTGATGACCCCTTGTTTTTGTCCATCAAGCAATCGAGTAACATTGCCATCGACTAGTACTGCGTTATTTACATGATTAACAGTTACCGCTGCTGTATTTACATCTTGACTAGGTAGCTGAATGTCTGATGATGCTAATTGTGATTCTAATGAGCCAACAAGAGCAGTCACAGCTGACTCGTCCACTTCGGAAGAGAGCATATCTTCCAGTGACTTCACGGTCGCCATTTTACACTCAACTGAAGTAATAAGTGCACAAGCGCATGCTCTCACGCAAAGACTTACGGGAAAATTTTCTTCTTCCCCGAGCTGAGCTGTTTGTAATCAATAAATTGCAGCATTACATATTTATAAAAAGGGCGAAATAAATATGATTACACGATTATATATTATTTAAAATGATCGTCTTTAATAATTTATGAGTTTCTTTTGAAAGCAAACTATTTAAGATGTAATAAATAATTTCATTATATTTTAATAAGATTTTCTAATTATTCCGCATGTGATGGCAATATCTTGTAATTGCGTAGTTCTGGTTCCGTATTCGAAAATTGTTAATAATCATAAATAAGCATATTTTCCATAATAAAATGTTTTATAAATATTTTAGATTTTTTCTATGCTATCCAATTCAACAAAGTATGTCTTAAGAACGCCCGACAATTTTTGGTACAAAATTTGCATAAGAAAGTGCGCTAAATCGGTCGCAGTGATGTAAAAAGTCATTTTATACCTCTTTTCACTTTGATTTTGTTAACTGATAGTTGGGAATACATCGCTTATTTTTCTCTGCAATACTGGCTTTCATAAATTTTCTTATAGAAATATGACAACTGTGCCGTATCTTGGAAGTAAAATAAGCTTGATATCGAAGTCTGAAATACGATATGAGGGCATATTGTATACCATTGATACTAAAGAATCTACGGTAGCTTTGGCTAAAGGTAATACATAGGGGTTTTTTTCCTGGATTTACCATTGTTGAGTTCCTATTATTTGCCTTAAATTTAACCATTTAAATCCATAATAGTTTGGGTTCTCCCCTTTATCAGTATACATAAGTTTCTATATATTTACGATTACATTCTCATTTCCTGACTAAAAACTTCGGATATATATATATTATTACACTGGTTAATCTGCTTCAGGAATCCGAATGGTCATCGAAGGTATGCGGAGGTTAATAAAACTGGCGCAAAAAAAATGTCTGTATTTGACAAAAGGGCACCATGTAATATTTTACCCTTCCTAGTGTATTACTTTATAAAAATAAAGCAAGACTAATTATAACATGTCGATAATACTATCAGAAATACACTTTCTGTATAGGTGGGGAAGGATGTTCAGTGAAATAAGCTTTTTTCATATTTTCCCTTTTATATAGCATCGGGCTATAAATTGATCATTCATTTTGAGTAAGAAAGATCGGACATTAATTATTTTTAACTTTAAAAGTTGTTTTCAATTGCTCTCCTTAATACAGT
Source organism: Cheiracanthium punctorium (assembly GCA_038373885.1). NCBI lineage: Eukaryota > Metazoa > Arthropoda > Arachnida > Araneae > Cheiracanthiidae > Cheiracanthium > Cheiracanthium punctorium. Next base: position 102,926 of record JAWZYV010012217.1, on the reverse strand, counting down.
AGATTTGCAAATGTTTTGATTATATCAAATTCTCATGTCATAGTATTGACACTTTGTTCAGATACAATGTGGTAGTAGAGTGACAATATTGCAAAAACATTCTGTGAAAACAGAATACAAGAAAAATCAAATTTTTTTAAGCGAAAAGCATTTAAATTTAGGATGCCAAATTAGCAAGAATTTCAACTTTCTAAAATTTCCATATCTGTATTATCACGGTCCGGAAAGGATCAGGGATGCAATAGCTATTAGTGCAATTCCCCAACTCAAAATTTTAATTAAAAATAAATCTTTTATTGATGAACTTCCTTGTATAAAAATTGCTGTTTTCTTTTTTCCTGTTCTAATATTAAGCTTTTCAGTTTAAGATCATAACTTTTAATTGTGAGTTTTAGATTTCTTTTTAATTTTTAGTCTGTCTATAATTATTTTGAAACTCTCTTTGCTTTGGCCTCTAGCCTCTCCTCTCGATCTACTACTGCTCTAGTGTGCTACAGCAAACTTTGTTCAAACGAGAATCGTAGATTATCTGAAATAAAGTTTTGCATCCTCACATTTTATTCAGACATTTATGATTGTTAGTGTCCCAAAAGAGGCAAGTCTTCTCAGGTTTTTTAAAATGATGTCATTGAAATTTTTTTCTTCCCCTGTCCAATTTAGATGAATTCCAATAAATTTTTTATACTTGCATATTATCCCGGCGGTCATTCCCGCCAAATTATATTTTCATTAAATGTGCCAGCAAATAGTTACCAATCATATTCAGAACCATCAATAATTTAATTTGTCCAGAATTTATCTAGGCAAAAAATCCCTAGTCTTGGTGAATCGCCAGGATAATGCGCAAGTACCAAATTTTCTAATCAAATTTTACTATATGTAGTATTATGTATAGTCCCCCTTTTTTTTTCCCCAGAACAAAAGCCAAATTTACTTAAAATTTTCTTGTTTTTATTTAATTTTCAAAATTTGATTAGAAAAATTTCAGTTGTAACAAAAAAATTTTATGGTACTTGAAATAATACAGGGTTCACTGTAATGGGAACTTGCTGTATGTTGTATTTTTACAGGTCTTTCAGTTCTTTTTAAGAAGCAAGTTTCACAAATTGCTCAGATTAAAGTATTCTTGAAGAAAAATTGTCAAAGTTACGAAATTTTTGTTCACTTTCTTCTGATTTAGCTTTCTGGCCTTACATATATTTACCCCTTTTCATGTGTATGTTGAGTCTTGCTTGACATCAGATTTCTCTCAAGACCTGCTTTGAGTCTCTGAACATTTTTTAAGTTCAAACCTTTAGATGTTTTGCACGCATAATTACAAATTAAGGTGCTTGCATATTATCCCGGTCATCATTCCTGCCAAACTACTTTTTGTCAAATGTGCTGGTGAACTGTAGTCAATCGTATTCCAAACATCAATAATTTCATGTATCCAGCATTTATCTCAGCAGAAAATTGCTCATCTTGGCAGACCACTAGGATAATACTAGGGATGCACCGAATATTCGGTATACTGCCTATTCGGCAGACAAACTGAATATTTGGTTTGGCTGAGTACTTAAATATTCGGCAATCGAATACATATATTTTATGATATGGTAAACAAATACATATATTTTATATCATGAATGAAAGATACAGTATAGTACCATAGTACTAAATTGATTCAAGTTGTTACTTACTAATACCACATGTGATTAAGCTTTAGACACTCTTAGAAAGTCTTCCTATCAAGCCCATCCTTGGCAGATAGCCCTAACATAGCATTCCACAATCGCACAAAAAACTAATATCATAATGAAATTAATTTTAATGTAAGAGAACACTCGGATGTTAAATTATTTTGTTGCCTTAATTTTTCTTAAGGAATGTTCGAATTTTTCTTAAATCTTATGATACACTACATTAACCTTGCTATTACTGATTTAAATTTGAAACAGTAACCAGATAAAAAATTCATTACATTAAGTGTTCATAAATATGTAAAGTCGATTAACTACTAATTTTTTTAGTAAAATAGGCAAGTAAAAAAATTAGCAGCATTTCACCAATATTTAAACAAGTTAATAATATATAAAGAAAACACACTTGGATATTAAATTTTGCAGCATTTTAATTTTTGAAGTTTTACACCTTATGAAATATTAAAATAAATAAAAACTTTGTGAAAAAAAACACTCATAAAAGGTTATTTATAAGGCGTAACAATCATTTCGACCAAAAAATTCTTTCGGTCTTCATTAGACAAGCCCTTCCGTCTTACTGAGCAGCGGGAACTGTTTGTTTTATTTATTTTATCATTTAACACCAGTATTTTGAGTTTTTTTCATATGAAATATTGTTCAAGAAAGAACTAATTAAATTAATCATTGCAATCAAAGTTTAATAATGGTTTAATAAATTTTAACAAAGTATTTGGCCGAATATTTGGTTAGAATTTTAACCGAATATTCGGTATTTGGCAAAATATGGTATTCGGTGCATCCCTAGATAATACCTAAAGGATAATACCCAGATTGACAAAAGATCCTCACATTTGAATTTCCTAAAGTAAGTCTTAAAATGCCCCATTAGTTGAAGTAATTTTCATATGAAAGGCTCAAAAGCACTGGAAGCTGCTGGTAACAAATTTGAAACGTAATTTGGAGTAGTGATGCAGCAGATATCAATTTGGCCGGATACTGAATATCCAGCCAAACTTACTGCTGCCGGATAACCGGAAATTCTTTTATTTCCTTTTTTCTTACACTAGTTTTCCTAGGTCATTAGGCTATTTTTTCTTTAAATTTTCTCAATAGTTTCAAATCAATTTATTTCAGAAATCTTTTGGGATTGTTTCCATGAATTTAGTACCAGTTTTACTGCACTTAGTCATACAAATAGCAATGCCATGAATGTTCTCCCTCGAGTTAGATAACTGATCTTAAAAGATCAGTCCATGAAAGTCATCTTCATTATACTGTTGGAAAATCAATGTAACAAATTTCCTTACTTTATCAAAATTAGGGAAAGGGGGGGGATTTTCTCACCAGCCAGCAGTACTACAATAAGTACACTATCCTCATAAGCAGGATCAATTTATGGTAGAAAAAAAGGTAATTGACTTCTTACAAAGATTGAAAAACAATCTTTCTGTACAGTAATTTCTTCCAGTTATAATTGACCCTTCTTAGAAGATAGAAGTACTTAATTTTTTTTCCATTTTCTCTATACATGATAAAAATACATTCCAAAAAGTATTGAAAACAAAAAAAATTTCATGAAACTTTGTTTTTGCATTTTTAATTATTGCAGTTTTTTAGAATTTATTAATTTATGTTTATTTATGTTATTTCGCTGAATATAATTTTAGGCCGGATGCACTGCTAGATATTTGAAATATCTGGCTTCTGCCAATTATCCAGCATACAGTCGACTCTCTGAAATCCGCACATCTATAATCCGCGATAATTTTTAGATGTAAACAGTGAAATTTGCAGTTAACAGTTAAATAACACTAGGAAATTACGGGTGAGTTAAGTTGTAGAATTAAAAGAAATTTTATGCTATTTTTCATATTTTTTGCATATATCTAATTAAAATTGTTCTTTTAACCCATGCTATTTTTCATATTTTTTGCATATATCTAATTAAAATTGTTCTTTTAACCCATCTAACAAAGTCTAAGCAGTAAAATGAAAGCATGATTAGTTGGCAGAAAAGATTCTGAGACTTAATCTCGCACACTCAGTTAACGAAACGTGTATTATTTTGATTTTCATTTTTTATTGAAAGAAAGAGAAAATTTCAAAAAAATTCTCTTGAAGAAGGCTTATCTTTAGGCTATAAATATTTAGAATTCATCCAAAATTATTCATTGGCATCACCACAAGAAATAATGACAATAAACAGACTCTAGGAAAAAATATTTAAACACAAATCAAAAGCCCTAAAACAAACAATTGATTCCATGTTTTCAAAATTAAAAAAATAGTAATATAAAATTAAAGTATGAAAGTTTAAGCCTTCAAGAAAAATTTCAGTTTGCAAAAGTTTTGTAAAATAAAAAAATTTTTTTCATATCTTTTAATAAATTCTTTAATAATTAAACTAAGTGTGACAGTATAATTAATTTCAGCCATTAAAAATGTTCTGTTGCTTCATAACTACAGTAAGAAAAAATGTAAACAAAACAATGATCTGTAATCTGCAAAATTCTATAATCCGCAAACCCCCTTGGTCCCAAGGTGTGCAGATTTCAGAGAGTCTACTGTATATGCTGGATGCAGTATGTTTGCCGGATATCTGTTGCATCCCTAATTTGGAGTGCAAAAGTTTAATAATGGAACTGAAAGGCAGATTTCTTAAAAAGTCAGCATAGTCTAGGAAAGACAGAGTAGCCTTAATATTCAAATAATTTTGTTGGATTTAATTAAACTACAGTAGCAACAAAAGTCAACTTATTGAAATAACATTTCATTCTCATGTCAATGAAGTACTCAGTGTTACATAATTAAACTTTTTTTTTTTTTTTTTTTTTTTTGGGGAGAACTAAATATACAGGAATTGATGCAGATGAAATTGGGGTCTGTTTAGGCCCCTTCAAAAAAATTAGCCATTAAATGGCCCTTTCACAAAATCATACTAAATTAAAATGGACCCCATCACAAGAATAAAATAGAATTAAAAAACGGTACTTGCATATTATCTCGGCGGTCTGCCAAGACGAGCGATTTTTTTTTTTTTTTTTTTTTTTTTTCCCCGAGATAAATGCCGGGCACAAGAGATTATTAATGGTTTTGAATACGATTGGCAACAGTGTGGCAACTCATTTGATGAAAAAACAGTTTGGCGGGAATGACCGCCGCGATAATACGCAAGTACCAAAAAAACTTTTCATTGACATTTAACCATCTATTTTAATTAGTTTTGTAAATTATTTTAAGAAAAAGTGACTCATACAAAGTATAAGTTCCCAAAATGGATATTGAAATTCACAAAAATCAGACCCTGGAAAAAAATTCCAGGATCGACCCCTGGTATATTTAACTAAACCACCCATCGGCTTTTACACAACCAAAAATTACCTTGTTTTTGTAAGAAAACTTTTATGCATGTTAAAACTGCAGTCTTCAATCATTAGTCTCCTTCCTTGCTTGAGGAACATCTTTCATTCTCCCCAGACACATGCATGCATTGTGTCAATAGTGCTGCCATCTGTCATTTTAATTTAAAGGGCTTCACACCAAAATGTGTAATTTCTGTTCTTTTAATTCGCTATTTCTGTTAAAATCTCTTTCCAAAACTTTATTTTGGGTTATCTAGATAAAGAAGCAGTGCTGAATTTTCCATATATTTAAATCGACAAAATCCACCCTTCAATGCTCTTTTAACCCAATTAATAGTGGGCAATTAACTCCCCGTAAAATTCAGATATCACCTATTTGAAAATATTTTCTACAATACGAAACATCTCCCTTCTCCCCCCTTCCTCTAATGTTACATGCAATTTTTAAAGCATTTTTCCAAAATATACGAGCATCCTTGCATTTACTGACAATCAGTTTGAGGGAGCTTCCCAAAAACAGATTGTTTTGGGGATTTTTATGATCTTTGTTTTCCAAATAATCTAAGAGTGAAAGTACCTGAGTTATCAGACGGGCTGAATTTTCTGGGCATTGTCAATTCTGAATTAAATCTTTTATTTCATTTATTATAATTGATGTGGTATCTTTAAAGGTCAAAGGTATACCTGCCAACTTTTATGGATTATTCATAAAATATACAGATTTTAGTGGTAATTCACTGATGTACGGACATGGCAAGTAATTGTTATGAATTATTTGGTGATTTTTGGCATTCTCAATGTTTTTTAACTTAATCATTTTCCATCTGCCTAGAAAATGTGTATTTTTCCTTCAGCACTTCTTTATTTCATCCTCCAATGCCTTAAGAGTAAAACTTGATTCCTATTCAAAATAAACTTTTACCCCTCCCTCCACCTCTCTCAAGGAAACTTGGGGGGGGGGGGGGGAATTCATTGTTCGGATTTTCAGTTCAAGCTTTTTCCATCCCTCTTGAGAATTTTTTTTCCTTTTAGTACTTTCTCATTTAAAGCTCAACATTTTTGAGCTGAACTCAAAAATTCTTTAGCAGAAAAGCTAAAATAGGGGGAAAGGCTTTTAATAAATGCTAAAAGGATAATTCCATTTTTCTCTCTGGGAGATAGTTGTCTGATCTCCTTTTCCTCTAATGTTTCTGCAGTAGTCTTGAAAATCATAAGTGTACATGTTATATATTTAAATTCAATGTTGAAAACAAGATTTTCCCCAAAACCATTCCATAGCAGGAAGTTTTTACTTTTATTCCTGTTTTTTCTTAAATATTTCAATTCCAAATTTTCTCTGAATGCTTCATCAAAAAAGCAGAAACCCCATTCATTTCATTTTAGCATTTTGACAAGTCTTTTCGCATTATGTAAAAAATGAGACCGTATCTTAAACCTTGATCTAATGCTGTAAGAATAAAAACTGCTTCCTATTTTAAAAATTTTAATCTGCAGACATAACCAATGATGTAAATGTTTTTAAGAACTAAGAGAAAAATTGTTAAAAGCATACTCTTTTGAAGCCCAAAAATATTACAGTTGAATTTTAACCCTCCCAACCCCTCAAAGAAAGTAAATATTCACATATTTAAAGTTGTGTAAGTACTCATTTTATCTTGATTTTATAGCAGTTTTAAATCAGTTTAACTCTTAAAAAATTAAAAGGGCTGAATTGGATTTTCTCTATTTGGGAGGGGGAGTTTCTTTTCTCTGCTTCTCCTTAGATATTCCCATGATACATGAAAAATTAACAAAAAATATATTAATGACTGTCATTTTATCTCTCGTCCCCTTTATTGAAATTGGCCGAAAAATGTCTCAAAGACATAAAAATGTGACATAGTTTTACATATATTTAAATACTATTAGTTCACAACAGCTTTAATCTATTGTTACAATATTTCGTAAGCTGTAGAATATACATCACATTATTTTTTACATATATTTAAATACTATTAGTTCATAACAGCTTTAATCTATTGTTACAATATTTCGTAAGCTGTAGAATATCAATCACATTTATTTTTCTATAAATAGGTTACAATCATAAAAATTTCAACATAGGGTTACTAGGCAAAATACATGAAAAATGAGATAAAATGACATAGTCAATCATTTTAATATGACATTGAAACTAAAAAATTAGGGGGATTCAGGGGGGGTCTCCCCCTGATGAGGCTTGAACAAGTTTTTTATACTTTAATATAAAGACTATAAACTTGTAATATGTGGACCAGTTTAAGAATTTCAGTATTTTGGCAAAGTACTTTGATTAAAATAATGTGTGAAGGATGGATCCAAAGGATCATGCATGAGCGTTTATTTCCCAGAAAAATATATTTACGCTAGATAAAATAGCTTTCTGACATTAAATATTTCATGCTGCTCGGAATTCATATTCAAACTTTGTCCTACCCTGAAAAAAATTTCTGGGTTCATCAGTGAATTGACCCATAACACTTCCAGTAATATAAAGATCTTCTGCTATTGTAGACGTACTACTATATTTTAAGCAGGGTTGTGTGGCTTAAACCATTTTTTCTTTTACTTGCATTTTTACTGTACATACAAAATTTTTATGTACTGCACTATGCGGATTAATTGCTCAAAATTAATTTTATTAAAATTTTATTGTCTTTAAAAAATATTTTTCAGAGCCCCCCCCCCCCCCCAAAAAAAAAAAAAAATGGTTGCAGTTTGATATTTTCTCTCTTGCATTTAAAATGGAACTCGTATCAGGCTTTTGAAGATTTCACTGCTTAAAAATACAAAACAATTCATGTCATATACAGCCTTTACTAAGGGAGTCTCCCTCCCCTTATTGTACCATTGTGACACTTAGCTAACTTAGTAAAAAAATAAAGCTAGTCCCCTTTTATTTTTAGATTTCAAAGTTGACTTAGTAGGAAAAATAAATATACTTTATAACTGTGGTATACTACAAAATTTTTTTTAAACTAGTTAGGAAAACTTATAAATCTTTTCTTCAATCAAAAACTAGTAGATTTGATGAAATTAGACTTGGTTACAAAATTTTAAAATGCTAAGGCCCAGTCCCCTGGACTTGCTACGCTCGTTTTCGTATGAGGCATTTGGCCCCTAATAAGGCCTTATTCGTAAAAAAGACATAATTTATCCAAAAAAAAAACCAACGATTGGATCAGATAGTGTTACTGAGCTACACATTGCTTGTTTCTTACATGTTCACTCATTGGTACATAAAAATTTAAACTTCACACTACAGTGGGACCCCCACCCCATAACACAGTAGATATTTTGTTATAGAAATCAGTGTTGTATGGGTCCTGAGCTATACTCCACCTGGAGTGTGGACTCCGCGTATGATTGCTGGAAAAATTATTTGCACTCCTCAGAAACACAATATTTAATGTTGCCATTCAAATGTTATATTAATTAGGTGCTAAAGCGTAATAAAATCAGAACATCTGTTTCAGCTGTATTTTTAATTATGTAAAACCTATTGGACACCGTGCGAATTTGCCACCCATGGTGATTTTTCATTATTTGGCATCTTGCGTACATGTTAAGTTAATAAAAGCTACGGAACAGATAGGATAGCTTGCCACTAATGGCGACTTTTCATTATTTGGCGATTTACACATGCTCACAACTTATAATTACTGTTCATTTAAGGTTCCCGGAAAACCGTTATCCATATTTTCACATAATTTTTTGCAGATTGGCATATTTAGCACTACGAATTATATCATCTAGCCGTGCTGGCAAATATCCAAAGGGCACTACAACTGCTATTATGGCATAGTTAATGCTACGAAATATTTCTACTGGTAGCAACTACTCCAGCTGGACCAAACCGCCTTTAAAATAATCTGTATTTTAATTTTCATTTTCAAGATACTGGGTTCTAACATTCTGGAACTCGAAGTTTAGATCCACCCTTCTTGGAAAGATACCATTTTGCCAGATCATTCCTAATGCCAAGATGGCACTTTTAAAATCATTTACAATTAGTTATTCTGTTTTGGAAAAACGAATAGTCACTAATTCTAAACTCCTGTTGTCTAAGCGAACTTACTATTTGAAAATTGTCAACTTTGTGTAACACACTTTGAGTTATTTCATATACTTTTTAATTTGGCATAATATTGGTGTAATTTGACTTCATGTTTGTGAATTTTTCACGATTCTACATACTTGGAATTGCTTTGTTGCAAAGGAGTGAACAATTTTATGCCAAATCTAGCAACCATTGTTTTATTTTTCAGTTTTTTATTAATATCTTCTAAAATAATTAGATTTTCGAAATTAATTATTAAGGCGGCTCATTTTTGGATTTCTTGAAATTTAATTATTCCTTAAGCAAATAAAACTAAATTATTACAGTGAAATCTGCACATAACAATATTTCCTTTGGTCCTGGTGGCATTCATATTGACTCAATATATATTTTAAACCTGTCTATAGTGATATTCACTTTTAAACTCATCTTTCTAACAATAATTTAATGCTTGTAAAACATTTTATAGTACATAACACAATGTTTATTTTGGAAAATTCTAGGTACCTACTGTCAGAATATGCGGCAGTACAAGATTGCAGCATAGCAGTGGGAAAAAAAAAAACTTTCAATCATGCAACACCTTGTTTCTTGAAATTTGTTTTTGGTGCGCTAGAACCTGTTATCTGTAATGGCGTCACATATAAAACATTGTCGTTTTGAAAAAAAGTTCTTGTCTGTCTTTTTTTTTTTTTTCTAATGTTATAATGCTATAAAATTAGTACATACTACATGTTATGCATACTTTTATGTATTGTTAGTAAAACTCTAAAGTTTTCAATTTATTGAAGCATGAAAGTGCACAAAACAGAAGTGCTTTACAATGTAGAAAGCCCAAATTCAAAAAAAGGCAATCGATATATGCAGGGCCCACGGATAGAACGATGAGAGTCAAATACAGCTGATTTTCCAAAAAATCTAAAGGCGCATGGGACTTTCCACTTTCTTCCCATGTAAACGGTATCTTTGGGCTATTTTTTCAGTGTATTCTCATCATTCTTTTCCCTTATGGGTTCGGATATTAATAGTGCCACTAATGAACAACAGAATGTAGTAGAAACCTCAACATTGACGAAAAGTGGACTCTCATCGTTCTTCCCATGGACCCTTCATATTTAAAATATGCATTCTCCTCGATGTCTATTAATTCATCACCAGACTTCAAAATTAATATAAAAGGTGTGCTTGTTGATGATTGAAGCATTATTCTGCATCGCAAACGTATTTTACCTTTATTATTAGAAAACGCATTTAATGCTTGAATAATGTGGAAAAGCTCAACCTGTCTACACCAATATTTTAGTTCATATTGTTATATGGGGATTTCACTGTATTTGTTTATTAAAATTAGTTAATTGTTGAATTATTAATTTGTTCAAGCAAAATCATTTTGATCAACAGTGTAAATTGCTTAGTTTTTACAATCTGTGTTTGTCAACAATCCACTGCCAAAGTGACAGATTTTCTCTTGGATTTGTAAGAGACTATTCCCTACTGATTTTTGAGACTTTTCCAGACATTCAGGAAGATTTTTTAGAGTGCATTTGGAAAATCATAAACATTCTATTTTTAAGGTCATGTTTTCACTACTGAAGTGTTTACAAATGGGATTGTGATTCTTGGTCTATTCAGCCCAAAAGTTCCCATTTTGATTTTTAAGCCAATGTACTTGCTCTTGCGAACAAAATGAAAATTTTAATTTCTTTAGAGTTTTTTAAAAATGAACATTCCCCCATCCTGAGAATAAAAAGTAGGTGGACATACATGGGCTGAAATGAAAGTTGGGAGGACAGCGTCCCCCCTCATCCCCCCTTTGACAATAGGTACCTCTGATAGTATTGTTTCTTTTCTTGGCAGACTTGGTAAAATTACACCAACCTAGAAGTCTATTCTTCCTCAGTTGTTTGAAAATAGTTGGTAGTCAGCTGTCCTGACCCAGTTGTTATCGACTGCTGTAACAACTTTCTAGACCTCATTTAGATTATCAGAAGAATCACTTAAGGCTCTTCCTTAAAGACTCCACCTCGAGGAGGGGCAAAGTTTGCAACTTATCTTTTCAGCAGATTCAGGGAGAATTCCAACCTTGGTTGACAAATTTTTAATAAGTTGATTAAAAACAAATATTCACTTGTCAGTTTGAGCTTCCCTGTAATGTCTTGGCAGTGGTTATAAAAAACTGATTACTATCGAAACAGCTAGGGGAGGGAGAGGCCTTGAGCATCTACCTGTCACTTATATGGCAGCCCAAGGCCGGATACAATCCATCGCACTGGTCCAGGAAATGTATATAAACAGTGGCTTACTTGCATATTATTCTGAACACTCGTATGCTTTACATGTATATCAAAGTGATTGGCCCACCAGGATACTCTCCAGTTTCTCGATGCATATATCCGGGGCTGTGGCTGACCCATGTCAGTTATTTGATCTAAAACATGAAAATTCCTCTTCTAAATTTGGCTGCATTGGAGATTGGTTTATTGCATTTGAATTTAAGTATAGTTTTGCAGAAGATAATTTACTTGAAAATATTTCTACAAGATAGAATACTCAATGATGCATATAGAATTTTGGGTACTTGCATATTATCCCGGCAGTCATTTCTGCCAAACTAATTTTTTGTCAAGTGTGCTGGCAAACTGTTGCCAATCGTATTCCAAATCATTAATAATTTCATGTGTCCGGCATTTATCTTGTTGAAAAAATGCTCGTCTTGGCGGACTGCCGGGATAATATATAAGTACCGAATTTTGTATTTTCGATGCTTTTTATTGCAAACTTTCATTAGACAATATTCATATTATGCACATTAGTACTTTATGTAAACATGTTCTTAATTGAGGAAAGATTTTTTTATTAAACAAATTATTTTTCTGCAGCAGTGGAGGAATTAATTAGCTACATTACGTGTGTAGGCACAAGGTGTTTAAATTTAAGAGGGGCGAGGGAGGGGATTAGGGTTCCAATCCTATCTATTTTTTCCTTGCAGAAGATCTGACTTAGAAATTCATTGTATAATCCTTTTTTGACAATGTTTCATTAACTAATCCACTTGGCTATTAGTGATTTTAATGGAAAATGTTATTGTCTTTATAGTTAGATCCTTTGGAACGGAAGGAAGGCCTACAGATAGACCTGTAGCTCCAAGAGATGAAGTATATGAATATATTATTTTTAGAGCCAGTGATATCAAAGATTTGCATGTATGTGAACCTCCTAAATCTCATCATGGTCTACCCCATGATCCTGCAATTGTCCAGGTAAACTAGTCATATGCATAAATTTGTTTTGGAAAGTGACTTGAACTAAGAATTTTATAAATGCTAGAAGTAATTTCTTAAAAATTTAAATTCTAATATGGCAAACAGTATTAAAGAAATTAGAATGCAATTTTCTCCCTTATTCAATTGAGTCATTCACATTTGTTCAGTATTCCCCCTCAAAACACTCACAATAAAGGATGATCATAGTATGATCTTGTTGATCACCTTATATCAAATAAATTTTCAAAGAATAAGCTTCTTCTAAAGAACTAATAAGACTTAACAAGTTTCTTCTCGTAAAAAGTTTCAAAACCTGGTCTTTTATATTCTGTATTACGTTTAAAAACTTCTATAACATGATCTAGAAATAGATCACTAATGCTATTTTCAAAAAAATATCAGTTTTTATGAAATTCAGTTTTAAATATTAAGATTTAAACTCTAAGCTTATAAATTAGCTAAAATTTTAGCAAACTCAACATTATCTTCAATTTTATTTAATACAAAGTTTGTGAAGCATGCTTGCATCAAAAATATAAATGTATGAACACATGCATGTCTCATTGAAAACTTATTCGTTCCTCGGAAACACCGATCTAAAATTCAAAATAGTGAAGATCTGGAGGATTTCAATGTTTAGACTTAATACTGTAGCATTACATACAGGTAGTGCAAAAGATTAATCAAATGATTGATCAGTGGCACAATGGCTCTGATCGAATTTTGTTCCAGTATTTTTAAAGTCTACAGTAGTTTGTTAAATATTTATTCTTGCACTTTAAATTTCATAAAGCAGTTCAAAGTTTCAATTTAATAAAATTTCTAGCTACGCTTAACTTTTTCCCTAGCATTCTCCACCAATATCGCATTACTCATCTCTTTCTTTCGGACAACCTTTTGGAACTCTGTGTGGACTACCTCCATTTCAGCATATTCCATCTCAGACAAGTTTTCCGCACATTCCTTCTCTTTTGACTGCTGGTCATTATTCTGGTAAGTTGAAATTGTAATTCTCAAATAGCTGCTTCTATAAATTAGGCATTTGGATCAGATTTATAAGATAGACAATTCCTGTGATTACATGGGAGAAAACTTTCCTGAATTTATAATGTAGTAATTTTATGTAGAACATGTATTGTTGTGCGATTAGCTGTTGAACAATGCTGGACGAAAAGCATAGTATGTAAAAATCTGATGTAGACAACACGACTTCCTTGCACATCTATTAAATCAAAAATATTTTTGGCACACTTCATCTAAACTTATTTTGTTTGAAAGAGATAAAATACTATAGTAATACTAAGGTTTAGAAATTTCTACCCAAATATTTAGATATCGCCAAGCTGGGTTCAATTTGAAAGATGTGCTTCTGACACTTAATTTGGTGATATTTCACCAAAAGCTGACAACCTTGAGATAGTTTGAGAGAATTTGGGGATAGCCAAAGTAGTAATTGACCAGACTTTCAATGAATTGAACGTATCCATACACCTAAATGTATTTAAAGTTAATTGGCTGACCCTGTAAATAAATTGCCCATTCAAATGCAATCAAAAAAGAAATAAACCATTAGATGTTACAATAGTTCTAAATACAAGACTTGGCAACTCGCTAAATTTAGCAATATTTCACAAAAAGTCACAAAGGACGATGAATGGCAAGATTTTGGACATGGACCAAAGAGTGATTTACTACAGATGTGATATATTGAAGATGTCCATAGACATTAATATATTGGAATTCTTCTGGTTGGTCCTGTAAATAAACTCTCCAGTAGATAGGAACCAAAAATAGAGATGCACAACTAGATGTTGCAACGATGTTATGTATGAAATTTCAACATTCTATGACTAATAGTTTTTGAGATGAGTTAAATACATACACACCTGCACCAAAAGTAATCAAGCTTGGTAACTTTTGGCGCAATTCTTGAGGGAGGCATGTGACTAGTCAGACCATTACCCAACTATATGGTAGGACTGCATTGTGCTTGAAATGGATGAAATGTCCCTAAAATTGCGATTGACTCTAATGTGTTGGAAATCTTTTGAGTGTTCCTGTGACAGAACTATAAATGATAAAGATGCTTTTTTGATGGAGAAATTCATTTTATAACCTGTAACAGCATATATCACTTCTGAGTTGTTTGAAATAGCCTAATACCTCTAAAATACGCTTTAATGAATTTTTGCCTATGGAACAGAATGTATTTAAAATCTTGGGTGGTTACATAAACTATCCAGTCAAGTGGGATGAAAAGGGAGGTGCACAACTAGATATTACAACAATCCTAAATATAAAGTTTCAACATTCTACGTCTAATAGTTTTTGAGATGTACATACGTATGTACAGATGGCATGGGAAAAACTGGTAGAAATTGACTCGTGGCTGGTCATAATGGGTTGCACATGCATTTATATGAATGTGCGAATTTGTGATGCTGAGATGCATCACAAAAATTCTTAGAAGTAAATTTAGAGGTAGTCAGAATTTTTTTTGTCAATCTGGTCCCGAAATTTTTCGGGATCACATTACTTCCTTATACTCTGTACAAGGAAATAAAAATTACCACTGAATTCCTACATCCTCTCTACCTCAAATTCAGGACCTTGACAAATATTTCCTTAAATGTAGTGTCTAGATTTGCAAAGTGTGCTTTTTTTTTTTTAATATGGAACTGGTTCTATTGCAGTGAATATAACATGGAGGTTTGAACTGAGTGTTCAGATAGAGCAATAAATTTATCTCTGATTTATCATGGAACAAAGCTGCTACAGAAGCTTACGGGATGATATGGTGTACAGAAATGAATGTTTATTGTGCTCAAGTTTGGCAGTGGCTCAAAAGGTTTTAACGAACAATATGGCGGAGCACTATCTGTAGCCTCCTACATCAAAAACTGACAACAGCTTATAGAAAATTGGTAAACTGATCTGTGTGGTAGTTACTGGCTTGTGACTGAGGCTGGAAAGAGCCTCTACTTTGTGTGCTGTGTTAAGGAGGGGGGCACACAATGTTACATTTTAATCTGAGAGAAGTGTCCTTATTAAGGTTTGCTCAGTGTGGTGTTAAATCTAGTTCCGGCACTGTATGCTCCTGCTGAAATCTTGCATGAACTAAGTGCATGTTGGAATTTAAAAATTTTTGGATCATTATCAATGTTGAACATTTGTTCTGACATTTTATATACTTCAGAGCAAAACGAATTCAGCATTAAAGTTTTTACTTTGCATGTTTAACAGTTCATAAACAGCAATTACTTGTGATAAACTGTGGTCTTTCATGTATGATGATAAACGAAATGCTAATCAATGTATTGAAAGAACCCAGATTCAGTGGCCCAAAAGGAGATTGGGGGAATCACTTTTGTAAATTTCTTTACGTCTGAGGTATGATAGGTGTAGACAGTTGCAGATTGAAGGGATGTATTTACTTGTCATGCATCAGAGCTAAGAGCTGCATTAGATTAGTTTGTTGCCAGACAGTGTTGTAACTGAAAGTTAGCATTCATATCTCAACAATAAAGCATAAAAAGTGGAAAGTAAACTGCAAAGTTGTAGAGCATCTCCAGTTTAATATGAAGATATTTTGCACACAGTAATGCTAAGAATGTAAACTGTGCATTTCATCCTGGTCTAAACCTATTTGCTCAATTCATATTCCATGCTAGTAGCTTTGCAGTAAAAATGATTGCTTTAGTTGTTCCAATGTTAAGGCAGTATCTATCATCACTTTTAGGTTAAGGTCACTAAAGTTTTTACAAAATTATTGAGATCGAAGGGAGAGGTGCTGTGACAAAGCTTCAGTTGGATATACAAGTAGATTGCCAAGAGGATGGCACTATTTTGGAGGGTTTGGCCATTTTAATGAACATTTTTGCATTGCATTGGAACATGCAGCAGTATTGCACTCTAGCATTTAAATAGTTAACATTCAATGGTGCCTGTTTTTAATGTTTAGCTTTGCACAATGTTTATCACACTCCAGTAACAAATGATCTTGAGTTAATTATCCAAATCACATTTCCTGAACTGACTTAAATTTGAAGGGGTTAAGCTATTAAGATTAATTTTTCTCATCAAAAAAACTAATCTATCATACAATAGACTGAAACTTAGTTTTTCTTTTTTTTAAGGTTCATCTTCTCGTTCTGCTACCCCATCCTCTCAAAGGAAAAGTCCAACAATTGATGCTGGAGTACAGGTGTCAGTTGAAGCTATAGATTCTATTCAAGATCCAAGAATAGAAGCTAGAAATCAGATGAAACAGAGGACAAGAGACCAGAACCAGCTGAACTCTTACCAGTTACAAAGGAGGTTACCTTTAACAAACAGGCGTCAAGATAATACCCGAAGAAGTACTAATTTATTTTACTTATAAGTTTTCATATTGGGGTAAAGTTCATCTTCTTGAGTGCTGGAACTTATTTGTCTAGATATTTTCAATTTTTTAGATTGAAACTTAAATATTGATTATTCATTTCTGTAGTCAGCTGACCAGTACCTGGTATATATTGTATGCCAGTGTCTTTCAGAAGACTAATAAAAGATCATTTTTAGGGATTGACAGATACCACATTTTACCGATACTTTACCTATAAATTCATTTTTAGAAATAGCAGATACCGATACTTTACATCATTTAATGCCATTTAAATCTATATTTAAATCTACATTCGTGGGCAGTTTTTGTAACAGGAGTGCAGTTCTCTTGAAAATGAATAACACCATGATGAGCTCGGATAAAAATGTGAACCCAGTAGAAAGCATTAAAAAGAAAAAGCAGTGAATACATTTAAGCGAGTGTACAGTATTTATAGTCCTTTTTTATTAAAACATGCAGACTAAATAAAACACTAAACATTGGGAAATGTCTGAAGTGTGCAAGCTCGGCATTCTTTCTCCTCCTGTGGCTATCAATCTAACAGTCTAGAGTTTTAGGTGGTTTTCTCCTGATGTATCTTGAATATGCATTAGAACACCTCAAAAAGTTCTACCAGTGTTTTTAGAAAACTCGTGTCTTCTAGGCTGTCAGACTATCTCTAGAAATTGCAATACGTCATGTTTTTAATTATCCGGGTATAATTAAATTCTAATTTTACACCGAGCACAAGAATTTTTTAGTAAGTAAAATTTATTAACATCAAACAAAACAAAATTTAAAAAAAAAAAAACCTTATGCAGGAAATTTATAAGAAACTCTAAATTGTTTCATGAATGCAATTGACAGCACGCATATTGTGAGGAATCGGAGCAAAATCGGCATCAAGCAAAATATTGCTATCATAAGTTTTTATTTTTTTTTCCATGTGAAAATCATCAATATTCTATACTAGTTGTAAAATTAATCTTAATCTAAGAAATGAAATGATTACAAAAATGTCCCATAATTTATACTTTTCCTAAGTCAGGATAGATCAAAGTTAAAGCTATATAAGATAACTCATTTATCGTAAGATTTATGTATTTGAGATTAAATTTTCTAAATTTCAAAGCCTTCCAAATCTTTGATAAATGTTTACTAGTTTTGGAAAAAATAGTTGCGCCCCCCCCCCCCCCCAAAGACAGCACATAAGCTTAAATCAAGCTTGACATTTCTTTGAATTTGACATATTAATAAAAGCTTGACAGTTCAATTTATTTTAAGCTTGCAGGAAGTTTGGAGAAGTCATTTGAACTGTCAAGCTTGAATACAACTTGATGGAAATACTGCTTGATTTGGAAAGCCACATCCACATAACAAATAATTTATCATTAGTCATAAATGTACTTGACCATAGAATTAAAAAGAAAAGATTCTATATTTCCAAATATTGAAATTCTTTGAAATACAATTATACTACGAAATTGATTTCAAAATCAGTCGTTTGTCTCTATTTTGGTCAATATTGCAAAGCATGAATGTCGTAATATTGAAAGTTTTAAAACATGTGCTGCTTTTAAGTTTATATTATGCTTATTTCCCTATTAGTGGAGTCTATAAATCTCTCATAACATTATTTTAATTTTGATTCATCCCATAGAAAAATAAAAGAAAGATTGGTATTGGCCACTGGTCAATCTCGCCAGAAAATGGCGTGACAACCATAACAGTCACTTCAAACTTTAGTCATATTGGCGCGAGTCATATTGGCTGAGTGGTTAGGATGCTGTCTTCCCAAACCTTAGGTCCAGAGATCAATCCCAGCTGCGGATACTTGATGGAAACAGATTAAAATAACTTGAAATTTCAGTGTAGAGGGGGGGGAGGAAATGCATGGAAAAATAAAATGTGTGGCGAGTTCGCCGACGGGCACCCCATGTATTTAGGAAAATTTTTTTAAGCTTAAAATTAAGCTTGCTATGTCAATCTTACTGCAAGTTTGATGCAAATTTTCTGTGCTGTCTGGGTCCCATAAAAGTAAAATAAAAATCATTAGTTTTTTAAATTGTTCGTTTTTATAGTTCATTACTTGATTAATATTAATTACATTTTCACATTTGACTAGGACTGCTTTTATACAAATTACTATATTGTTTTTCTCTGTACACTATTCAGTATTTACAATGGACATTTTGTGTTATGGCAAGTCTACACGATGGGGGTGCCTCAGACAGCAGACTTTTAAAGAGAATTTACCATCAGACCGTACAACTACTTAAAAATGTATTTGAGTAATCATCATATTTCCTACTTTCGTTTTCTAAATAACTAATTAGTTTTTGTAAAAACACAAATTTAAAAGAAATTTTTAGAACTTACTGTTGTGACATTTGTTTTTACGTAGAAAAAAATTTTAAATATGAAACTGACATGGTACTTACATTCGAATACTTTTTTGGAAGGGTGTAAGTGAGTCTTAAGGCTAGTTTCGGTTTAATTTCGGATGTAAAATCACAATATGAAAATTTTGAAGGGCCGATTTAAGATAAATTATTTAAATTAGGGGTCACTCATAAATATCAATATAGATTTTTCCATAATTTTAAAGGCAGTCATCCCTGAAATATCAAACGATATAAAGGACAGTCTCCCCCTGACGAGGCTCAAACAGCAGAGTTTATATATGTATGAATGACATATCCTTTTCGATTTCTTTACAGATGGCATATTTACTGTTAGGCTCCAAATCAAAATATTGTAATAGAATAGATAACTTCCCAGTACCACTGTCATCTAACTTTTCCTCATCCACACTTTCTTCTATACTTAATGATGGTACATCCATATTAAAAGGTTAAAAACACATTAAGATACGACGGGTAGCAGCTTTCAGTGGTGGCCACCACCTTCATCAGCCCTTGCTTCAGACTGCTCTGCTCTCTTCCTCAAAATTTTGCTCCTCCCAGATAGATTTGCACATGTCATGTCGTTTACAGTGCCATCTGTAGTTATGATCTGCAGTGCTTCCATGTTAACTGCGTAATAGTTATTTTTATAATTGGAGGATTTGGCTATCATTAAAGTTTATTTCTATGGGTTTATTTCTATCTAACTTTAATGATAGCCAGAAACTCCAATTATAAAAATAACTATTATGCACTTAACATGGAAGCATTGCAGATCATAACTACAGATGGTGCTGTAAACGACATGACACATGCACAAATCGATCCGGGATGGAGTGAAGTTTTGAGGAAGAGAGCAGAGCAGTCTGAAGCAGGAGCTGAAGAAGGTGGTGGCTGCCACTGAAAGCTGCTACCCATCGGATTTTAATGAGTTTTGAACCTTTTTAATATTTTAATGAAAGTCCGTCCTTTTAAATTACTTTTAGTAAGGTACATCCATATTTAGTGATAGTTAGGGAAAAAACACGTGCACACACAGTTCAAACAAATAATATGCCAATGAAACGACTCCTCTAATCTCATCACCAGGATAGATTCTTGAGTGGTATTGTGTCTGCATGGATTTTCTTCTGAAAAGCTAAGTATTGGTAAAAAGGGATGAATGTATCAGGAACTGTTACCTTCCTGATACTTTTGAAATATGAAAGAACAGATACCTAAAGAAATTGGAGGTTTTGCAGCCAATACTATCGGTCAATCCCTAATCATTTATTTTATTAAATATTATTTGCGAGATTGTAATTATTGATGACATTTTTATAATTATTGATATCCAAACATGAAAAGTAATTTTAGCAAAATTATCACCTTGACTGATTTGGTAAAATTATCTGCTAATGTTTGTAATTAATGAACAAAATTTTAACTTGGAACAAATGTTTTGGTTTTCAGAAAAATATCTTTTAGCACAGGAAGATGGTAAAATTAAATGCTTTTCTCCTCCCCCCCCCCCCAAAAAAAAAAAATAAATAAAATTGTGGATTTCCCATATATAATAAAACTTCTGTTCAAAAGACAGGAACTTTGTGCATAGTTTCAGGATTGCTCCTAGACGAGAATATGCTCTTGAACAATCCATTTTTGGTGTGCCCCCTTTCCCTCTTTACAGCATTGGATCATAATATAAATTAATACTTTAATAACTAATACTTTTTGTTTATAAGTAACTAGCTGAGGTACCCGTTCTTCACATGGAATGGATATTGTTATACCAACAAATACAAATGGAAGATAAATGTTAAACATATTTTGGTTAGATTTAATCACCTACAAAAACTGTTTTACAATAAGCATATTCTAACTGTACTTGATCCATTCTAAATACTGTTTGGAATATGCTTGAGTGTGCAATATGTCTTGTTCCTTAAAACACATAGAAATCGTATAAAAATCGCCAACTAAAACTGTTTTAAATCCTCGCCAGGCATGTTTTAACTATACTTAAATTTTTACACGAATATAGACACAAATATTCAGATTAAATAAACAGTAGGGTTAGTCAATTTCTCGACAAATATTGAAGATAATCACCAAGCTGGCACCAATTTTGGGGACTTGCTTTTTTTTTATACCAAATTTGGTGATAAATCACCAAAATGTGGCAAACTTTGGCAACTTTTCACATTCAATCTTGCAACCCTTGGAATGTGATTCACCCTTCACCAGGTGGACAAAAATCTTTGAAATTAAGTGCTCAAGAGCTAAAAAATACATGAAAAATGCCTTTTTGTCAACTACCCCTTATTTGTTTATTTTTGAAGTCGAAAAATCTTAAAGGATTTCATGAGGTAAGATTTTTTAATATACTAGTCTATAAATATAAAAATATTTTAAAATTTAATACTTGCACTCGAGCGTTAAATTTGCCACTGCCTTAACCTGTTCATTTGAAATAACACAGTGTATAATGTTGGGTAGTAAAACTATTTCTCATCTCTGCCCCAACTCAAGAAATGATTCAACAATAACAGAAGGGAAAATACTGTTTACTCAACATGTAAACAAAGCCTGTTCTCAAGTCTTATGCTTGGTGGAGGAACTGACCTGCCATCCTCACTCTTTAAGAAAAAGTAATTTTGCATTTCTTGTTTATCCTGCATTTGGTATAACTATTAATAAATCTATAGTACCTCAAATAAAAAGTTGTCAACAGTATTTTATTTCATGCTTAAAACAAGCATGAAATAAAATAAAAGCTTTAGAGTCCCGAGAAAAATATAATTTTTGAAGAAACTAAGATGTTGGTTTTTGCATTTTTAAAATAAAACTTAATTTGTGACATGTTAATTCTTCTACATCTAAATGTGTGAAATTCGATAAATTTATTTCTAGATCTTCCTAGACGAGGTAGAGGGAGAACTTCAGGAACTCCTACAGAAGTTTTAAAATTTGATAGTGAGTATGACTTTGAACAAGCTAATGCAGAGTTTCAAGAACTTGAAAGTAAACTTGCAAAGAATAAGATTGGTATATTTCTATCTTGATCTTATTAACAACAAACTATTCTTGTTTATTTATCAAACTAAATGAAACTTTTTTTAACAGATGATACTGTACAAGAAACTTTGCCGACATCAGAAGAGTCTATTGGTTTCTATGATAAAAAGAAATCTTTTTTTGATGAAATAAGCTGTGAAGCTACACAGAGGAGCAAAGGGTATGTAATGCAGTGTAATATCCATATTTTGTGTGTGTAAGGGTGGGCTGGTATTAAATGCTTCAGAGGTAATTAATAGTAAATTTAAGTAAAATGCCAAAAATATACAGAAAAATGCACAATTCGAACTGAAAGTTTCAAAAACTCATTCAGGTGTATTCATAACGAATTCATAAGAAATGGTGGAGAACAAAAATTAGCCTTTTGCAATACTCATTTAAAAATAGGTAAAAACACATTAAAATCCGTTATGTAGCACTATCGGTGGCAGCCACCACCTTTTTCAGGTGGAAGGTGGAAGAAGGTGGTGGCTGCCACCGATAGTGCTACATAATGGATTTTAATGTGTTTTTACCTGTTTTTAAATGATTTTAACTATCCGTCACTTTGCTTTTAAATTGTTTTGCGATACTTTTTATCGATATCTCTCAAAAAAACTCTTATTTCAAAAACATCATTTCGAGGTATATCTGAACCCATCCTAGAGAATTTTCATACAAAATTTGGTAGGTCTACGACAACTCATCTAGGAGCTATGTGAGACAGACTAACCAACTGAAATTGTACAGTTTATTTATATAGATAAGTGAATCAGGTATGAAACGATTTCATTTCTTTTCAGTTGTGTGTTTTTTCTAAATTTAATGAGTTATTCATGAAACTAAAATAAGAAATATATTTTGCACTTAAATACTTTTTGTGCGAGTATAGCCAAAAAAATCCAGCCTCGGGGATTATGAAAATACTTGGTTACTAAAAGAATGCAAAAAGATTGAACTTGAATAAGCAGCTATGAAACACGGAAACCGGCCCTATGATGTATTGTTAAAAATTCTGTGAAAATAACTAAAACGTGGAATTTCTGCAAATCCACATGATTCTTATCCCCGATAACTAAAAAATCTTGTTCCAGTCTAAAAATAAATCATTTTGTGAAATTTTCAATTTAAATCTTTCATGGTACAGAAAATATTTATTTTAATCTTGTAGGGGGGGGGGGAATATCACAAAGTATCATCTTGAGGAGCTATATAGAATTGCACAAATTGCAAATCTACTTTGATAAACTAACATGATATATATGTCAATCTCTGGCAATATTTATGATGGATTTTTATGTGTTTGGCTATGTAGTTCACTAGTTTTCTAATGGATTAGTACTAAAACTTATGACAAAGTAGAAAAAAGTTTTTTAACATAGGACTGTTATGGAGGAATGTAATCCCACATTTAAAATATTCGCAGCAGTTATTGTTTTGAATACTGCCTTGTGAAAAACTGGCTTAAAATTTTGAAAGGAATGTCTTAAAAGTACAAGGTAGTTATAAACTCCCCCCTACATGGTTCTACAGCTAAAACGGAATGGATTATGACTAAGTTTGGTATACAGACTCTATTATAGATATACTCAAGGGATTTCGAAAATAGTTCATGAAATGTCCCCTAGATTTCACTTTATATGAAAAAGCAGCAAATTTCACAAGAGAGATGGCTTATTGGAAATGTATAATGTTTGCACAACAGTTTTTGAGCATTTAACTAATTTGGATCTTTTTTAGGTAATTTCATTGTGCAAAGGGTCACCTAGTAGATATTTTACTTTTTAAAAACTTCGTTGAGCACATCTTGTGTACAGTTCATATGCTGAAGTTGTGGGCTATCTACTCGCCCACTTCAGCTACAGAATGCTTTCTATCGGGGAAATTTTATAATAGCCACCCTGTGTATTCTTGCTATGATAGCAGAATGTTTTGATTCTGCTAACTTATGCATGATTCTTGTAAACACATACAGGTTTGATTGGAGAAATGAAAGAAAACTAAATGTGGAGACATTTGGTGCATCAGCAAATAGCTCGTGGATGAGGCGTCGTCGAGGTAGAGGAGGCTTCAGAAGAGGAGGATTTAGAGGACGTGGTGGAACTAATAGATCAACTGAAACTCAGAAAACGGGTAAATATAAACTTTGATTTAATTGGTGTATTCTTGCAGAGCAGCCTTGTGTAGTTTATTTTTTATATACAGGGTGGCCATAATTAAACTGCAAGTGTTCAAGGAGTGCTGGAGAGAAAACTACAGAGAATATTCCAGTGAAATTTGGTATCTACACGTTTCAGAACATGCGCAAACAAATATGCAAGAAAAAAAAATCGTAATTTTCACCCGATAGATGGCGCTGTACCATATTTCAAAGCTCACCAGTGGCATATACAACTTCCAAAGCCGATAGACAGAACATAGTGACATTCTAAGAGGCATATAAACAATATAAAACATCATTTACAGTTTATCAAAATTCCATACAATTCGCTTCAGTAATTAAATTTTTACAGTAACATGTAATCAAAAATTAAAGTAAATTAAGATCGCAAATTAAACAATTCATAAAGACTCTTTGGAAAACAATTAAACCATTATTTATTCTCATTGACACTCATTGGACCTCTTCTTAATCGTTTCATACGCCGGTATTCTTTCAGAGTAGCTGAATAATTGCTACCATTCTGATACAATATATTCACTAACAATGCTCGTTCCTTCTTATTCAGAGTCATGATTGACCATTACTCAATGTGGTCTTGTTTTTACACTGTTCGATGGGCTTAAAATTTGCATATGACTTCCATAAGCATTGAAACACGATATAGTGCCATCTATCGGGTGAAAATGGCGAGATATATATTTTTTTTTTAATTGCAGTTTTGACTTGCGCATATTCTGAAACGTGTAGATACCAAGTTTTACTAGAATATTCCTGGTAGTTTTCTCTCCAGCACCCCTTGAACACTTGCAGTTTAATTATGGCCACCCTGTATATTTTCTATCATGATTATTCCTACACCCTTTAAGCCATATTTTGATGGAGAGGGTTCTTACTATCTTGTTCTGTAGAATAATTTATATCAATAGCTTAATGCCAATTTTTTTTTCTGCTGAATAATTAAATGGAATTCTCAGCATTTTCAAAAACCAGACTTTTTATTGCATTAAACCTTTCATCTGCCTAAGAAAGGCTTAAGCATGTTTAACTAGTTTCAGTAAGTAAATACAATTTAGTGGTTTTGTTCAAATATGTTCAGTATATTCAATTTTTCTACAATATGAAGGTTCCATCCCTCCGCCTTAAATTTGTATTCAAATATCTTGGAAATATACTAAGTTGGCATAAGCTGAGTTTAAGATTTTTATAATTGCTTTTTAAAATTAAGAAATTGCATTCCCTTTTTAATAACTTCACTCTGAAATGACAATGCCATGCAATAAAATGAAGGCTTTTGTTAATGCTGCCCTCTCTTGATATAACCTAGCTTCCAGCTTGTAATTGTTGTTCTTTCTAACTTTCCTAATTTGCTGCTTTTAACAGTTC
Source organism: Cheiracanthium punctorium (assembly GCA_038373885.1). NCBI lineage: Eukaryota > Metazoa > Arthropoda > Arachnida > Araneae > Cheiracanthiidae > Cheiracanthium > Cheiracanthium punctorium. The sequence continues at coordinate 77,187 of JAWZYV010012217.1, read as the reverse complement.
ATTTTCCTTTTTGTTTAGTCACTTTTGATGAAACCCCTGCAATTAAAGAAGTCGAAATTATAGAAACTGAAGAGGCCAAACATGCTGATTTGCCAGTCATTGAGTTGATTGTAGAGAAAGAAAAAGAGTGGCCAGAAGAAAGCAAGACTGAAGCTGTTTGGAAATGACTGATAATAAAAGCCGGCAGCGTACAAAGATCTAATCTTTAGATTCTAATTTAAATGATGCTTTGCATATCTAGTCTGTATAGGATATTTACTTGAATAGTTTTATTTTTATATACATGAAGATATTTATGTATTTGTAAATATTTTGTTTTTAGGATTTGCAACTTACTAAAGCTTTTTCTCAATTTAATAAATGATGTAATCGTTTCTTTTCAAAATTTCTTCAGTCAAGTAGGACTGTATTAGCATCTTAGCAGAATAATAAAGCTGGGTTTTGGCAAACCAAATTATGGGAAGCTAACAAATTTTCAAAAATTTTTCCAAAACATTACAATGCTCATTTACAAGGTTTAAAAGTTGCATTTTAAATTTTATCTTCACAACTTTCTTACTTGTACAGCATGATGCTGAGAAGCAAGTGTAAGCATCAATGTTTCTAACTTGTTGCTGAGAAGCAAGTGTAAGCATCAGTTAAACAATCGGCTGTCTTGTGAGAAAATCTCTTCCTTTTTAGAAAAGGTTTAAACAAAACGCACAATGCAAATTTGGTTGCAAATGTAAAATATTTTTTGTTGAGGATTTAGTCTTGTATATTTTTCATTGTTGAATAAAAGTTGATTTTTCTGCAATTCAATTTCCTATCATTTTTCAGAAATCTTTCATAAATTTGATTATTCAGGATATTTTCTTATCTGAAGCAAGGTATCTCCTGAGTGTTAATTAGGAGTTTAAGGTATTTATGCTACATTGAGAAAACCTTCTCCTAAACTTGGAAATGAAAGGAACATGCATATTAAAGAATAAAAATACAAAAATAGGGTCAAACATTTTGGTGCTTTGAAAGTACTCGAATTTTAATGCTATTTGCATTTCATTTTTAACATGTGTGGCAACATTTTCAGCAACAAGCAGAGGCAGTACCATCTAATTGTAGGAATAAAGTCATGTAGAATGTCAATAAAGATATGTAAAAATAATCACAAGTAAAAACTGCACTTGAAAATACATATTTGTCCTTTTTAAATTAATATTTGAAATATTTACGAATTTATGGAATACTTTGTGTTTGGGGGGGGGGGGGTACAAGTTTTTATAGATTAAATAATTCTTGTAAAATTTAAAATTACAACTTCCTCCTTTGGCTCCTTCATGTAAAGAAAGGCCCACCCTTTATATCCTAATATTATAGATGCGAAAGGGAGTTTGTTATGCTTTAATGCCTAAATCTCAGAATTGATTATGATGAATTTTGGTATAGATAGATGGGACCCTGGAGACAGTTGTAGACTACTTAGAATTTTAGATTTTTAATTACTTTTTTAATTATTAAAAACTGTTTTTACATTGCCATGCTGGCGAGTTTTGCCCTTTTATAAAATGATTCATGCTGTTACTTCAATAAAGAATCCCGTTCATTAAGTATAAGAAAGAAGTCTAAACGTGTTTCTCAGAGTTCATAAATTTTGAAATCCTTCCAATAACATAAATGTGCCAGTTTATGTTTGGATGTTTGACTGAATCGCACAAAAATGGCTGAACGGATTTGGATAAAATTTGGAATGAAGATAGCTTGCCTGTATGTTACTCTAGTGTATAAGCCTTCTTGCATATAGCATAGATAATTCTTTCAAAGACACTCAAAATAATTCTAATGCATTATGCTCTATGGACATTTTGTAGCTACTGAACCAATTCTAGAACTTTTTTCACAGATTGAAAGTTACATTATTCTTGAGTATTGTTTGTTTGCTTGTGGATTAAGGCAGATTGACTGCACTAGGGTCCTTGGTCTATATGGGGAATTTTCTCTGGAGGACTTTCTAAGGGATCCTAGCCCATATTTACATGAGGTTTCGGAGAAAACCATGGGGAAAACTCTGAATGGCTAGGGTGATGGGTGCGACCGGGGTTTAAACCAGGCATTTCCTACCTTCCAGTTTTGTGAACACAACCTATTAGCCACTGGTAGGGCCTTGAGTATTATAGGCTACCTTTTATTCATATACAGGCGACTATGGTTATAATGAACCTCTGTGGACCGGCAAATTTCATTAACTATAAGTGAAGTGTGCTCCTTTTATTTCCTGTTTTTCCTTTTTTTTTCCCCAATTGGCCCCTTTTTTCCAATTTTTTGTTTCCCCTCCTATTTTCAGCCTTTTATTCCTTTCCCCCCTTGCTTTCCCACAGTTCTTTCTTGGATTTTTTTTTTTTTTTCCTTTCGGAATGACTGCACTGATAGTGCGGCCAGTGATTGGCTATTCTTATCTGCTGAGGCTGTTAGGAATGAGTCCAAAGAATATAAATATCACTCACGTGAAGAAGTCCAGCTTCCATAGCGATAATGTAAGAGCAGAAACGTGCACATGCGCGCCGTTGGCGGAAACCGTGGTGGTTAAAAAAACAACTTTACAGGGCTCAAATGCAGATCTGAAACTATTTGATTTGAGTTAGCTGGGAGTTATTTTTCTCCCTTCTTTAACGAAGAAGCGCCGTTTAAAATTCTTTAAATTATAAAATTGGGTAACGATCAGCAAAACAATATTGGTGTAAAGTTTGACCATTGTTAAAGTTTACACTTTTGGGAAAACATTTTTTTTGAAACTTTGGTTATTTTTAATTATTTTGCTATGGGAATCGCTGCTTAATCTTGTTTTAAATATAAATTCAAGAAACAATTGATGAAATAATATTGAATATTGGTTTAATCCAAATCCAGTTGTTTGAATTAACACTTTTGGGGGTAATTTTAACTTGGAGCAAGGGTTGCTTTTATTATTATTTTGCAATGAGAATCGCAGTCACAGATTGGGGGAAAATGATGCAAAGGAAGCATGAATGGACATGCGGGCATTTTTAGTAAATTTGTGCAAATTACTGAAATAATCTTTGCCTATTAATCATTAATTTTTGAAAGATCTGGAGCAGCTGAATTCACTCTCGGATACTCTCGGAATGACAGAGCCATTCAATGCTTATGTGTTTGTATAGCACCGTTAAATTTGTCAATGAAATTATAGACAAAATAGTTTCGGAATACCAAGCTTAGATTAGATGACTAAGTTGATCTAATTGTAAAAAGCTTTAATGAACGTTCTGATGGTGACAGACAGCCAATTGACTGGTACTGGCAAGTTTTCAGTCTTGTTGATAAGATGAACGGAAAAGAAAAGTATTCAAATTTATCGATTATAATCAAAAATTGCCTTTCTGTCACATGCCAATTCTGATGTTGAAAGTGGTTTTTCTGTAAATCGCAGCATTCTGTCTTATGAACAACCTAATCTCTCAGAGGCTGTGATTATTGGAATTAGACACGTTAAAGATACCATTAGGAGAAATGGTACCATTAGAGATATTGAAATTACAAAACATCTACTTAATGCTGTTACTAAAGCATATGCTGTTTATTCACAAGAAAAAGCGATAAATAAAGCAACTGCAGACATAAAAAAGAATGTTAGAAGAAAAAGAAGCCAGCAAAGTAAAAAAGAGAAAAAAAGAATGTGGGGGGGGAGGGAGGGAAAAACAGAAAAATGAGAAAGTAAAAGGCCTGCAGGAAGATCTCCAAGCAGTCCAAACATACCTTAAAGAAAGCAATACGAAATTACAGGATGCAATTGAAGTAAACAATATTCCAAACATGAAGATCGCTACAACAGCAATTGAAATAGCAACACAAAAAATTGAAAATATTACAAAAGAACTAAAAGAAGCTGAAGCTGATAGAAAAATCTTGTAGACGAGACTTTACTTGTGACAACTATATCAATTACTATTTGTGATTTTATGTTGTAAAAGATAAAAGTTAATGGAATTTAAATATTAAAAATTCTCGATAATTAATTTAACAAGAGCTTCATTTTTTAATTCCCGAGTCTTGGAAAAAAATAACTGACAGGAAGTTTGTTCTTAATAGTTTCTTTTCAATAAAAAAACAAAAAGGCTTTTGAATTAAAAAGTACGTCTTTTGTACTATTATTGTCAAGTCTTTTGAACTTGGCAATAATAGTACAAATGGTTACATTCTTATTAATAAAGAGTACCCAGCATTTCTAACTTATGAATGTTCTTAAAATTTCTTTAGAAAAGATTCACAGTTAAAATTTTTAATTACGTAGTTTGTTTTGCACGTATTTATAGATTGATCTCCCAAAGAACAGTAAAAAGCTTTTTTTTTTTTTTTTTTTTCCCTTTTTCTCTCCTTCTAAAACTTTTTCTTCTGATCCTGGGTATCGAACAAAAGGAGTATGGGAGGAATACACCAAAAGACCTGGGCTATTTTGCAAGGGAATTGAAGAGCTAAAGATGAGTAAGCATCACTGTGATGAATAAATTCCTGGTTTCACAACGGTCGAGAATCTAAAAGCCCTTCTCTAGTGTGCTATTGTTCCCCTCGCCATATTAGCCCACAGACCTCAGTCTAGCCACTGACAATTCCCCTATATTTTGGAACAGATGCTTGATAATCTTTGTTTATTTATCGAGTGTAATATAGACAACCTTTGAGAATGTAGACATAAAAAAAACTTCATCTCCAAAATTTCCAGAATTTTCGAAGTTCAGTTTTTAGGTTCAATAAAACCGAAAAATGCTATGCACATTTCTAATGCAAGTGAATTGGGACTAATGATTTGTGTTCACTATATCTGGGTTCACTCTAACCAGAGTTGACTGTATCACAAATGGTTCTTTCATAGGGATACTCATAAGAATTGCATTATTACGCTATATGTTTATCTCTAACTATTGAACAGGTTCCAAAACTTTTCACTGATAGAAAGCTACACTATTCCTGATTATTATAGGCTAAAATTCATGCATGTAGCATAAATAGTTCTTCTACAGGAACACTCGAAATAATTCTAATACATTATGCTCTATCAGTATCTCTAACTACAGAACCAATTTTAAAACTTTTTCACCTATAGAAAGCAGCACTATTCCTGATTAACACGGGCTAAAATTCATGCAAATAGCGTAAATATTTCTTTTACAAGAATACTCAAAATAGTTTGCAAATATTATTGTAACCGTCTCTAATAGCCAAATGCTTTAAAAAAAAATCTAAATTAGTAATTCTGCATACTCACTTATTTTAAATGAAGTATACTATCATATATAATACTTCATTTTAAAATAGGTAATTTTTAAATACAGTCACTTTTGTCTATAGTGCAAAAGTATTTGTTATTCCATGACTCCCTAACAATAAGATCTCAAGTACAGGCTGCCCGAAAATCTCCTTTTTTGCATAGAAGCAAAGTTTTGCCGATTTGGACTAGTACCTGACCCTATCAGTGTTGCCGACTCTGCTGGAGAAAAAGGGGCTCAAATCAAAGTTAAAAGTAGCCAGAAATGGCTAAAAATGTTTTCAAGCTGAAAAAAAAAATTAAAATTCTTGAAGTTTACATTTAAGTGCTTGTACTGTTAAAATATACTTGTCTGCAGATGCTTTTTGAGTCATTTGGTCTTTCATCTCCGATTTACAATTTTATTTTTTTTTTTCCCTGCTTGAAAATATTTTTAGCCATTTCTGGCTACTTTTAACTTTGCTTTGAGTCACTTTTTCTTTGGCAGGGTCGGCAATACTGAAAGGGTCAGGCACTAGCCCCAATAAAATGCTGAAAGTCACAAGGTTTGCAATTTTTGATAATAGATCACCATGTTTGGTGCCAAAATGTGGCAATTTATAATAAAGGGAGAGTATAGTTAGATAATTTCTGGTGAAGATTGAAAGAGAGTTTTAGTAGGCAATTTTAATGTAGATTTCAATTCCGAAGAAGTGTTTTATGGAACAGAGAAAACAAATATGGTGCACTCATAAATTATACTTTCCAAATGGTATTTATAAAGGTGAAATATAGTTTGACTATGTCTGATGAAAATTGTTAAACAGTTTTGGTAGGCAATTTAGTATAGATTTCAATTGAAGAAGTATTTTCTGGAACAAAAAAGGAAAACACGGCACACTAATGGATTATGATGCTCATTCCAAACAGTATTTAAAATGGCAGAGGGTATTTAGAATATGCTTGGTGAAGGTTGTAAAACAGTTTTAGTAGGTGATTTTAAGATGGATCCAAAGATGTGTTTTATTTAACAAGAGAGGTGAGCACAGCACACTCATAGGTTAAGATGCCTATTCCAAACAGTATTGAAAATGGGAAGTAAAGTTAATATGCTTGGCGAAGATTGTCAGGGTGTCTACTGGAGTGCACAGAAGAAAAAATTCATGACCACAAGGGAATTTTCATGACACAATACAACATACTGCCATTTTGTTGCTTTTGAAATGTAACTAATTTTAAACATATAGTAATATTATAATTATAATATTAATTACTCTTAATAGTCACATTTAATTGTTTTACAAAAATTAACTTAATACATATTTAAGTACCAGATTAAGGTAATTTATTTTAATTCTAAATAACCCAGAGAAAAACATTGCATCTTTCAAGTACAAGTAATAAATAGTTAAAGAACCGTTAGCTTTCTTCTTCCTCAGATCTGAAACAAAGAAGGTAAAGAGAATCTCAATGAGATCTTTTAATTGTTCTACCTCATAGTTTTAAATTTTAAATTGCCGAGAAGCTGACACGTGAAGAGGAAGAGGTAAGTACTGTGGCTTTCGTAGGCTTGAATTCTAGACTGTTCTCAAAATGCTGAACATCAATTGCCAACGTCCAGTCATTTTTCCATCATTCCCTACTCAAAGGGGAAACAGTTTTATTCTGAATCTGGCTTGAATTCTCATTTGAACAGAAAATTCCTTGCTACAGATGAGGGAGGAAGTAAAAAGGAGTTTCTCTGGTAATACCAATGAGAGAGTGTCCGTAGCCAGAAGCTCAGACTATCTTGCCTGGAAGTGGACAAATAACAACCAAAGAGAAAGGATTGAGGGGAGAAATTTCATTCTGAGAACGTTCTTCCCTCATCGAAAATGGTCAAAAGGGAATGAATTGTGACTATCCTAATCAGCAAGAAAAACCGCCGTGGCAATGCGATTGCAAGATAGCTTTCCCTCCCCCCCCCCTTCCCTACAATTGAACACTAGGTTGTAGGAAGAAAAAATCATGACATCGTATCAAAATTCAGGACATTTTCATGACCCATTGTCCAAAATCGTGACATTTTCATAACATTCATGATTTTTATGACCGGTAGACACCCTGATTGTAAAAATGTTTTTGTAGGCGATTTTAATGTAGATTTTGATTCCAAAGATGTGTTTTATGGGACAAGGAAGAGTTGATTCCTATTTTAATGCCCCCCACTCTCGCCAACCTAAAAAATCGTTAGTGGGAAGATGTCTTCACGATGCAGGCCTCTATGCAAGGGGACCAGTTGTGTGTGTTCCCCTCAATGGACAGACAAGGGCCCACTTATGTTGGTCAAGAGAATGTGTTTCTTGGACCAGACATGAATGGGTTTCTGTATTCTTTACTAGAGGTGTTCCGGATATCCGTATCCGCGTATATTTGAAGGAAAAAAATATCCGTATCCATCAGAGCGAAAAAAAACTATCCAGATCTGTCAAATAAAATGATCCAGATCCACATTTTTTTTAGCGGATCTTTCATGATATTTTAACGATATTTCAGAATAAATGAAAGAAAGAAAATCAAATTATTTCTTTTTTTTTTTTTTTTTGTATAATTAAACAGTGTTTACTCTCATAATAGTCACCCTCGCATAACAGTCTCACCCCTGGTTTGAAGCAAACAAAATTGTTAAAATATTTTTCCAGCAGAAAAGTTTCAGTCACCTATTTGACATTTATATCTATAAAAATATTACTAAAAAGAAAAATGCCTCTTTTTGCGTATAATTGAAGAAAAGATTATTTAATATACAGCAGATAAACTGAAAACATTTGGTAAAGTAGTTATTTTACTATAATACCAATAATATTTTAGCATTAGAGTGTTCAATATTACATATAGTAGACTTTTTCCATATAATAATTATACACCCAGACTTTCACCATGAAACACTGGCAAAAAAAGTGTGACTATTACGTAAGCAAACACGGTATATATTTTTTCTAATTTACAAATAAATATTGTTTATTATTTTAAAGTGAATCTTCTTGTTTAGCATATAATTCTGTTAAAATTAGTATTAGAAATTGAGAGCCAATGTGCACTTACAACTTGCTAGACTTTTTAATATTTCTACGGGGAAGGATTAATACAATTCACTCCCCCGCCCCCCACACTTTTAGCGCACCATCTTTTATTCTTGCAAAGTCAATTTTTATAGAGAGGGTTTAGCTCCTTACTAATAGTAGTAGTAAGCTAGTAGTAGTAAGCTTAATAAAATCAAAAGATCCTGTTTTTGTTGATTCCCCCCACCCTAAATTATAAAAGCCCATTTTTAGGAGTTTTCAGATATATCATGTTACATTTTCGTTACGGGGTTTTTAATATTGTAACATATTTTTCTTTTACGTTTCTTTGCATCAGTTTAGCTCCAGCAAACTGACCGACATTAATTTTATTTGTTTTAAATATGAGAACCTTCTGAAGTAATATGGTAGCATCTGGAGAGAACCACCCAAAACTCTAGACCATTAGATCAATAGCCACGTGAGAAGAAAGAATCCCGAATCTGCATACTTCAAACATTTCCCAATGTTCAGTGCTTTATAAATTCGGCCATTGGTCAGTATATTTTAATAGAAAAGTAAGACTGTGAATACTATACACTCACTTCAATGTATTCACTGCTTTCAACTAGGTTCAAATTTTTATTTACGGGCTCATCAAGGTGTTATTCATTTTAATGAGAACTGCACTTTCGTTGCTAAAACTGCAGATGTAGATTTAAATGGCATTAAATCATGTAAAGTATCGGTATCGGCTACTTCTAAAAATGATTTTATAGGTAAAGTATCGGTATCGGTGAAAAATGTGGTATCGGTCGATTCCTAATCTTAGTTGAAATTTCTGATATAGAATAATTTGAATTTCTCTTAACTTTATATGCTATATTAAATTTGAGAGCATGATGTTTGCTCTTTTTTTTTTTTTTGGATGGTTTATGTTCCTAAGATGCCATTTTTCTAAATTTTAGATTAATATATTCTTTTTTATATGTGTAAGTTCCAGATTTTTGTTCAGTTGCACGTCTATTTGCCCGAACACATCTCCGTAACCTTCGTTCGTCTCTGTCATATATAGCCTGTGGTGCACCACATGTGCCATGCTGCTGATTTTGGATAGTGCCATTTTGCCATGCACGGTATACTTTTACCATGGCGTCATGCAAACAGTTCACAAAATTAGCCATTTCCGAAATGCTTCCACCCTTGGCCTGAAAGCCAATAATCATGCCCTTTTGGACGTCGGATAAATTGCTATGTTTCTGCATTATGCCAATGATTGAAATGCTTTCCGATGCCCTAGGACATCCTTTATATACACTCCACTGCAATGTACTGCCACCTGCTTTCTGTGATTGGTTATTTCATGTTGACATCGAAAGTAGGTGGTGGTCACATTAATGTGACTGGACAGTGTAATTTACCAATGTTGAATTTTAAAGGTGATTTTTATATTTTGTGTTTGTACAAACTAGGTGTGTGTGTGTATAAGTGCTTTTTTTTGTTGTTTGTTTTTTTAAGAAGGAATTAAGGTACTTAATTTTGCTGCATGAAATAAAAAAGTTCTTTTATAAATGGATAATTTCTGAGATATATTTTCCAATACTAAGAATTTCGACTTATGAAAAATGTGAAGTTATTTTGTTTTAATGAAATTGAAATTTATTATTAATTAATTTTCTCAGTTTTAACTGTAAGAATATTTTTTTTTTAATTTGATTTTTATTCCTTGTAAAGTGAATAATTTTTAAATATAATATCAGTATTACTCTGGGTTTTACATGAGATAGCTTTTATTCCTGAAAAAAATGCCAACGTTCTATTTTTGTGTAATTTGAAACTTCTGAATTGTATCTGCTATGACATTTCTATTTTTAAAGTTTTTTTTTTTTTTCTTAGTGAAGAAAATCTGACTGATTTAGAACAATTTAGGGTTTCTCAAGTAAAATTTGCCATATTTTGAAATTAAACAGAAATGTTTCACTTTATTTGTGAACACAAGTTTTTACTTCCTTGTACGGAATATAAGGAAGTAATGTGATCCCGAAAAATTTTGGGGGCCAAAGTTCGATGAAAAAAACGATTTTGACTACCTCTAAATTTAATTAAAAATTTTTTTTGATGCATCTCATCGTAAGCTAGCATGCACAATCATATAAAAGCATATGCAACTCATTTTGACCAGCGGAGAGTCTATTGTGGCCAGTTTTTCCATACCGTCTGTACGTATGTATGTATGTAACTCGTATATCTCAAAAACTATTGGTCGTAGAATGTTGAGATTTTACATTTAGGATTGTTCTATGATCTAGTTGTGCACCTCCCCTTTTGCTCTCAATCGAATGGATAGTTTATGTACAGGACTGCCCAAAAGATTTGAAATACATGACGCTCTATGGAACGAAATTCATTAAACTCGCATATCATAAAAACTATTAGGCGTAGAATGTCCAAACTTTACATTTTGGATAGGTGTAACATCTAGTTGTGCACCTCCCCTTTTGGTTTCATTCAACTGGATAGTTTATCTACAGGGCCACCCAAAAGATTCGAAATACTTTACGCTCTATGGAGCAAAATTCATTAAACTCGCATATCTCAAAAACTAACGGTCGTAGAATGTTGAAACTTTATATTTAGGATTGGTGTAACATCTAGTTGTGCACCTCTTCTTTTGGTTCTATTCTACTGGATAGTTTATCTACAGGACCGCCCAAAAGATTCAAAATACATTGTGCTCTATGGGCCGAAATTCATTAAACTCGCATATCTCAAAAACTATTAGGCATAGAATTTTGAAACTTTATATTTAGGATTTTTGTGACATCTACTTGTGCAGCTCCACTTTCGGTTCCATTCGATTGAATAGTTTATCAACAGGACCGCCCAAAAGATTCGAAATACATTCCGCTCTATGGACCGAAATTCATTAAAGCGTAATTCAGAGGTATTGGGGTATTTCAAAGAATCAGAAGTGATATATGCTGTTAGAGTTACAAAATAAATTTCTCCATTAAAAGAAGTATCTTTATCATTTATAGTTCTGCTACAGGAACTCTCAAAAGATTTCCAATACATTATGGTCAATGGCAATTTTAGGGGCATTCATCCATTTCAAGCACAATACCATCCTACCATATAAGTTAGCTAATGGTCTGACCACGGTCATGTGCCTCCCTCAAGAACTATGCCCAAAGTCGCCAAGCATGCCAACTTTTGGTGTACTTGTGTGCATATTTAACTCTCAAATCTCAAAAACTATTATGAAATTTCATGTATAAGATTGTTGTAATATCTAGTTGTGCTTCTTGATTTTTGGTTCCAATCTACTGGAGAGTTTATTTACAGGACCACCGAAAAGAATTTCAATACTTTAATGTCTATGGACATCTTCAATATAATACAACTGTAGACAGTCATTGTTTGGTCCATGCCCAAAATCTCACCATTTGGCATCGATCGTGGCGAGTTTTGCCGAAATATCATAAATTTGGTGCCAAAAATTATTTTGTATAACTCTAAAACTTTAACCCATAGAATTTTGAACTTTTGTATTTAGAACTATTGTAATAGCTAACTGTTTTCAATATCTTTTGTGACTGCAATTGACTTGTTAATTTATTTACAGGGTCAGCCAAATGACTTAAAATACCTTAAGGTGTATGGATGCATTCAATTCATTGAAAGTCTGTGGTCAATTACTACTTTGGCTATCCCCAAAATCTCGCAAACTATCTCAAGCTTGTCGGCTTTTGGTGAAATATCGCCAAATAAAGTGTCAGAAGGAAATCTTTCAAATTGAACTCAGCTTGGCGATATCAAAATATTTGGCTAGAAATAGTTAAACCTTACTATTACTCATATTTTATCTCTTTCAATCAAAATAAGTTTAGATGAAGTGCGCCGAAAATATTTTTGATTTAATAGACGTGCAAGGAAGTTATGTGTTGTCCACATCAGATTTTTTTTATTTTAAAAAAAGTTAATTTTTCATTTTGTTAGTAAAAATTAACTAACATATATTTCAAGTTCGGAAGATAATTGGTAAATACATTTTTCTATCAATTTAAATTTTAATCCAGTTAATGGACTTACATGGTGAAAAATATTGATTGATATTTTATCTAGTGAAATTTAAGTTTATAATATTCTCTTTCTATTTTTCTCATTTACAAGTATAAGATATTAATTGAAATACTCACTGATTCATACAGAACTCACTGATTTATCTTTTTGTTGCCGCTCTCATTTTCTTTGTGATATTTTGTGTGTGTGTGTGTGTGTGTGATATTTTATTTTCCTTGTGTAAAAAAATAATAGATTTCTTTTTAGTTCAGAATATGTTTTGCAATTATTCTAACTATCAAGTGAATATATAAAGTTTAATTAATTAATTTATTTATTTTAGCATTTCAACAAGATTGTTAAATTGAAAAAGCCTTTTATCTGCACTTCATGATTTAGCTGAGAGCTAAATATTTAATGTTCGATAAACCCGCAACTAAGCTTAAATGAAAAATAATAGTCTTTTATAATGATTTTATAACAATTACATTGTTTGCTGTATATGTTTATATAGCATCAATAATTATTTTTAAATATATCATAAGATTTTTAAGTGTCTTTCAAAAATAGCTAAGTTAATAATTTAAATGAATTGATTTAAAATGGTGATTCAAACTCTACGACAAAAATCAATAAATTGGCAAAAATAAAAAAACCATTAAAAAAATAAGGTTGTAATACTTACCATACTTAATTTTTATTTTAATCCTTTTATGAAAGTTCTAATTATTGAATAGAAAGAATATAAAAGAAAAGAACCTATGTAAGAAACAATCGTTTTAAACATGTTAATTTCTTGTCTTATACAGAGAATTTTGGATCATGGTTTATATTTGCTTTGAGTAATGAATGTAAATTATTATATAAAATACATAAAACAAGAAACAAGGACATTAAATTCTTGTGGGATTAAATAATAAGACATATCATTTCCTTTATTTTTAATTTCTTCTTTCACAACAACACACTAAGACAATAAAATTAAATAGGTAAAAACTAAAACTACTACGAGTCTTCTTATTTACTTTGATAAGATAAACTAGAGTTTCTGTAGGCTATGTTCTGTTTGAAAAGCTATTCTGTTTAGTAGTAGCGATTCGATAATATAATACACAAAGTATCTTGTTAAAAAATTTTAAATGTGACTATTTTAGCCACTAAAATAATTTTTCCACTCATGCATTCACAGAATTTTAAATTTATCATTGTAGTAGAACATTTCACGTATTGTGTGTGAAAGCATCACTTCAAGATGATTTCTAAACAAAATCCATATCCGTGGATCTGAGAAAGAAATATCCGTTTTCATCTGAAATATCCACGGATCTAAAATGCAAAGGACCTGTCTTCATATCTAGATTTTTAAGGATGCAGCACACCTCTTCTTTACAGACAAATCCTGATTTACTGTGGAGAATGATTCAGGGTGCTTGCTGATCTGATGGAAACAACACACTAGATATCAACAATCTAACACTTGAAAGACACAGTTTCAGAGATGGTGGAATCGCGGTTTGGGCAGGGATCTCACTTGGTGGGCCGGGGGTCACTGACAAACTAACTTGTGTTCCATGGAGAAACTCTTGTGTGAGATATCCGGATGAGACCCGTGATCCATATGTTTGCCCATATGCCTTAACTATTGGGAATGATTTCATTCAGATGTATGATAATGCACAACCTCACCGAGCTGTGGTTGTTCAGGACTACCCTGAGGGTCATGTTTTGGAGCAAATGGAATGGCCAACTCAATCTCCAGACCTGAATCTGGTAGAACATCTTTGGGACTATCTTGGCAGACAGGTTGCTGCTGTAAGTTCTCCTCCAAGGTCATTAGATGAGCTGAAAAAATGCTTACTCAGTGTCTTGTCTTCACTTTCCATTTTGGTGTCTCGCAACTTAATTTACAGCATGAAAAGCCAATGCATTTAAGTTAAGGGTGGACACATTTTTTATTACAACTCATTTTTGTTATGTTTCTATGACATTTTACCACATAAAACTGTGATGTATTGTTTTTCCCAAGAATGGACTTTTCCACCAAGAGTGCTTTTTTTGTGTGTGTGTATAAATCATTTACACATTTGTGTAAGCTATGATTAATTCATAAAAATTTAAGCCATATTGAAATGTTTCTTTACAAAAAACACCAGCAAATAAATTTTTTCTGTACTGTCTATAACCACACCTTGGGCCCCACAAGGGTGGGGCTGGGTGGACCCTAGGGTCCAGGGCCAAACACTTTCTTAAACAATTCAAAGTAACTTTCATATCACACCATACAAAGAAAGATGCTATAACAGCATAAAACTGATTATTTAATCAAGATGCGAAAAGAAATCCAACAATTCAATGATAATAATAATAATATGCAGGATAATAATATTTAAATTATATTATTTAATTTTCAATTGCTAATTTCCTTCCATATCTTTTCAAGGAACATGTTTCACAATATTTCTTAATATTTATATCAGAGTATTTATTTATAGTGGGATTGATCTTTACTTCACTCCTCTTTTTAGGAAGCTATTTCTTTTTATCTGTTCTCGTTGAAAATCAGTTCTATCATTTCCTTGGGATCAGCATACATGTACATCACTACATAGGCTATAATGATAAGTTTATGCTGAATAATTGAATGAGACTAGATACCATTTAGCTAAAATAAGGTATGGATATAATTCCACAGCTGTGAAATAGTAACACAGTTTATTATTACTATTATTTTTCATAAAATAAGTTTCTCTGTCTCTTATTTCAAAATTAAAATCAAAGTTTGCAACTTCTTAAAGTATAATTTGGGGGCCCCCTTTTTTGTTGGAGGCCTGGGGACTAGCCCGAATGCCCAGCTGGAAATCAATCCCTGCACCTTATGAGGTTAGCAGAACTATAATGAACATCCAATAATCAATGTAATCTCGAACATGTTTTTCCTCCCAGAAATCTCTTTTGTAAATATGTCATTTAACAAATTCACACACTTAGCTCTTCAATTATACCCAGTATTTTCAGGTTAAATTACATGTTAAAAAGAGTGGATAGGATATAATCCTGCAATAAAATGTAGCATGTGACTCTAAAAATGAAAGGTGGGGCATCTCTGATCCTGGGTCCAGGGTTCGTGATCAGATGTGGTGCCCATGAATCACACTCACCATGATCATGATTGTCAATTTTCTGGTGAGCAACAAAAGAATAGCTCGGAATTTAAAACTAAATTTCTCAGAAATGATTTGTTGAAAAGTAATACTGTCTTTATCCCAGTTATCATGACAGATTTTCAAAGTCCCAATTTTATGCAACTCTGGTTAATCTGAACACACTGCATGTCATAACACTTTTTTGTCATCCAGAAAGTGTCAGGATAATGAGGTATTATTATTCAGACTATTAGGCATCTCATTCACAGTTCTGGATTAAAATATTTAAACAAATAAAAGCTTCTGAAAAATATACAAGTAAAGAACATACTTTACTTTGAAAAATATCATCTGCATTTATTTTAATGCTAAGTACAAATTTATGATATTTATATATACATCAACATTAAATTACAGCTAATGTTTTTGAAAGTTTTTAGTGGATGATATGCTTGACTGCATCTGCTTCCATTCTTGAAGCTTTCTAAAACGTGGAATTCCAAATTTTTGATAAACTGCATATCCACTACTGGTACTTTTCAAAATTTCTTGATTATCAGCCAATTTTCTAGCAATAATTTCTTTTAGTTTCAAAGAAAGGGAAGTCCATATTCGTGATAAAGTTAGACTTTTGTTTCTGTCACAAGCCATATTAACAAATGCAGGCTAAGGGGAAAAAATATATGCATATATTTTAGATATGAAAATATGTTAGCAAAATGCTAGCTTTAATATTAATTTAAATAAAATTGTTTAGCAATAGATTTAAATAAGCATACAACAAACAGGAAATGTTAGTACGATATAAATTTATTTGTGTAGGTTACCTGTAAATGATAAAGTAACTTTTCTTTATTTTTTTCTCCAACTGTAACACTTCCAAAAAATGCATTTAACACATGACATCCTTGCATATGTCCTGCCAAAAATTCAACCTCTTCTACTGTCATACTAAGTATACTTTTAACAGCCTGAATATATATAAAGAAATTTTTCAATTAATAGTGATACTTATATATATATATATATTACATTAGACATTTAAAAAAAAGATTAATATGATTATGAATTATACATAAAATTATTATTTTATTTTGTTTGTGTGTTTATTTTATAGCAGGCTCAGTCAGACCTTGTAGGATAATAAGTATGTACATTCTTAGTTACACAAACACAACTCTTTTACCTTTTCTTTTTCTATATCTTTTACTGCAAAATCATCTCACAACATGAATGTTTCTAATTTTAATATTTTTTACTGACAAAATTTGACAAAGAAAATTGGAGAGACAAGCAAGTTTTGCATTTAAATGAACATGATTTATATAATTGGCAATTGATGCTCATTTTGATTCTATCTTGGCAACTCCTATACTGTTCTAATAAATCACTGTTTTGTTTTGTTTTTAAACCTCATATTATCATCATAATATTATAATTCATAATCAATCATTTTTATATGCAAATATGGTTTCTGAACAAATAACATTATTATCAATATTTCCTGTTGGGGAAATTATTTTCAGTTCACAAGTGCTTTGAACTAAGCATTGTGATGGAGATCACGTATCTAATTTAATAATCATTTACTTTGGCTTTCTTTTATGTAATCTATCCAAAATCGAGAATTCTAAATCACTTCTGTTTTTCATTTTTCTGCCATTTCGGTTTTTAAATCTGTATATTTGCTTTTCCCCATATGCACTATTCTTACTTGTTTATTCGTCTCTTCAGACTGGTGTGCTAAAAATGGATTATATTTGTGTCCGTTTGCAAAATCAACGTACTTTTGGATTCCCCTCCTTTGGCTTGGTGTTGGTGTTTTTATTATTTGTTGCCCTTCCGGCGTCTTTAAAATTGTTTGCTCGCGATTATGTCATTTTTAATTTTATTGGATTAACTGTTAGGGTTGCTCTGGGATTGGCGTTATTTATCTCAGCCAGGTGTTTATTCTCGCCAATGTGTAATTCTGTGCTGGCGTAATTTTTAAGTCATTCCATCTTAATTGCACTGTCCATATAGGACGTCATTTTATTTTTGCTGAGCCACCACCGCCGTTATAATAATGTTTCAATAGTATATGTTTAATAAAATAGTTTTTCAGTATTTAACGTCTTTTTATATGATTGCAACTAAGTGTATCGAACCTGAATTTTCATGTGTCACAACACAAGTCTTAATAATTTAAAACAGCCCTACTAATTAACTTCTTTACAAGCATACAACAAAACAAGATAACACACTAATAGCAAAGCACTTAAAAGAAACCAAAATAATGATAATAATGACATATTAAAGTATCTTACCTTCATAGGTCTCTGAAATTTTAGAATAGCTTGAACTACAAGTGATCCTTGTAAGCAGATTTTTAGTTGAGTCTCGTGAGATTTTTTAGCAACATAATCATCATACTTTCTGAATGCCAAGAGAAGTGGAATTAATAGATCTTGTCGCTCTATAGGTTCATTACAATGAAGGCACTGCATAATATTCTAATAATAGAATAAAATTAAATCACACTAATAGGTATTACTCATTTTATTTTTAAAATATACAGAATAATTAGCAATACTGCATTAATTATGAAGTATTTTTTTTTAAATTTTAAATAAAAACAAATTACTAGAAATAGTTAAAGCAACAAAAAATTATAGTTCAAAACATTTAAATGGAATTTTAGTTTTAAAAAAATAACTTGATTTGGCAACAAAAGTTGTGTTTCCCCTCCCCCCTTTTCTTCTACTTCCATTATGAATGCTATGGATAAAAGTTTAACTAAAAATTATAAGTATTTCATTTCAATTATTAATCCAACAAATTTTTAAATAAGCAAGTAAAAAGTTTTGATTTTACAATTTCTCATAACTTCTTTCTAGTTGTTAGACAAATAAAAGAAAAATTCTAGTGAATGTTACATAGATACATTTTAGAGCTGATAAAAGCTGTAATGTAAAAAATCATACTTGTGATTTTCAGTAACATAAATCAGTAAATATTGTTAGGAAATAATTATATGCATTGATTTGAAAAGATTCATACAAAATGAAAATATAAACATCAAGAAAAATAATACCTCCATGAAAAAAGACTGCTGAGCACCTAATCTGTTACATGCTGTAGATATAGAAACAAATATACCATAATTCTGAGATGTGGCTATTTGATCAAATACACACCATATTTCTTTACAAGCTGTTTCAAACTGCAAAAATGAAAAATGCATATTTTGATTATTATAATTTAAATAAGGATGAATTATTTGGTTCTTTTATTTTATGCACAACCCAAAGAAACTTGCTAATTTTCTTCTGCGTAAAAAGTGATGTAAGGTTAACAATATCTTTTTTCCTTTCCAGAAATTGCAACTTGTATCCTTCCACAAACTATACTGGTTTCTAAAACTTAAGGGGAAAATCACAAAAATAGTAATTACTTGCTCAAAAATATGGCAATCTTTATGAAATTTGAACATGTTGCTGAGTAAATATTTAATATGCAAATTAGTGGCATTGCAGCCAGAATAAATAATTTTCTAGGAGCATAAAATTTCATGTTTAAATGAAGCATTCAATTTTTGTTGTGGTGGTAAAGTAAGAAATCAGCAATAGCCATTTTGTTTCAATACCTCAAGGCATCATTTGACTGAAGAACTGCGACACAGTGTTATTAGAAGGCTAGAGTATTATTTACAGTACACTTTATTTACTGCTGGTGTAAGGATGTTACTTCTGTAAAATTTTGTGAGAAATGGCTTGAAATGTCATTGAACAGAATAATTTTTTTTAAAGAAATATGTACACATGAAATGCGTAAGAGTGGGGGAGTAGTGGTGTTAGTTCTATTGTACAGGTTGACAAAAGCATACTTACCCAAAGAAAAAAAACAAGTAGATAAAATTTTTCCTTTACCATAGATATTGGGTAGTTTGTGTCATAAATCCAAGGAAGTTTCTAGCTTTGGCTCAAAAATGCACTGCTGTAAGTTTAATGAAGGAAATTAAAAAATACTATCAAACACCTAGCTATTTTCTCAGATTATTGAAAAGGATATAACTTAAAAGAGGTGAAAAAAATCAGGTCTCATACTCTGTCGCCATACATATAATTCTAGTTTTGCTTTACTGGAATACAGACTTAAACCACATTTCCATGCGGAATGTGGGAAGTGCAAAAGTTGCAATAAATATGATGCTCTATTAAAGCATATTACTAAACATTTTCAGGTGAAATAAAAGTAACTTTATAGTTTTTGTTTACCTTGTGCAAATGTATGATTTTCTGAGGGGGATGCAATTCAGCAGTGTGCTGTTTTTCTGACACTGTAACACTCATATCTTAGACAACTTTGCATAAAGGTAAAAAATAAAATAAAAATCAGAATATTTTTTTTTAATGTAACTTTCAAAATATAAGTTTGTTTTAATCAGGGTTGGTTTTTTGATGTCAAAAACTGGTTATTGACATGACGTGTCAAAAACATGTGTAAAAGTGCCTAAAGCTGACAGAAACCTATACATGTTATTTTTATAAGTCATTAGTCACATTTTATTTCAAATATCAAATTACAAAATTAAATTAAAATTACATACCACCATTCAAATTATTTGTCATGCTAAGATTAAATATTGAAAATGGTATATAAAATATGCATTTGAAAGTACTTTTTACATATATTTTCTTCCTTAGATCAGCTTGTTTGAAATTTATAAATATAACTAATTAGTTGAATACCTTTATGCAGGAGTTGTGCTGTCAATCGCCAATGTCGCAAATAATATTAGTTTGGTGAAAGAAAATATGTTTTGGCAAAAATATTAGCAATTGCACTTCTTAATGACGTCTGGCAAAATCAAATTTGGCAAATGTGTTGACGCAAATTTAAAAAATCTGATGTGTCCAACACATGACTTCCTTGCACGTCTATTAAATCAAAAATTTTTTTACGCACTTCCTCTAAACTTAGTTGTTTGAAAGATATAAAATATCAATAATAGTAAGATATAGCGATTTCTAGCCAAACATTTCGATATCGCCAAGCTGAGTTCAATTTGAAAGATTTCTTTTTGACACTTTATTTGGCGATATTTCACCAAAAGCCGACAAACTTGAAATAGTTTGCGAGATTTTGGGGATAGCCAAAGTAGTCATTGACCACAGACTTTCAATGAATTGAATGCATCCATACACCTTAAGTCATTTGGCTCACCCTGTAAATAAATTCCCAGTCGATTGCTGTCAAAAAAGTTATTGAAAACCGTTAGATATTATAATATAGTTCTAAATACAAAGTTCAAAATTCTACGGGTTAAAGTTTTAGAGTTATACAAAATACGAAATAATTTTTTGCGCCAAATTTGGCGATATTTCGGGGAAACTCGTCAATGTCGACGACATTTGGCGAGATATTAAGCATGGACCAACAATGACAGATTATCGCCAAATTTGGCGATATTTCGCCAAAACTCGCCAAGAACGATGACAAATGGCGATACTTTGGGCATGGACCAAATGACTGACTATCGCCAAATTTGGCGACATTTCGGCAAAACTCGCCAAGGTCGAGGACAGACGGCGAGATTTTGGGCATGTACCAAACAATGACTGTCTACAATTGTATTATATTGAAGATGTCCATAGACATTAAAGTACTGAAATTCTTTTCGGTGGTCCTGTAAATAAACTCTCCAGTAGATTTTAACCAAAAATCGAGATGCACAACTAGATGTTACAACAATTTTATATATGAAATTTCATAATAGTTTTTGAGATTTGAGAGTTAAATATGCACACACGTACACAAAAAAGTCGCCAAGCTTGGCGACTTTTGGCATAGTTCTTGAGGGAGGCACGTGACCGTGGTCGGACCATTACCTAACTTATGTGGTAGGACGGTATTGTGCTTGAAATGGATGAATCTCCTAAAATTGCCATTGACCGTAATGTATTGGAAATCTTTTGAGTGTTCCTGTAGCAGAACTGTAAATGATAAAGACACATTTTTTTAATGGAGAAATTCATTTTCTAACTCTTTACAGCATATATCACTTCTGAGTCGTTTGAAATAGCCCAATACCTCTAAAAAACGCTTTGATGAATTTCGGCCCATAGAGCGTAATGTATTTCGAATCTTTTAGGCGGTTCTGTAGATAAACTATCCAGTCGAATGGAACCGAAAGGGGAGGTGCACAACTAGATGTTACAACAATCCTAAATATAAAGTTTCAACATTCTACGCCTCATAGTTTTTGAGATATGCGAGTTTAATGAATTTCGGCCCATTGAGCGTAATGTATTTCGAATGTTTTGGGCGGTGCTGTAGATAAACTATCCAATCGAATGGAACCAAAGGGGAGGTGCACAACTAGATGTTACAACTATCCAAAATATGAAGTTTCGACATTCTACGCCTAATAGTTTTTGAGATATGAGAGTTTAATGAATTTCGGCCCATAGAGCGTAATGTATTTCGAATCTTTTGTGCCGTCCTGTACATAAACTATTCATTCGATTGCGACCAAAAGGGGAGGTGCACAACTAGATCATAGAACAATCCTAAATATCAAATCTCAACATTCTACGACCCATAGTTTTTGAGATATGCGAGTTACATACATACGTACGTACGTACGTACAGACGGCATGGAAAAACTGACTACAATAAACTCGCCGCTGGTCAAAATGAGTTGCAGACGCGTTAATATAATCGTGCATGCTAGCCTACGATGAGATGCATCGAAAAAATTATTAAAATTAAATTTAGAGGTAGTCAAAATCGGATTTTTTGTCGAAATTTGGCCCCCAAAATTTTTCGGGATCACATTACTTCCTTATACTACGTACAAGGAAGTAAAAAGGCCAGCGCTACCCCTGTTTATGCCATTATTTTTTTTTAAAGGCGAGCTTTGTTAAAGCTAAGTCAGTATTCAATTACTTAATCATAAGATTCCTAAACATTATTGATGAGTCTAAATATTTCTTTTTCTGTATAAATATAATCCGTTACTAACACTATTCTGTATCATATTACAATATAAATACTCTCTGGTAAGTAAATTAATTATAATTTGCAATCAAAATAATGATTGGTTATTATCAATACACTCAACATTTTCTAATACTTTTCATTTCATTATGTTAAATTCATTTATTCAGGCTCAGGCAATAACATTTTTATGTTCAGGGCACTTTTAAAACTTTGTGCCTCTACACATAGCTGGCTCAATATTTGTGCCCTTATACATAGCTATAAACTCAATTTTTTGGCCTGCTTCTGCGTGTAAGCCCAGGGCACAGGAATTATGCTTGGAAATTTTGAACAAAATATGTAGTTTGTACTGCCTAAAATTGTCCAAAAGTTTATGCATGTGCTGAAGTAAACAAGAAAGGTAAATCGTGCATTTCGCATAGATTATAAAACACTTTCCAATTTCATGTTAATATTGCAAATATTCTTAATAATAAATAACAATAATATACATAAATGTCGTAGAAATCGATGGATATTTACGACAGTTAGAGCACGGAAGGAGACGGACAGACAGACAAATTGAAATCATAAACACTTTTCAACCTTGTTAGAAAGCATTAAAAAGTGTTAATTTATAATGGCGATCACACTCAAACAGTATATACATTTATTTCATGCATCGATAAATTTTAACACAGTTTCAAGTTGCCGCGAAACTCATATTAAAAATTTAAATTCATTTTACACAAAAAAACTGTTTTCAATTCAAAGTTATTTTCTAATGTAAATATACACCGTAGCAGATGAAAACTTTTCATTGACAAATATAAACTCCATGTATTTTAATAATCTCAAGATAGAACCTCCCCCCCCCTTTTTTTTTATTCATTTGTTGCTAAGGCAACCACGTTAGCAAATGTGAAACTAAAATAATAAAATTGAGTGCTGTTGTTTATAATCTCGTTCACATGCTAGGTTGCAAAATTAAAAACATAAAACTGGTTAAGAGTCAGGGTGGGAAATGTTTTATTCCTTTACCGATAGGATCGTTGCACTCTACCAAATTTCCAATGTTTACATTATTGAAATAGTTTGGGTACCTAAGACCTAAGCACGCAGTGATGGAGAGTATCCACTACTATAATATACCTTCGCAAATAATTTTATTTTAAACACTTTTCAACCTTGTTGGAAAATGTTAAAAATGAGGAAATTTGTAATATACAATTTTATTGCAAAAAATAGTTTTACATTATTTTAGTACAGAATTTCAGGTTTTTGACACTTATTGTCAAAAACTATGTCAAAAAGGGGTTTTTGACATGGCAGTTAAAACTGGATAAAACCATCAATTGTCAAAAACTTGCCAACCCTGGTTTTAATTATTAAAGCTTTCTACAGTCTCCTGCAGAAAGTGAATAATTTTCAGTATTCACTTTTACATTTTTACTTTTTTAATCTAGAAAACTGCAGCCCTCCCAAGTTGATGACCAGACTCATTGATTTTTAAAGGTTAGAACAGAACCAATTGTATCAAATTTCTAAAGCCCCTCCCCCAAACAATAGTGGCCAGACCTTATGATGTTTTATAGGTTATTAAAAAAACCTTTGGAAGAGGATTTTTAAGAAGCTCATAGCCATGACCAAATGTAGTGATGACTTATTGACTTTTTGAAGGAACTAGGGGCCAAGGCCCCCAGACTCGCTACGCTCGCTTTTTGTATGAGGCATTCGGCCCCTAGTATGGCTTATTCATAAAAAAGACATAATTTCAACAGAGAAAACCAGAAGATTGGATCAGATAGAATGTTACTGAGCTACACATTGCTTGGTTCTTGCATGTTCATTGGTACATAAAAATTTAAACTTCACACTACAGTAGACCCCCTCCCCCTCATAACACGGAAGATATTTTGTTATGGGAATCCGTATTGTACGGGTCCTGAGCTATACTCCACCTGGAGTGCGGACTCCGCTTATAATCGCTGGAAAAATTATTTGCACTCCTCAGAAACACAATGATATTTAGTATTGCCATTCAAAAGTTATATTAATTAGGAGCCAAAGCATAATAACATCAGAAAATCTGTTTCAGCTGTATTTTTAATAATGTAAAACCTATTGGACACCTTGCAAATTTGCCACCCATGGCAATTTTTCATTATTTGGCGACTTGCGTACATGTAAAGTTAATAAAAGCTATGGAACAGATAGGATAGTTTGCCACCAATGGCGACTTTTCATTATTTGGCGATTTACACATGCTCACAACCTATAATTACTCTTGATGTGTGGTATCAACCTATTTTCATTTCAAGTGACTTTGCATTTTTCTAATAATAAGTTTTACAATCAACCCATTTTTATTTCAAGTAATTTTGCTTTTTTTTAATAATAAGTTTTGCAACAAGTGTTTCTTTTTCAATAACTTACAATAATTTTGCTATCTTTTAATGAGTATTTTACCTTTTGTTTTAAGTTAATAATGATATATCTTTAATGCCTCCTTAAATATTTTCTTTTAATATTTGCTTAATTCACTTTATTTATTATGTTTTTGCCTTAAATCTGTTTTTCTATGATACCAATTTGGTGACCCCATGTTATTTTTTTTTCCCTTACTACTTCTGAAGCTAAATCCTAAGATGTTTAATTAAATTTAAATGTTTTCCTTTTATTTTATTCTTTTACTAATATTTTGGATTAGAGTTTGGTCCTAGTTAGGAATAATTCTTAATTTTGAGCTTTTCCCCGTGCGATTTGACTATTTTCACGGCCTAGGCACTGTTTCGGTCAATCACTTTTTTTTTTTTTCATTTCGATTGACGCTTCATCTGATTTCTCGCCATCTTGAAATCGTCTGCCATTTTCAGAGAAGATCGGTGCTTTGCACACGGACTCCTTTTTCCCGCGCGTTTCTCTCCAGAGATTTCGAGAAGGAAGCTGGTGTTGGCGATCTGTCATTGGTTGAGGAAGCAGCGCATGAGGGGGGGAGGAAGGAAAGCGCCGGCTGGAAAGGGAGGAGAGCGTCAGTTGAGATTGGAGTGAGCTTGGGTTCGGAGGTTTCCAGATTTTCCCTTGACTATGCCTGGTGCAAGGAGACTAGCATCGGGTTAGTCTCAGGTCCATACAGGATGACTACTTAGCAGGGATCAGGACAAGTTTGGTTGAGAGGCGGTTGTATCTTCACATCTTAATTCCCGGAGCCGACCTTGTATTTCAGCCACCATGAGAAGGTCGTGAGAATGCACCGGCATCCAGAGGAGTGAGCCGCGGTCTGAAAGGGGAGTCCCAGCCATCGGAATAACTCAGGTGATGTTTTCACATTTTTTTTGCAAGTGACGACGCGGGAGCGATATTCATGTAATGCCGAGGTCTACGTTGCAGGCCCGTGTTTGAAGGAGCCGTCCTTTAGTCCAACAACACCCAGAATGAAGCAGTAAGATCTTTCTACATCATTTTCTATTACTAAGACCATCTCCCTCGGCCATGAAAGTTTATCTAGGACCCCCCGGAGTCTTGCGGCCTTCCACTTTTCCATTCTGCTCACCCTGTTGCGCCATTTTGGGCGTGGGCGTCAAGCCCCACATCCCCCTTAACTTAGTTTCTCCTTAGTACCAGTCCCCTTCAATAATTAACCTTTAATTTCACCACATCATTCTTAAATCCATGTTTTAATTGTTAAAGTTTTGTTTCTTTTTTTCTTTCTATTCTACAAAAATCAATTATTATTTTTTTTTTTTTGCAAGAATCATGTGTATCTCTGCCAAACTTTGAAATGTGCTATTCTACATAGTTTATAATGTGTGCTTATTGTTATTGAAGTATTACCCTTTTCTTGGGAGGCCTCTCATGACGCAAATAAATTTGACATGCACGTCGGATAATCTCTAATCTTATATGTTAATCTTTGGCCTAGTGCCCAGTGAAAATCTCTCTAAAGCTGTAAAATGTGTTGATTTATGATATTTCTGAAGAGCCACAATATGGTGAATCATGTGTGTGCCAAGTATTTAAAATGTCTGTGAAACGCTGAGTGTAAAAATCAAAACTTATGCCATCCCTTAGTGTCTTAAACTGCAATAGAATATCAATTTGAATAAATGTAAATTTTTCTTGCAATAACTTGTGTCTTTCTTGTGTATGCATGTTACATCCACACCAAGTTCCTTTTCAGCTGAAGCCACTCCGGCCGTAACCTGGGGTTCGGTTTAATATTTCGGTGCCTTGCCGTTGCATTTTAATTTTTTAATTTTTACTGTGCAATGTTCTAGGTTTTTTCTTTTTTTTTTTTGCAATGTACTAACCACTCTTTTCATATGCAACATGGCACTCTTCATTTAAGGTTACCGGAAAACCAATATCCATATTTTCATTTATATAATCGTTTGCAGATTGGCATACTTAGCACCACGAATTATACCATCTCGTCGTGCTAGCAAATATCCAAAGTGTACTATAACTGCTATAATGGCATAGTTAACGCTGCCAAATATTTCTACTGGTAGCAAATAATCCAGCTGGACCAAACCGGCTTTAAAATAATCTGCATTTTAATTATTTTTCATTTTCAAGATATTAGTTATTCTGTTTTGGAAAAACGAATAATCACTAATTCTAAACTGCTGTTGTCTAAGCGAACTTACTATTGAAAATTGTCAACTTTGTGTAACACATTTTGAGTTACTTATTTCATATTATTGTAACCTATTTATAGAAAAAAACAGGTGATGCCTATTCTACAGCTTACGAAATATTGTAACAATAGATTAAAGCTGTTGTGAACTAATAGTATTTAAATATATGTAAAATTATGTGGCATACTTTTATGTCGCATTTTTGGGACACGTTTTTCATGCAATTTTCAATAAAGGGGGTGAGAGATAAAATGACATAGTCATTAATAGATGGTGAAAATCTGCACAGAAAAATGCACAATTCCAACTGAATGAAAATTTCAGAACCTTATTCTCAGGTGTATTTAGCAGAAGATAAATTGCGCCAAGCATTAGAATAACCTTCCTCCTCAAAATCGCACAAAACCGTTTAATTTTTTGCCAAATTAAAAAGTCGCACATTTTAGTCTCAGAAAATTTCTAAATATTTTTCTTTTGAGTATAAAACATTTCATTCCTGCTCTGATTTCCAATGCACATGATATTTTCATTTAAAAACAGCCTTACAAATAATCTAGATACAAAAAAAAATCGTTATTCTTTTATTTTTACTTCAAGAGTCTGAATCATTTAATAAACTTCCCAATGTGGCAACCTAGATAAGCTTAAACGGCACTTTTTCCACTGTGGGGTTACAATTACGAAATGGCGAAAAGCAAAAATTAGTCTTTTGCGATACGTTTTTTATCGATATCTCCTAAAATAATTCGAATTTTGAAAAAATCGCTTCGAGGTGTGTCGGGAACTGTCGTTGTGTCGAGGAACTGTCGTTGTGTCGGAATATTTCCGTACAAAATTTGGTAGGTCTACGATCACCGCGAGACACATTCAAACAAACTAACTAACAGTTTACACATTGTTTTATTAATATAGAAGAAAGATAGTTTTTATTTTGGCGTAAAATGGGTGTGATTCTAACTCATGTTTGTAAATTTCAAGTGATTCTAGATACTTGGAAACGCTTTGTTGCAAAGGAATGAATGATTTTATGCCAAATCTGGCAACCATTATGTTTATTTTTTCAGTTTTTTATTAATATCTTCTAAAATAATTCGATTTTCGAAATTTAAGTCAGCTTAGCAGGTTCCTCGGAATATTTCGAATCTGTGGGCACCATAGTCGAAACTCAAATCCCCACGGTTTAGGAGGAGATATGACAACAAGCTTTTGACAGCGGCCTTTACTTTTTTTTAGAATAGAGAGATACTGGAAGTATATTTTTAAGGCTCTCCCTATAGTGTTTAATACAAAGAGAGTTACTTTTGTCACATTATTATTTTAATAATGTGACTAAAGAGAGCTGCTTTTGTCATATTATTATGTGACACTTTATCACATTATTTCAATCAGCAATTTATTTTCTTCAGTTGCATTAGATTGGGTTCATAGAGCATTGAGTGTAGGTTGGCGACCACTGTTTAAGAAAAAAAATCTAAATTTTGGACTGGGTGATTGTTTAAAGAAAAGTACCAATTATTTTTATGTAATATATATATATCAACAAATAAAATGCACCAAAAATAAGAATGAAATTTATGGGTGTGCATTATATGCCGGGTATAAAAATGATACGTATAAAAATAAGGAAAAAATGAGTAGAGAGAAATTGGATTTCTACATGTAGCTACAATGCTGTTGATTTTTGAAAAGCGGCATATTTTATGAATTTATGATTTTCATTATCAGACAGCATTAAAAGTTTGTCCTATTCGTCTTATATTTTCAGGCACATCATCAAATTCAGTTTCATCTTCACTATTATTATTACTCTGATTCATAAATAAATAATCCTCTTTTCCATCTAGATTGTTCAATATTTACATTTTTAAAATGACTTTTGACTTATTTCGGGTTTAATTTCACAGTGATTTTATTATCCACTCACAGATCCTTCTTTCCTTCTCTAAATGTTTTATCACCTTTTAACATCCACGTATTGAAATATCATTTAAAAATTCCTCCGAATGGTTTATTGATTTGATTACACACATGTAAAGGTTTAACTGATGGTGTTAATCCACTTGGAATATCTGCCATGTCAATGTTACACTATTTCATCAAATTCTTCATGTTATTCGTTAATTGGGTTTGTAAATTAAAGGGTGTGCATTATACAAAGAACACATTAAAATTTAAAAATGTAGTTTGAGATTATGGGTGCACATGATACATCAGAGCACATTATAGGTTGGGATATACAGTAATTTAAAATGTAAATGCAAGAAATATTACATCATTTATACAATATTACATCAGAGATATACAATATTACATCAGAGAAAAGTAATACTCATTCTTCTATTTGATAACAACAGAAAAGGCATGAACTATTTTAAAAATCAGTTAGTGGTCAAAACATACATCAGAATTATAAAGAAAGGCACATAAAATATTTTATATTAATACTACATTAAGATATAACCCATATGTATTAAGTATATTCTATTTCCATTGATAAAAATTATTCCAAATAAAGATCCAGAAATTACAGGTTATCTTGAAGCGTGCTTTATTTTCACTGTGCAATACAGTAATATTTAAAGCGTTAGGTGAAATTATTCAGTGATTTAAGTATTTCTGTGTGATGCCCTACAACTAAATTATTACATACAGGTGTTGTTAAAATGACTTGTACGAGGAAAAAAAAAAAAAAAAAAAGTCTAACATTAAAGTAAATCTGAAATTTTATAAACTTGGAAGTTATTGTGCATAATGATTTCACATTTTCATGAATTCTATTTAAGGGTTATTATTGTGGTCCCTTGAAAATCATTAAACAAAGAGCAAACTGCATTTGCATGCCCCACAGTATAATTAAAGTGAAAACTAATTTAATAAAGTTTTTGCACGAAAATAAAAATACTTACCAAATTTTTACTATTAATGGCATCGAAAAGCCTCTGTATTACAAAATTCCCTACAGGATCAATGACTAACTTTTCAATATGAACAGAAATATATTCATTCCACAATGAAAGCTGTAGGTCTTCATCAGCTGCTTTGAACATTTCATCAAACACATATGAAGCATTTTTGTGGAGCAGACACACTGGAGTACTTAAGCAAAGAGAATGAGACAGTCAATTGAAAAACATGTATAACAGCAATACAATGTTTAAAAATACATAAAAAGGGACAAATTAAGTACTACTAGAGTCATTTTTTAGACACTGTATTATATTGCTTAAAACAGTACATAATTAAGTATCATTATTTTTCAAGAAAATTTAAAAACATTTCAATTTTTAGAGTAAAATATTTTAAATTTTAGTTTACTTTAGTAATTACTAATTTTTAGAATTTAGATAGTTAGGTAATAGAATTTTATTACTTCTTTATCTTTAATTACATCAAAATAGTTATCTCTTCACCTATCGTCAACAGAAACAGAAAAGTATAAAAGCAACATAACTCATACAATCTAAAAGGCAATAAATTTTAACCTATTTGAATGGAGGAATGAACTTTCATATAAAGTTTTTAAGGCTGTGATGAAAGCAAAAATTTAACTTTTTTTAACACTATGCAAGCATTCCTAAAGATAATGCCACTAAAATAATATTGCCTTCAATATTTTTCATTTATATATATACACCCACCTTGCCACCAGATAATTAAATAAATAAATAAATAGGCAGTCATGGCTTGGCTGGTCTATTTTTTACATGAATACAAAATTCTTCCACAGTTTTCAACAGTGACCATCAGTTGAATTTCCGTACTAAATTATCCTGATAAATTCAAAATATTTATAAACAAATGAAATTTATGAACATATTATCAGAGTTATTATGAATGTCACCACTTACACAAGTAGAACAATATGAACAAGCAAAAAAAAAGGCAGGGGGTTTGACATACAAGTTTTAAAAAGTAACAATTAAAAACTATTTTAGAGAATTTGGATAGCAGTGTTAATTTAGAGGAACATACCCAGAAAAACATTTTAGAGAGGGTCCAAATGGTAAAAAAGACTGTTTCACAAAAAGACTATATCATTATATTTTAATAACAAAAATCAAAATTTCAGGGGGGACCCCCTTTAAATACATCCTTCTTAATTTACTTAAGTAACTGACTTAATTCGTTATCATTTGGTTCTAAAACCCTTTAGATATTTTTTGAGCCTCAAGCTTCCTCACATAAATGCAATGTTTTTCATGATAATTTTAATGATTATTTTTTAGATTCCTGGCTTAACTACAATGTTTAAACCACTACAGTATGAACCCGCTTTCAGGCTTTCAATGATTCATATTACAGGGTGGCTACAGAAATTTGGAAAAAAAGTTCCCTGATTTTTCCCTGAGCATCGCACACTCGACGATGATCAAAATTATTGTGACAGTAAAGAATTTCACAGTGGAATAAGGATACAGGGAGTCACAATGACTACGAAATTCCATCCTCTGGGTAAAAAGGCAATCGCCAATCGACCACTAGGTGTAATGAATCATTACTTTTCAATATGATTCGTTACTGAATCGCAGAAATGAAGAAATTTTGACCCAAAATGAGTGCTTTGTATTTGAATTCAAGATGTCTGATTGATTCACATATGAATCGTACATCTGGTTTCTTGTGTGATTTGTATCTTAGTATGAATCGGAATACCAGTGGTTTTGGACTCATATAGTACCTACATCACTTAAATATTGGATTTGTAAAGTGTCTGCATCAGCTGAATATTGAATGATCTAGAATGAACCCATGAGTCAGATGCTTATCTACAACTAAAAACAGTCTCTTTCACTAGGCAAAAACGAAGAGTTCCCTGATTTATGGATATTTTTATGAAATTCCCTGATTTTTCCAGATGGATAAAGTACCCTGATTTTTCAATGATTTCCCTGATCTGTCGCCACCTTGTATTAGTTATGCAACACCAAAACAACTTTTTTAATCCCATGAGATTAGTTTTGCTACATAAAACGCTTGCTCTGCTTGGGAGTTGCCAGCTATATGATAAATGATTGTTATCTTAAATACAACAATAAAAGCATTTTTAGAAATCTGACATTGCAGCAATAATTTCAGCTATAACTTTTTCTGAAAAAAACTTACTCATCCGAGTTCTGTTTTAAAAACATTATTCTTGCTAACTTTGTAATCATCTTTTTGCAAGCCTTTCGATGTCTTTTCTTTAAGGCAAAACTTAGTACTTGTATAACTGTAGCTGAAGAACTATCATTGATAAAATCTAGATAAAGTAAAAATTTAATTACATTATCAGCACTAAACAACTTTTAACAAAAAAAAAAAAAAAAAAAAAAAAAACAAGTGAAGAAATGGCATTTTAAATCCAATAAATTATAAAGAATGCTTTGAATAAAGTATCATCTTTTGCATCTAATAAATAATAGGAAAATAACAGCAGCTTCTCCTGCTCTGAAGTATTATTGATTGGCATTGTTGTAACAAAATATACTTTACAAATTTTCTTCCATTAAAATCACAGAAAAATATGTTTATTTACTTTTGGAAGCAGTAAACTATTTACTTTTGCAAGATATTTCGTCAAAATAAATCTGAATAAATTTACTATCCATTGTGTTCTAAACATTGTGTCAGAAATGTGGATTTATGATTCAAACCAAGCTTGGTTACTTTCTTTATTTTTTTTTACTTACCAATTATATTTTCTGATTTTAGAAGACTTTTATACAAAAGCTTAAGCATATCTGAAAAAGCCTTTGGAATCCGTTCTAAAGTAACTGGATTATGGTGGCCTTGATTCTTTTCGGAATTTATTTCTTAAAACATAAAGAGAGAGAGAAAGAAAAAATGGTCAATTTTCAAATAGTAAGCAAAATGCAAAATACAGTGAGAAACATCAACTAAATTGCAATTGTGCAATGCCATAACCATAATATAACCATGGGTGCCCATAGGGGGGGGGGCAAGGTAGGGCATTTGCCCCCCCCCTAGAGATTTAGGTTACTGTCTCATGATGTAAACAAATCGCAAAAACAGTACTAAATTTGTTAAAAGTTTGAAATTTGCCCCCCCCCCTAGAAAAATTCCTATGGGTGCCCATGAATATAACTAATAAATTTGATTTAATTAACCTGAAAAAGTCTAAAAACAATCGACTGAAATTAGTATTAAATTTATAGTAAACAAATGAAAAAAATAAATTACTAATATTTTGCTTTAAATTGTGATTCAATTAAACTTATTTATTCAGAATAATTTCAGTTATTCAAAATTTTGTTTAAAACAATTGCATTTACAACTTTGAGTAGAGAAACAGGGTTTACATTTGTACTATCCCAGCATACACAAAAATTTATGATATCATTGGATTTTATCTGTTTAATTTTTAATAATTACTATTACTCCAAATATAAGAAAAGAATATACATCTAAAATACTTAATGATAAAAACAGCTACTTTAAAAACATGAATTTAAAATATTGGGTGAAAGAGCTTTTTGGTTACCATCCATGATCCTAGTCATTGTTTGCACTGCCTTCCAGTTCTCCCTAATTCTTTATTCTCATTAAGGAAGTCAGATATAGAGGAGGTGGCACAATTTGGTGAAAAGTGTCTCCAGTTACAGTAACTCCTCTTCTTCCCAAGCAAGCCCAAACAAATGCATGTTTCCCCATTAACTACTATGTATTTCTGAAGATGTTTGCTTAGTACTCTGCAAATTTTACAAATACTTTTTTAAGTATTACTATTTATAGCTTTGTGAGCTATTCTACAAAATCTAAACTACAAATGGATGCAAATAAAGGAGTTTTTGATCATCATTATTTGAAGAAAATTAATTACTTTATAATTTTAATCTTTTGCATATACTATCTTAGGTAATGCAAAGAAATTTTATAAGATGAAGCAGTAATTTTTATTATATTTGATTAGGCTTTTCATCCCACTGTGATGCAAATATATGACTTTTTGAATTTAATCTTAAAATTGTGTTTTAGCTAATTGATATGCAATATTGTTCCTTTGAAAAAAATCCTCACACTTGCAAATAATTTTAGTTTTTAAAAATATATATAGTACTGTAAAACAGCTATATTTTTAAGCTTTTCATGTGTATATATCCTTAATTAATTTAAACTTAAAATATTTTGATTTTTTTCCTTTACATGTTCGACCCCCACCTCCCCTGCCCTAAAAACAAAAACTTTAACTAGCCTGATGAGAATTTTTAAAGGGCTCTTAAAAAAAAAAAAAAAAAAGACTGGTGTATATTCTAATCTAGAAATTTTTTAACACATTATTTATTTCAGATAAATTTACAGGTACTAAAATTCAAAATTCATTTTTTTGGATATTCTTTTATAAAATGGTGTTTTTATTTTTAAACAGCAATATAAACATCATTGCTGTCAAAATAAACAATGCCATAAGGATGAATATAATAGGGAATGCAATCCCACACTGTTTTTCGTTCCGCAGGATTTCAAGATTGAGACTTACTCATCCCGCAATCCCACGGCATTGGCATTTTATTCAGCTAAGAATTCATTTCAACAGAGAAAAATAAGAAAAAGTAAGCTTTTAAGCACCATATTATTAATATTACAATAACATTAATTATTACAATTAAGTTTAACTGTAATTGTAATAATTAATGTTATTTGATAATTAATATAACAACTTACAGAAATATGAAAATTATAGATATGATATTCATAATAATATACATAGTTCTTAATTGCTAGAAAAGGACGTAAAAAAGGCAATGTGTATGAGTGTGTAAAGAGTCACTCGTCTTCCATAGTCTTGATCCAATTTTAGTAAAATAGTTAAAAGCATGAATTAAAAAAATTAAAATCTAAAATTAAAACTTTTTTGAATTGATTCGTGATTTTTGCAAAGAGACAAATTAGTATGAAATATTTATGTTCACTTGGAAATTGGGAAGTTAGCAAAAAATTTAGATTGCAATATACCCAGACTTCCATTGGAGGACAATAAGAAATATTAAAACTTTAAATTAAAATTTGTAATTATTGATTCATGCATCGTCAGATAAGATGCCATAATTTGCAAAATTTTTTGGTCAATTTATGATTGGGAAAATGGTGTAAAATCGTAATAAAACTAATTTGCTTCTCAGTTTCAATCCCGTGGGATTTCGATATGAATCCTGTGGGACTAGTCCTGCAAACATTCGTGCGAGATCCAGCGGGACCCCATTGCGGGATCGGGATTGCATTCCCTAGAATATAACCTTTATGAGTTGTCAAATTAAGATAGTTTAACAAGTAACTTATCTTCCAAATCTGGTTGTCCTATACTAATACAGGGTTTCTACAGATTTCAAAGCTTCTGTTTTCATGACTTTTACCACATTTTTCCCAGACTTTTTACCTCGCACGCATTTGTGGACTTTATATTCCCCTTACATCCAGTGTTACTTCATTTCTTTTAAAACTTACACATTTAACCTTTTTTTTTTAGCACTAGGATGCTATTTTGCCTAGTATGAGAATTTTGTCTACCAATCTTGTTGACAAGTTTTGCAGATATGAATTGTCACTGTGAAGATACAGTCGAGTGCCAAAAATTCGCCGACCTAAAATCCGCAAACGTCCGAAATCCGCACACCTTCTCTGATGTAAATAATGAATTTTGCAGTCATTCACTAGTTATGAAATTGCTGAAAAGTGTCTTGAATCTAAATAAATATGATTCTGATGATGATGAAAACTTATAATAATAATAATAACAAAACAAGAATTAATGATAATTTACCATTTGCAAAAAATAAATAAATAAGAGAAAGAAACAGAGAAGAAAGAAAGAAACTGAAAGTAGAAAAAGAATACTTTAAAACAAATCACCATAGACCATGCTTTCAAAATTAGAAAAAGGAAATTTCGAAACCATTTGCTTTGTTAGTCTTCATGTAATTTTTTCTTTTTTCTCCTATGCTTTTGTATTTAAAATATAAGTGAAATACTTTTGACTGTGTTTTTATTTCATTGTAATTGTATTCTACTTTTTCAAAATCAGAAATGCAATGATTTATCTTTATGGCCCGAAATCTGCAAAATCTAAAAATCCGCCATAGCCATGGTCCCAAGCTGTGTGGATTTCTGGCTCTCTACTGTATTTTCAAATGTGTTTGCCAGATAACATGGAGATGGGGGGGGGGCATTAATAAAATGTTGAAAGTTGAACAAGGTTTGCAATTTTTGATAATTGATCGTTAAATTTGGTGCCACAACACGACAATTTATTATAAATATATTTAGAGTATGCTTAGAAAATGCCTGGCAAATATTGTAAAATGGTTTTAGTAGGCGATTTTAATTTTGAAGAAGTGTTTTATAGAACAGAGAAGACAAACACAGTACACTCATAGATTATGATACTTTCCAAATGGTATTTATAAAGGTGAAGTATTGTTTGACTATGCCTGGCAGAAATTGTTATACAGTTTTGGTAAGCAATTTTAATATAGATTTCTATTCCGAAGTGCTTAGTGGAACAAGGAAGGAAAATACGGTACACTCATGGATTATGATGCCCATTCCAAACAGTATTTAAAATGTCTATGCAATATAATTGGAATACGCCTATAGTTTGAATATGCCTGGCAAAGATCGTAAAACAGTTTCAGTAGGCGATTTTAAGATAGATTTTGATTCCAAAGATGTGTTTTATGGTACACGAAAGAGTTTATTCCTATTTTAACGCCCCCCACTTTCTCTAACCTAAAAAATCCTCGCACTTTGGTGAGCTTTTCAGTCATGGGTCTGTAGAGTTATGCACAAGTTTCAACACTCCCAAAAAATTAGATGAAAACTAAAGTGAACAAATTAGTGATAAACGCAGCAGTTAAGGAATTTGAAGACACTTAATTATTAAAAGTACATTAATTGGCAACCCAAAATAAATAAAAATGTAACGGAATGCTGAACTTACATGTTGTTCCGAATCACCATTTTAATTCTAATTACAATTGCCACATAAATACAAAAAATCATCTTGGTAACTGCATATGTTTAATTATCGGCACCTTGGCGAGAGTCAGGGCGATGCATAAATTATGATACGCTTTTAATATATAGCACTTTAGTGCGTATTTAAAATCTGGAAGTGTTAAATAATAATAATAATAATAATTTGACAACACCACAAAAAGTATTGCTATAATAATTTAAAGATTAAGCATATTTTAATTAGACAAGATATATTATTAAAATATGACACAACATTTAAAAATTATTTCTAAGTTTAGAAAAGAAAATGAAAAGAAAAAATTTTCTAAAACTTATCAGATCATATTTTCAGATCATATAAAGAATTACACTTTTACAGCAACATCTTTAAAAACATACTCAATAAAAAATAATTTTATAAAACAAAAATGGACTTAATATGGAATATTGTATAGTAGAAATTCTCAAAAAACCTTTAAGTTCCAAAATAAATTGTGTGATATAAAAGTACTTAAAGTTTAGATTTCAATAGTTTGTTTAAAAAATATATGGTAAATTAAAGAAATTCTGTTCATTTTCTTCAGTGATTTTCTAACTAAGAAGCAATAATGAAACAGAAATTATATCTTTCTTTAAAATATAAAATTTTAAAATCTTCGCTTAAATTTAGTACAAAAACAAACTTGTAAAATAATAAACTTGGTAAAATAAAAACCGTCATGAAATAATTTCAAAGAGATATTTTTGTTCCAGGCAACTCAAAAAATCTAGATATAGATACCTTTAAGATTTTTGCAGGTCTTGCATTTTAATGCTAATTTCAGTACCCAAGGATTCCACTTCAAGTTTTAATGGCTTCTTTTTCTGGTCCGGCTCATTCATTTCAAACTCTATTTTTATTTTTATTATTTTTTTAAGATAAGTTCTTTTTGGTCCACTATGGGCCAAAGCCCTTAGACTCACTATGCTCACTTTTCGTATGAGGCATTCGGCCCTTAATAAGACTTATTCATAAAAAAGGCATAATTGACAAAACCCAATGATTGTATCTGATAGAATTTTACCGAGCAACTAATTCCTTGGTTCTTGCATGTTCCTTGAAACAACTTCACACTAATTTTAATTGTGTAAAACCTTTGGAACACTTTGCGTATTTGCCAGCCATCCATGGCAATTCCAGGAAAACCATTATCCACACATAATCCTTTGCAGATTGGCATATTTAGCACCTAAAAATATATCATCTCGCCACATGGGCAAATATCCAAGATGTACTTGCTATAATGGCGTAATTAACACAGACAAATATTTCTATGGGTGGCAAATATCCAAGCTGAACCTAATTGACTACTATAATCTGCATTTGAATTATTTTTCATTTTCAAAGTACTGGGTGCTAACATTTTTTAACACAGGCAGTATTTAGATTCACCCTGCTTGAGATAGTGTT
Organism: Cheiracanthium punctorium; assembly: GCA_038373885.1. Lineage (NCBI taxonomy): Eukaryota > Metazoa > Arthropoda > Arachnida > Araneae > Cheiracanthiidae > Cheiracanthium > Cheiracanthium punctorium. Next base: position 38,701 of record JAWZYV010012217.1, on the reverse strand, counting down.
TTTCCAGATCGTACCTGATGCCAAAATGGCATTTTTTAAATCAGTTACAATTATTATTAGAAAAAGATTTAGAAAAATGATTTGGCATCAATTTTAAACTCCTGTTATCTAAGAGAACTTACTGTGAACTTTGTGTTGACTTATTTATTTTACTTACATTTTAATTTAGCGTAAAAATGGTGTAATTCTACTTCATGTTTGTTAATTTCACGATGGAATTGCTTTGTTGCAAAGGCATGAAAGATTTTATGTTGGCAAAAATTACCAAGCCTGGCAACCATTATGCTTATTTTTTCAGTTTTTTATTAATATCTTCTAAAATAATTGGCATTTCAAAATTTAAGCTTCCCCAGAATTTTCCGAATATGTGGACACCTTCATCAAAACTCACATCCCCATGGTTTCGGAGGAGATAGAAGAACAATCTTTTGACAGTGGCGGGGGCAGTGGTAGCAGCCGTTACTTTTTTTTTTTTTAGAACAGAGAAACTGTAACTAATAAGTTGAATTTGACCACGAAATCTGATTTTTCTTCCATTTCCCTGACCAAAATTCATTTTCCGGACTTTCCAGGTCTGTAGAAACCCTGTAATAACAAGAATTTTACAATAGTAAGAGAATCGACAGAAAACTGAGTAAAACTGCTTACCAGAAAACTGAGAATGGAACTCTTTTTTGTGGTTTTTTAAATTTTTACTCATCAATTGATTGTTTAAAGTAAGATCACCAGCTAAAGCTCCAATTAATGTGCAGATGACATGGCATGAATACTGCGAGCATAAACAATCAGTAAAGTTTTCTAAAATAAAATTTGCAAATTCTAGAAGCCAATTAATACAATATATAGCAAAAGTATTATCTTTGTTATTTTCTGAATCCATTACAAAACTTGAGTCCTAAAAAGGAGAAAAAAAAAAGGGGGGGTGTTATACTACATATTAAAAGAGAAGACGATTGCAAATCATAATTAAGGCAGAATATTTTAAGTAAGATCACCAGATTAAGTAAGATCACAAAATATTTTATATTACATCAGGTTTGAATTAAGTACATTTTTATTGTTTCTTGGATACTAATATACCATAAATTAAAAATGAACATAAAATAAGTTAAAAAGAACTTTAAAAAAAACCTAAATTCCCTTTTAAAATGTAAAGTGAATATCCAGTACAGTTGTCAGCTATTTAAATTTTATATGCATTACTTTATGAATGTTCATTTATGCAGAAGGCACTGATTCTCTTATTTTCACTGAGATTTTATGGCTGTAATTAAATAATTTAATTTAAAAATAATGCATTACCTTCAGAGTTTTCACTGCATAGTAGATTAAGGATTCAGTAATATGACTTGCATTAGCACTTGTGCATACAGTGACTTTATTTTCAGCAAATGCAGACATGAACCTTAAAATAATTGAATTATCTTTGCATTCAGTTAGCAGCATCTCCAAACAGTGGCTTGCAAGGCTATGACAAGAAAGCTCAACTTCTTTTCCTTCACTTTCTTCCAGAGAGTTATGGATAAATGCATCTGAAAATTATAGTTTAATGCCCAATTTCATGAGAATATAGCATGTCTTGTTCTGCATTATATTACACTTGGTTTAATAATAATATATGCCAGGTACAATGTGAGCATATCAGTAATTAATAAAAAAACATGTGATAATTAGTAGAATATTAATAATTGACACAGCTTACAAAATCATTTTAAGTTAATTATATTGAATCAGATTCTGAATAAAGTATCAGTTCATAAAATAGATTCAAACAATTTACAATAAAAGAATTATTTGTAACATTATAATATGTTCTACTTTATTAGTGCATCAGTAAAAAAAAAAAAAAAAAAAAAAAAGTTGAAAAGTTTGATTTCAGTTTGTCTGTCTGCCTGTGCTGTAACTCATGTATATATGCATTGATTACTACAAAATTTATGTACGCTATTTTTATATCTGTACCATGTACCCCATTGAAAATGGTGTACGTAGAATTTATAGTTCTTCTACAAGAGCACTCAAAAGGATTCCAATGCATCATGATCTATGGCAGTTCAGGGACATCAATCCATTTCAACCACAATACAATAAATATATAAAAATGTTTATAACAGTTTACTCTCTTTCTTCAGTTAAATGATGAAAAAACTTTTGAAGCTCTTCTACAAGGTCTCGCAAAATTATGTTTATAATAATCCAACATTTTTTCAGGATTATCTCTGAAATCTTGCCAGATTTAAGAAAATTAGACATCATCAAATTTGGCACAAAAATATTGTGTTGGACAGTATTTTATAATCAATGTGTTTGGCATAATTTATCTTTCCTGTTTCATACTTACCCCGAATTTTAACCAAATTTAGCCAATATCCTAACATTTTTTTTTTTTTTTTTTTTTTTTTTTTTGTCATGAAATTGACAAACCCCGATTAAGATCTTGTTAAGATATTTAGTTAGTTATACGCTTCCGATATATTACTAAATTTTATTTCTGCAGTTGATTAATTTCTTCAAATGCATCCTAACTAATATTATAAATGCGAAAGTGAGTTTGTTTGTTTATGACACTTTCACGCCTAAACCACTGAATAAATTAGGATGCATTTTGGTTTAGATATAGAGGGGACCCTGGAGTTGGTTATAGGCTAATTAGAATTTCAGATTTTTAATTACTTTTTTAATTATTAATTAAAAACCGTTTTTACATTGCCATGGTTGGCGAGTTTCGCCCGTATCAAATGATTCATGTTTTGAGCTAACAAGAATGTTATTACTTCAATAAATAAGCGCGCGTGCATCTGAAAAACATTAAATACCACGGAAATTAAGCCAGTTTTATGCCAAATCTATCTATCTGTAATAATAAAAATGAATGTTCTCCAGACAAATCTACAGAAAGCAGAGCTTTGAAAATTTGAGCATGATTGAGCCCATAACTTCGGTAAAGTGCACCTGAGGCTCAAAATTTTGAAATTTTAACTACTTTTCAAACTATTAATTAAAAGCCGTTTTATCGCCCGCACAAAATGATTTATGCTTTTGAAATAAAGCAGAAATTCTATTTGCAAAATCACATGCATTTGAAAAACACAGAAATTAAGTTGATTTTATGCCAAATTAAAAAGCGCCAAATTAAGTAAAGAAAGGGGTACTTACATATTATCCCGGCGGTCCGCCAAGACAAGCGATTTTTTGCCGAGATAAATGCCGGGCACATGAAATTATTAATGGTTTTGAATACGATTGGCAACAGTTTGGCGGGAATGACCGCTGGGATAATACGTAAGTACCAAGAAAAGTCCAGATGTGTTTCTTAAAGTTCATAAATTTCCAAATCCTACCAATAATATAAATGTGTACGTTTGTGTGTTTGGATGTTTTTGACTGAATCACACAAAAATGGTTGAACGGATTTGAAAAAATTTGTAATGAAAATAGCTTATGCCCTGGATTAACATACAGGCAGCCTTTCAAGCATATAGCATAAATAATTCTTTTACAAAGACACTCAAAATAATTCTAATGCATTGCGCTCTATGGAAATTTTGTAGCTACTAAACCGATTCTAAAACTTTTTTCACTGATTAAAAGTTACATTATTCCTGAGTATCATTGTTTGTTTTTGGATTAAGACCGATTGACTGCACTAGGGTCCTAGGAATGCTATATGGAAAATTCCTCTGTGGGGGATTTTCTAAGGGATCCTAGCCCGTATTTATGAGAGGTTTTTTAGAAAACCACGGAAAACTGGGAGCGGCTAGGTCGACAGGCGCGACCAGGGTTTGAATCTGGCACCTCCCCCCTTGCAGTTTTGAGAGCAGAACTTCTTAGACACTGGTGGCATCCTAAGTGTTATAGGCTACCTTTAATGCATATATCACAGATAGTTCTTTTACAGAGATGCTAATAAGAATTACATTACACTCTATATGCATCTCTGTAAGTACTGAACCGATTCCTAAACTTTTTTTACTGATAGTAAGCTACACTATTCTTGAGTATTATAGGCTAAAATTCATGCATGAAGCATAAATAGTTCCTTTACAGGAACACTCAAAATAATTCTAATACATTACGCTCTCTGGGTATCTCTGTAACTACAGAACCAATTCTCAAACTTTTTCACTAATAGAAAGCTGCTCTGTTCCTGATTAACATAGACTAAAATTCATGCATTAGCATAAATATTTCTTTTACAAAACAGTTCGCAAATACTGTCATAACTGTCTCTATTCGCCAAACGCCTGAAAAAAATCTAAATTTAGTAACTCTGTGCATATTCTCTTACTTTAAATGAAGTATGCTAACATGCATTATACTTCATTTGAAACAAGTAAAAAGCAAATAATATTTAAATGCAGTTCCTTTTGTTGCAACAATATTTGTTATTCACACATGCTACATTTCTGTCGGGACCTAATTCTAAAGCCGACGTGGACGAAGTCGCGGGTAGCAGCTAGTTCCTTCATAAATGTAAAGTCAGAGTATAACAAGTATAATTAAAAAAAGAAAGCCGACTTCAAATTATTGGTTTCTATACAATAGGTACAATTCCTATAAGAACCTACTCATGTTTTCAATATATATACTACGCAAATATCAAATATAATTTTTAACACAAAGTAAGTGTGATTGTCTAATTGGGGATTATAACTCTTTGAATGTGCAGTCCTTCGGGAAAGGAGCAATGTTACAAATTTCAGAGGAAGGATAGCAGCTCTTCTAGGGTTTAATTCAGTCTAAAATTAATGTTCTAGGCATTGAATATTCGAAGATTGGATTTTGTTTCATGTGAATTGGTTAATTATACTACAAATTTTGAATCTTTATCAAACTTTTGATTGGATATTATTAGAATTTAGCAATTTCTCATTAAAAAAAAAGAGAGATTGCCATGTTGAGTTCTGACTTGGGGACTTATTTTTTTATGCCAAACTTACAAGGAGAGGCTCAGACGTTAGGATCACCGATTTTGATGAAATGTTTATGGGTTATAGGGGGCCCCCATAGTATAGCAAAATGCCAAAGAACTAGCCGCCAACTCTCCCTTATTTTCGAGAAAATTCCATTTAAACATTTGATGCACTGTAATATACCAATTATTTGGAAAATCGTTTGCGTTATCCGTGGCACCGTGGTTTTGCTTTTGGCTACAGATCAAAAGGTCTATGGCTCGTATTCAATTGAATCCGCTCAGTTTTTTCATTTTTTTCCCACCCTTAAAAATTCATAAATCACTTTCAAATGATTGTGTAAAAAATATATTGTGACTTTCTTTGTAAAACTGGGGTTATAAAGTTCTTTGTTGTGTATATATTTGATAATTTACTAATATTTTTAGGACCAGGAAAGAATGATAAAAATGGATTTGCTTCTTTCTTCATTTTGAATGATGCAATTATTGTTTACAGTTTCCCATTCAGCTAAAACGTGTTACACACATGTAATTACAATTAGAAATTCAATATTTGGTATAAACGATAAGTTAATCTGCCTTTCATCAGAAAATTTAGGTGCAAACCATGCATGTTTTAAGATTACAGAAAAAATCGAGTGAATGTGGTGATAGCAGAAAATACATGCTTTATGAATTTTTATTGCATCGTTTCAGGTTACTAATTCCCGTTTATTTTGCATAAAGTATGGAGAAATTTATAATTTGTATTTTTTTTTTTTTTTTTTGGGGGGGGGGGGGGGTTAGTAAAACTGATCATCACACGGTTGACAAAGTGGTGCACATTTAAGTGGGATTACTTCTAGGGGACAAGATGAATTACTTTCATCGTCATAAAAATATTTTGTCAAAAATTTCTGGATTTGTTTGACCTTTCCTAAAACTTTTTGTTCCCTACATATGGTTTAAAAATTCCATCAAGGAATGAAGGAAGCATAGTGGTTACTTGTTGAAAGTGTCCCGGGCTTTGAACAAGTTACATTCACATTGGAATATTCTTTTATTAAATTCTCTATTGCTAGTAAATAGTTTATAGTCAAATTGCAAATAGTAAATAGTCAAATTGCTTGTAAATAGTTTTTTCAACTTGGAAGCCAAAAGCTCCTGTTATTTTATTATTAATATTTTTTTCATTATCTACTACTCGCGAAGCTTGACGAATGTAAAATTATATGCATTCTGCATCAAATCATAAATGTTTTAAACATATAAAAAGGTTTAACTTATCGTTTATACCGAATATTGAATTTCTAATTGTAATTACATGTGTGTAACACATTTTAGCTGAATGGGAAACTGTAAACAATAAATGCATCATTCAAAATGAAGAAAGAAGCAAATCCATTTTTATTATTCTTCCCTGGTCCTAAAAATATTAGTAAATTATCAAATATATACACAATAAAGAACTTTATAACTCCAGTTTTACAAAAAAAGTACAATATATATTTTACACAATCATTTGAAACTGTTTTATGAATTTTTAAAGGAGGGGAGGGGAAAATGAAAAAACTGAGTGGATTCAATTGAATACGAACCAGAGACCTCTTGATCTGTAGCTGAAAGCGAAACAACGGCGCCATGATTAACGCAAACGATTTTCCAAATAATTGGTATATAAAAGTGCATCAAATGTTTAAATGGAATTTTCTCGAAAATAAGGGTGAGTTGGTGGCTAGTTCTTTGGCATTTTGCTATACTATGAGCCCCCTATAACTCATCAACATTTCATCAAAATCGGTGATCCCAACGTCTGAGCCTCCCCTTGTAAGCTAATAATTATTTATTCAAAAGAATATGCCGTGGAAGTTTTAGAAGCAAATTTATTCATTCATTTATTTTTATTTATTTACTTTTTGGAGGGCAGTGCCAAGTTCCATTTGTGATTTAAACCTTAATTTTATGTTTGTCTGTGGTTATATGTATGAATTTTCAAGTTCAAGTTCAATTACTAAAAATTTAAATTTTGCCCAATAAAACCCGGGTTTTTTGTAAAACCTGGCAGGGTTGGGCTTTGTACAAAAAACCCGGGTTCTTTTTACAACCCTGGTTAGAATAAATGTATGAGATAAATTCTGAAATAATTATTCTTTTTTTTAATCCGATTCATTTTCTAACCACTACTTCACATTTATTAAAACCTGTCCCTAATTGCTTATTTCTTAAAGCTTGTTGACCAGTCCCTTCTTTTTTACTGTTTTTATTTGGCAATCCTGAGTACAATGGTAACTGTATATTTTTTAAAATGTCATGTTAATACAACGAATGAAATAAAAAGCACTCATCTTAATGTATTCTTAAACATACTGAAAGAAAAGGACAGAAAAGGATTATTTCCCAAAATATCTAGAAGAAATAACCATGATTAACAAATTCAGGTTCACTCAGTTTGTGGCAAAGGTTACTTGTTTCCACAAAATTAATTTCTGGCAATAAGCAGTAAATTAAAATGTCAATTTCATTGGTTATAACTATTATTTCAGGAAAATTTATGGACTATATTCCGTATGCGGTGCTGTTTACATTCTGATGTTTGCTTACATGTTTGATTTGGCATTGGTTCTGGCACCATCGTGGGCAATGCTCAGCAGGAGTGAAGTACCCTCCCCGATGGTTGTTTAGGCTGGCAACCATAAAAAAAAGTGTACATCGTCAGTTTGGGATTTTGAAATGGTTGGTACTTACGTATTATGCCGGCGGTCCGCCAAGGCGAGCGATTTTTTGCCAAGAGAAATGCCGGGAATATGATATTATTAATGGTTTTGAATACCATTGACAACAGTTTGGCAATTCATTTGATGGAAAAATAGTTTGGCGGAAATGACCGCCGGGATAATACGTAAGTACCAAATGGATGGAAGGGAATGAAATGTGTTATGTTAGTGTATGAAAAGGAAGTGTGTGTGTGTTTGTTAGAAATATGGTGTGAATATAAAGCTAAATAAAATAAAGCATGTTGGCGTTATGTTATCGGCCGGTGGGAATATTTGTTAGCAATGCAGTGTCAATATAAAAGTAAATAAAAGAAAGCATGCTGGTTTTCCGTTATAAGCCGGTGAGTGTTAGGGACATTTGAGTGGTTAATTTAAAAAAATAAAGGTAAGTGCTTTTTTTTTACCGAATCTTTGCAATTTTTAAGGTTTTTAATGTGAACTTTAAATTGATATTTGATGTTTTTATGTTGTCGTAAGTGCTATTTATGTGCTATTCTAATCATACTGACTTTATATGACTTTGCTGATCGTGCAAAATGGTTGGCGAGAGTCGCTGGGGCTTGGCAACTGCCAAGTTCCAGTGACTCTCGCCGTGTTTACATGGGGTGCGCACCAGCTTGTATGATTTTACCATATTTACTAAAGGAGAAATAGAAATGTCAGTATCATATAGAACTTTGCTTAGCCTAACCATACCCCACCTCAGAAAAAAGTTAAAAATAGAAAAATTCCTTGTATCAAAATATAAATGCTTTACCTAATTATTATGAATCAAGAAGAAAGTTTTTCTGTATCGCTTGTTAACAGGCAGTATGTTTAGAGCAAAAACAAGAAGTTTTGCACACATTAATGTGGTTAAAATATTCTAAAACTCCATTAGACATACTTGGCATGTTCTTAAAGTATTTCCATAGATAAAAATAATGAAGCATCTGAAAATTTTATGGTGAAAAAAGTCTACGAAATCGACTACGACGTGTTTTTAATTGCAAATCTTTACATAGAAATAACTACACTTTAACAACATAGCTATTATACAATAGCCTGTGCACGAAAAAATGAAATAGAATAAATCATACTGGTATTTTTACCTTTCTGTTCATCGTTAATCCCTTTTTTAAGATCTTTTAATACATTTTCATAATATACTATGCATGATTTAACTACTTTCTCTGATTCCTCTTTCGACTGCTTGGTTCGATGCTCTTTACTGTGACGAAGCTTTTTCCTTTTTTGATTGCATGATAGTTCAGTATCTTTAAAGTGACGTTTCACGAGTATATTTTCCGACGGTTCTGTATCAATGAAAAACTCTGCTTCATTATCCTTACCCATTATAAAATAAATTTACTCAATATTTTATATCAGTTTCATTCAATTTCTGAATTATATATGCTTATAATATCTATTAGCATAATATATGATTTGAAATGCGGTAAGATGGACAGATAAAAATCCAGATTATGGCACGCCACACACGAACAAAATCCCGGAAACAAAATAAAAATATGTAAACAAATAGTAGTAGCATATATTGCCAAACTCTTAAAAGAAAATTGTGATATGGATAGAGATTTGGTTTTTGCCCATGGCAACCTGAGATCCCTAAAGCTGATTTCATACTGAAGGTGGATTCATACTTGCCGCGCCGCACCGCACCGCAACCATGCCGTACTGTTTCGCCGTTTTGGACCGTTGGCTGTCCACGCGGCGAGCTTGCGGTGCCTCAAGTAAATACACCAATGCTCTTCTGTAATTGGTTGTAGCTGTAAAAGCTCTTCTGTAATTTTCTGTAGCTTTGCGGTCGCTGCGGAATATCTGTTCTCGCCAGATATTGCGCAAACCCTCGGCGCTCGCCGCGCGGGGGCCGTGTTGCTCCGCTGAGTGACGTCATTGCGGCGTCTTAGCGTTGCGGTACGGCCAGTATGAATCCGGCTTTAAGGCGACCATATTTCTAAACAGTATTTTGGGGACAAATCAAGCATTGTCCTCGAATCCAAGGAAAACTTGGGGACATTAGAAAATATTTTTGAGGACTTATTCGAGGACACAACATATTCAGTGGCGGATCTAGGATTGGGTAAAGGGGGGGGGGCTAACTTACTGGGTATTCAATAATTTGGGCACAGTTATCCACAGGCACTACGAGAGGGGGGGGTGCCGCCCCGGGGCCCGTGTTCAGCTAAAGTGCGTCCGTAAATTTTTCAGAATGTGTTAAGAATTTCATTTATAGGTCTTTAATTAAAATCTTTTTTTTAAATAGACTAAATTTCGAATACATCCCAGATAGCACAAACTTGTCCAGAACCCTCCCAGAAGACGTCATATAGACAAGTTGACATGTCCATTAAACATCCACGATTCGTCGGATTCTCGTCTCTTTTACATCAATATGGCACTATAGGTCGCCCATATGAAGTGTTATAGACATCTATATAGACATAATTATGGACATGCTTACGTATACAAGACTTGTCTATATAGACGTAATTATGGACGTGCTTACGTATACAAGACTTGCCCATACTAAGTCCACGTATGGACTTAGTATGGGCAAGTCTTGGACATCAACGTCTATATATGGACCTACTTAGGTCAAGTCTTGGACATCTCCATCCATGCTTCTTGCCATTTCACTAAGGTACTATGGATTATCTGGGACACGTCTATAAAAAAGACTTACTCTGGAAATTAAATGTCTAATTTTGGTCTATTCATGGACAGTTTCTGGATTTTCCAGATTATGTCCATAAACAGAGTCTCCAACCTCTACGGAATATAATTAACCACTTTCCCTGAACAGTAAAATTGTATTAGAATATAGCGAAATTTCAACATTCTAAAGACAGTCTGACATTGGATTTGAGGCAATTTGGAAACAAATGTTTGAAAAATTTGCTGTTTTTGAAAAAGTGTTTGATATTCAGTAGAGGTTGGAGACTCTGCATAAATATTGTCTTCTGGATGTCTATCTATAGACATGGACGTTATATGGCCGAGATGGATCAGAAATGGATATAAAATGGACAACTGTGCTATCTGGGATAATTCTAGAATGATTTAGATGGCAGAAATGTTAATTCTACCATTTAAATATTAGTATTTTTTTCAATCTTCGAACATGAATTAAAAGTATCATTACATATCAGACAAACTTCCCTCCCACTCTCTTTCCTTTTAGCATTTTGTATGAAAATCATTAAAAGAGCAGTTTTACAAAAAAAAAAAAAAAAAATCCCTTCCGTCCCTCTGTTTTTTCGAAACTTTTGTGCTTTACGAAAGGGGCCGGGAAGACTTTCGTCCCGCCTTATAAAATTTCTCTCAGAGGCCCTGGTTATCGAAGCTTGGCGACATTTGGCACGATTTTTTACATGTCGCCTGTATATTTCATTTTTCAACCTACATATAGTATTACGTAATCGAATTTCGAGAAAGATGTGCGAATTTCCGATAAAATAAAATACTCGAACCTGCTAGGACTTGCACTTCATAGGAAAAACAATGTCTGAAAAAATTAATTTAAATCATACCTCTTTTTTCCATAGCGATATCATTGTATTCTTTCTAATAATGCACCTCTTTACAAACTGCCTGTTAGTGATGCATGTATACAGGGTGAATCTAAACTCTTGGGCAAAACTTTAAAGGGTGATAGGGCACATAATAAGGAATCAGAATCACATAGCAATGTGGGGTCGGCAACGTCGTCTTCGTATAGCTGTTAATAATCACTTCGGAAAAAGTGCTGAAACAACAGTCACTTGCCGACCATTGTTCGTCAGAAACTAATGTATTTTTCTCAAAACAGAAGACTAAAATGGATAGTTTAAAAAGTTTATTTTATTTCATGGATGAAATTTTCGGAGACGAGCCTATTGCTTATGAAACTTGGTTAAGAAATTAGACGGACACTTCAATGCTTTTCCAAAAGTGATTATTACCGGGTAAGTTAAAACTGCGTTTCACCCCAGATTGCTATGTGATTACGATTCCTCATTGTGTGCCCTATCACCCCTTAAAGTTTTGCCCAAGAGTTTAGATTCACCCTGTATTTTGTGAGTGCTGTTCTCCTTGAAATAGCTTGTTCTGGGGCTGGGCATTTATGATTTCTTCCTGATGATTTCCGCTTTCACTCTCACTAGACAAATTATCAGTTTTTGGAATTTTCATAAAATAATCACCTACATTACGATTCAATGACCGCTTTCTTGAGGCCATAATATTTGCATTTAAATTAAATTCTACACGCGAACGGAGCTAAATAGAGAACAAATGAATCACACTAGCGCTTCACCCGAAAAGAACGACCAAGCGGCGAAAGCAATTTCAATGGGCTAAGACTTTGAAGCCTGCTTAGATAGGACTACAGTACTTCCAAGAAATTCTTCCACCATTCCTAAACATTCAAAACGGATGTACTTTTGTATAAACAGTAAATGTGCGAAAACCAGGTAAGGAAAATTAGCTATAATAATATTATTCTTTCAAAATATCCCTGAAAATCCAAATGGCGGAACAAAAGAACCTTTCACAATGATACAGAAGATAGCCACTTGGGATTCCTAGTCACTTGATGTCTATGTTACACTCCCCATCCCCTCACTATGTACATCCACAGACCTCAAAATACCCGTAGACCAGACAACCCCCTAGCAGCAATCTTTGCTCGGGCTTTACCAGGCCTATGATCGGTGCATCGGCTATTCATCGCCTGATCATTTCTGATCATCCTTAATTTTTCGTATGTTCATCTTTTCCCGATGATCGAATCTTTACACTGAGATCTGATAGGCGCTTTCAAGATTGCGAAGGGTAAAGCGAGCAAACAGGTTTATATCGGTCTTTCTACCAAGTAGCTGAACGGCTGGATATCTCCGTTCCTTCATTAATGTGCAAAGAGCATCATATGCACACCATATGTTTGTTTTAAGGTTGCTGATTGGCTAAGCTATTACGCGGGAAGACAAGACAGGCGACAAAATGCTGAATCATGTTGTCCTCTTCCTGCTCTTAGCTTTGTCGTGTTCTCCTGTATGTATCTATCTTGTGCTAGCTAAAAGGGCACCTTGCCTTAGTCAATCTCTGTCAAAGAGGGGTGACAAGGAATATTTTTAAAACAAAATTTGTCAGCGACTAAAAATTCTGGAAGTTTCCTGAAAAAGTGCGAAATTAATATATATATATATATATATATAAGAAATTTTCCTTTGTGTAAATTTTAAATGACATTTCATTCAAAAACTTGCATTCTTCCCTAGAACAGCCTTGAAGAAAAGGATATTTAGTTATAAAATTATATATGCATATGAAAGTACATGAATTAATTGATACAATAAAAGAAATAAACAAGCTAATATGCAAATCAACGATATATGTGCCAATTTTTATCGATTGCTCAGTTTAAAAGTTTCACCAAAGGTCATAGGCTTCACATCCTAAGTTGCAAGGCGTTTGCTCTTCCGAGATGAATATACCCAGCTAGAAATGTCTTCACTTTTTTTGCAAAAAAAGTATAGATTGTGTATAATTTGTGCATAAAAAGTGGATATTTTTTAATATTTTGAAAGCATACACTTTTTGTGCAAATTATATACAGTTTTTATGCATACCAAAAAGTGAATATTTTATATTGTCAAAAATTGTGCACAAAAGTGTATACTTTTCAAAGTATTCAAAATATTCACTTTATATGCAAATTTTCTGCACAAGAAGTGCAAACATTTTCTAGCTGGGATTTAAGCAGTTTGAACAGTTTTCACAAAATCTCAAAATCTAATCCAAATTTTAAACTTTAGGGGCATAGTTTAAGTTGTACGACCACCTATCGTGTCACTAAATTTTGCTTTATTCACTTAAGTCGTATGTGATGCGCCGACAAAAATTTACGCAGTTTAAAACGATTTTCAGAAAAAATCTCAAAATCTAATTTTTTTTTTAAATCCGACGATTATAGCTTAAGGTGAGTGATTGCCTATCATGTCAGTAAATTTCATTCCTTTAGCTTTAGTCACTTTTACTTGATGTGCGAACAAAAATTTACTCAGTTTGAAACAATCTTCGAAAAATCTCAATCTATAGAGAGATTTTTAAAATATTCATTATAATGAATATTTTTAAAACAGAAAAACTTTTTTTTTTTTACGGCCGTACACAGGTCCCAAATGCTTCAAACGGATAGAAATTGCAAAATCTTTTTAATTTTGAGTAGTGTACAGGAAAAGTCTAGTTTCATTTAATTAGAAACTGAAATATTCCAATTCCGAACTTGAAACAACAATCACTTCAAATTTTAGTCTCGCCAATAACGAGTCAGACCCCCCCCCGTCTAGTGGTTAGAATGCCCGGCTACCAAGCGTTAGCTCCCCAGTTCGAAACCAAGTCTCGGAAGCTTGAAAAATGAAGTTCAGATGGCAGCATTAAAATTCAAAGAGAAGAGGAAAAAGTTCGACTTTGCTTTTTTTACTCTTAAAAAATTTTATCTAGCTGGGATATACCCAAATTTTTATCGATTGTTCAGTTTAAAATTTTATCAAAGGTCATAGGCTTCACATCCTAAGTTGCAAGGTGTTTGCTCTTCCGAGATGAATATAACCCCAATCGCATCGGCCTTACAACGGCTCTACGCCCAATTTCCCCCCCTTGCCGATGATACAACCCTACTATTCGGGAGAGGACATGCCCGAGCACATTCCGAGATAAGAGCCCCCGACGCGATGAAGAACCTTGAATGGCGCGCTGCGCTTCCTACGCTAAATAGTACTTCCATTAATTTATTAGAAATAAGAATACACAATTGATATAAAGAGCTATTAGAGTTCATTTTTAAGTATGAAAGTCAGTCAAGATTTAAAGTATGGGTATACATGGTAATATGTTCAGAGGCAGATCTACGGGGGGGGCTATAGGGGCTATAGCCCCCCCCCATTGAAACTGAATTTAGACTAGATAGAATAGAGTTCTGATTCTTAGTTAAAAACTACGTGTCTAAAATCGGTTATTTTGAAATTTTAATTTACTTTTTTGATTTATTACTTAGCTTTTTAGACTTGAGCTCAATCAATGGTTTTTAACCCTTTCGTTCCCAGGCTACAGGTATTTTCAAAACGAGTATCAAATTTCAGGCTAAGGAATCGCCCGAAATTTCGTCTTCTCCTTGAAACATTTCGGTTTCTTTTAAGGATGATCAGTAACCTAGTTTTACCATATATACGTGATAGCGCAGAACAGCTAATTGTTTGAAAGGGTTATGGCAAGTGCAAAGAACAGTGTTTGAGCGATGATGTCCATTCACCCCCTGCAAAGTCATAAAAAAGGGGGAGCTAAAACTACATATAATTCGCTGTGTTATGATTTCAATTTTAAGTAAAGTGTAATTAATCGATAGCCTACTTGATTAAAAATCCTTGCCTTAATTGGTGAATTTTAGATCGAGTAGGGTTGAAATTTCTAGACAATTTGTTTATTGGGATGGTTTTGTTTTGTCACCATGTGCCAGTATTCATAGGGGAAGTAAAATGGTGATGAAGTGTTTGGAATTTATTGGGGTATATGTTGAATTACTGTTGATGACTCATGGCTGACTCATTTTTATTTATTTGTTTACTTGTTCTATATTTTGGCGCCAGGCATCTAGGGGATCGTTATTCTGGCGATCGTGTTGCCATCTTTGTGTAAGGTGGCTATACATATTGTTCAAGTAATTAAAATATTTTGTACAACGGTTTTCTTTTAAATTTTAAATTTATGAAAATACGTTTTGTGAGAGCTGACGTTATTCGGAGGGTTGGTGATAAATTTTTGGAGCTGACAGTGAGAGTTTCATGGGGATGTTTGTTTTGAAATTGGTGATTTTCCTTAGAAAAAATTAAGTGATTGTAATTACAGTTAAGTTTTTTTTCTTTCACTGTGATTATCTTTTCTGGAGTTCTCTAGCCTTCTTTCTAATTTTTAATAACATAACTACGGACATCGATACCAATACTGCGATTCAATATATCGAGGAAGAGGACAGCAGCGGCGCGGGGATATGGAGATCGGCACCCAGGCATTTTCAAATTTTTTAAATCAAAAATGGAACTTCTACAATGGTTACTACGATAAGAGCAACTTTCACATTTTTCATCATGGTAAAAAATTAAGTTTCAACGCCCATCCATAATTAATCTACAAGTTTTCATTGATAATAATTGTATCTTCGACCGAACTACTTTACGAGCGGAAAGCGCCTGCCAGACAAGGAAGTAAAAAGGTGACTTGAGCCGGAGGAAGCGTGGGTTGTGAGGACTCTCTTGACTGCCTGTTACTGAAGCCGGAAGGTTGTAGAACTCCCTGTACGGAACAGCGAAAATGGCGCGCTCAAGAAAAGAATTTCGGTTGCTGGAACGAGAGACAATGGCTACCTGATGAATGAGTTGGATATGGGGGCCCCCTTCTTCAATCAATGATCTGATAAGTTTCTACCTTTCTCTCTTTCTTTATTAAATTTTTTTTTATTTATATGTGCACAAATGTTAGGTAAATTTTTTTTGAAAAAAGGTCAGCTCGGGGAAAGGGAGAAATGGAATGTAGTTGTAATTATAGTGTTATCATATTCTTTTCGATTTTATCTAGTTTAATTGTCTGATGTAAAAGAGTTAAAGTAATTTAATAAATGTAATTGTTTAAGTAAAAATGGCTCCTCTTCATTTATCTCACTTCGTGTAAATTTATTTCAGCAGTTCTCTTTCAGGTTTTAAATTTTTAGCCTAATGGCATTTGCACGTAACGCCGAGAGCCTGGTTGGTATATTGCGGTCACAACACTTTTAAAGCTAAGCATTTATTTGTTTTTTTTTTTTTTTGTATGAACTACGAGGATATTAATTGGTTAAATTTTAAAAAGGTAAATCTTTGAGTCAGGACAAAAGGTTAGTTAAATGAAATAAAAAGAAATAATTGACAGTAAATGAAGGTACAACAATGGTGCCGTTCAAATTCGGATCGGCGAATTAAGTGTGATGAATGAGACGAGCCATTTTTTTTTTTTTTTGTGTCGGTCAGCCATGGGTCAAATTTTTTCTGAATGATTTTAATAGATTGTATAATTATTATTAGTTATTTAGTATTTTGGGTTACAATTATTTAAATCAAAATGCCTAGATCTTCCACCTCGGATCTTCCCTCTTTAGATAATGCGTGTCATTTAACAGTAACAACTGTAAACTTTGGGGAATTTATCCCCCTAGTAACCCCCTTTTCGGGAAATAACCCGGACTTCTCAGTTAGTGATTTCTTCGACAAAATCGAAGAAATCGCCAAACACGCGTCATGGAAGGATGAACAAACACTGTTTGTCGCCAAAACCAAATGCATTGGAGAAGCGGATGCTTTTGTTAGGTCGCAGCCTCAGTTGAAATCTGCCGATTATAGAACGTTTAAAGAAGCGTTGAAAGACAGGTTCGGCACTAACGACAAAGATTGTTCGCTTTTGAAATTCACAACGGCAGTACAGGGTTTTAATGAGACCACGCGGGGTTTTTTGTCCCGTTTAAACGGTTTAGCACATCGCTGCTTTCCCGATGAAGAGCCCATTCGGCAAAGGATGTTGGTTTCCCAATGTCTTCAAGGCCTCCGACCCTCCGTTCGCCGATTCATCATGGCACAAGACCATGACACCTTTGAGAAAATTTGGGCTCTAGCCTTACAGGAAGAACAATGTGCCGCGCTAGAGAAAGCCTCCGCGAGTGTCAACATTGTTGACACCGAACCGAAGCCGTCCGCCATTGAAACGGAGTTGAGAGAAATTAAATCCTTGGTTCAGAATAGTATTTTTGAAACAGATAAAAGGGTTAGCGATCTTCAAGAGGAGGTAAAGAGATTGAACAAATTAGTCATTAGCAACGGTACTAATCGGATAATTTGTTTTAAATGCAGAAAACCAGGGCATTATAGTCGCGATTGTCGATCAAGATATTATAATCAACACAGACCCAGTGGAAATGACAGGCAGGGAAACTAAATCAGGGGCAAGACAGGGACACTCATCTGATCTTGAATCCCCCTTTTGAGTGCACTGGGATTGCGACTTCGGAATCCAGATATAATTTGCCTATTGTAAAAATTAATGTTAGGGATTTTGTTATACATACTCTTATTGATACAGGTGCCTCAATTTCCATAATTAAGGGAAGTGTTTTGGAATCTTTGAAAGACACACGCTGCATTAAATTAGTAGAACCTTGTTTTTTAAAAGTATTGGGCATTACACAGAATTTAGTAACCTTGAACCAAAAAGTTAAGTTAGAAGTTCAATTAGGGACCTTTAAGTGTGAAATAGAATTTTTTGTATGTAATACAGATTTATTTACTTACGATGCGATCTTAGGTTCGAACTTTCTTATCGAAAATCAAATTCATATCAATTTTGCTAAGACTACCATTTCAAATGAAAATTTTTTACTTAATTGGACAAATAAACAAATTTCTAGACATAATGTTAATTCTGTACAAAATCTAAATTTTCAAGTAGGTTTTAATAAACGTAAATGTATCATTCCTCCTAAATCTGAATTAATTGTAACAGTTACTACTAAAGATAATTTTAAGATTTCTGATTTTGTCTTAATCCAACCACATAAGCATGCCATGTCGCATGTGTGGATTGTCTCGAGCTCAGTAAATGAAGGAAATGACAATGGCGAATATTTTGTCAAGATAGCTAATTTTTCTAACGACCCTGTTCACATTAACAAAGACACCAAAATTGTGAACATTGAGCCTAATGAAGTAGTTAAGAGCGACGAAGTAAGCGTTGGGGAGGAATTTTATAAGGACGATAATGAATTGATGGGAGAAGTAAACATGGCGGAGGAATTTTATGAAGATGAGAATGAAATTTTTGGAGGTAAATTTGATCTGGCTCATTTAGGAGATGAGGAAAAAGTTAAATTAAAAAATTTATTAATCAAACATAAAGGTGTTTTTGCTGAAAGTGTAAAGCAACTTACGGGTTGCAACACCATAGCTCACCGAATCTACCTAACGGATGATTTGCCAGTCAGGCAGAAGCCTTACAGAACCCCACATCCTTTACGAGAAGAATTGAAAAGTCAAATAAACCAGCTTTTGGATGCCGGGATAATTTCTGTAAGTGATTCACCGTATGCTTCCCCAATATTATTAGTTAAGAAAAAGAATAACACGTATAGGTTGGTATGTGACTATAGGAAATTAAACTTAAAAACACAACCGCTTCCTTTTCCCTTACCGTTAATTTCGGATTTATTAGATTCATTAGAAGGAGCCAAGTATTTTTCTTCTTTGGACTTGTGTTCAGGCTATTGGCAAATGAATTTAGATCCCAAGGATCGTCATAAGACTGCCTTCAGCACCGAATTTAGCCTTTTTCACTGGAATCGTCTACCTCAGGGTTTGAAAAATGCAGCGTCGTCATTTCAAAGATTATTGGAAATAGTATTAGCTGGGCTGAAAGAGTGGAATATTAATACTTACCTTGATGACCTTATAATTGCGTCGAACACGTTCGAGGAACACCTCGAAAAACTAGACATGGTATTCAAGAGATTAGGCGAGCACAATTTAAAAGTTAATCCGGGAAAATGTCAATTAGTTAAGGAAAAAATTACTTACCTTGGGTTTCAGGTCACTGACGGTAAAATTTTGCCCGACAGCAGAAATGTGGAGGCAATTCAAAAGTTTCCAGTTCCAACTAACAAAAAGCAGGTTCGGTCATTTTTAGGACTTTGTAATTTCTATCGCAAATTTATAAAGAATTTCGCCCACATAGCAATACATTTGACTAAATTAACAAAAAAATCAGTAACTTTTGTTTGGGATGAAAATGCCAATAATGCTTTTGAGCAATTAAAGTCAGCATTAATCTCTTACCCTTGTCTTATTTTACCAAACACTAAGAAAGAATTCGTTTTGCATACAGATGCTTCTGGATATGCTATTGGAGCTGTATTGAGTCAGGAAGGTCAGGATGGACAATTACATCCGGTTGCTTATGCAAGTAGGCGGTTGAACGATGCCGAAACTAGGTATAGTGTTTTTGAAAGGGAAACCTTAGCGGTCGTTTGGGGAATAAACAATTTTCGACACTATTTGTATGGACAATCTTTTAAACTTTTTTGTGATCAGAAGTCGCTTTCCTATGCACTCAAACTTAAGGAAAGCGGTAGAATTACAAGATGGATACTTGCGCTTCAAAATTACGACTACACAGTAACTCACACTCCTGGGAAAATGAATGTGCCTGCGGATACTTTGTCACGAACAGTTCAGGTAGAACCCGTCAATGTCATTGAATTCACAACAAACAACTTTCCCCCTGCTAGGATTAGGAATTTACAAGAGCAAGACACTAGGTGTCAAGAGATTTTGATTAAGTTAGAGAACACAAATGAAATTGAACAAAATGGGATGAAATTTTTTAAGAGGGATGGAATTTTGTTTTGTGTAAATGATAAAGCAAAGGGTCACAAATTTACCATCACAGACAGACTAGTAATTCCAAAGACACTCATTAGTGAGGTTTTGTCCTTAGGACATGACTCGATAACATCAGCACACCCAGGCATTAAGAGGACTTTAACCCGAATTAAGAGAAACTATTTTTGGTGGAACATGACACACCATATCATTAATTATGTCAAATCTTGCCACTCGTGTCTTGAGAGAAGAGGGTATAACGCTAAAC
Organism: Cheiracanthium punctorium; assembly: GCA_038373885.1. Taxonomy (NCBI): domain Eukaryota; kingdom Metazoa; phylum Arthropoda; class Arachnida; order Araneae; family Cheiracanthiidae; genus Cheiracanthium; species Cheiracanthium punctorium. The sequence continues at coordinate 18,334 of JAWZYV010012217.1, read as the reverse complement.
ATAAAGCGCCGCTACAAAGAATTCAAATAACTAGTCGGCCTTTTGAGCGAATTGGGATGGACGCAGTAGGACCACTTCCTATTACTGAGTCAGGCAATCAACATATTATAGTAATTGGTGATTATTTTACCAGGTGGGTGGAAGCATACCCTGTGAAGGATTTACAAACTGAAACGATTGCTTTGGTATTAGAAAAGTTCATATGCACTCATGGGATTCCTGAGCATTTGATAACTGACAGAGGTAGTTCTTTGATTTCTGACAGCATACAAAAAGTTTATAAAAGACTGGATATTAAGAAACACACTAGTACAAGTTACCACCCAGCGACTGATGGGGTAGTTGAACGGGTTAATGCTACAATAATTAACGCACTCCAGCACTTAGCAGACAATACTTACCATGAATGGGACAAATATTTACATTTTGCACTTTTGGCTTACAGAACAGCAGTACACTCAACCTTAAAAGATACACCAGCTCATTTAATATATGGAAGGGATTTAGTATTACCAATAGATCTTATAAGTAGCCCCCCTTTGAGGTCATATTCTGATCAGAGGGAACTCAGTGAAGATTTGGAGATTCGTTTACAACAGTGTTTTAAAATCATAAAAGCCAATTTAGTTGAAGCTGCAGAAAGACAAGAAAAGTATAGAAAAAAGGTGTGTAAGGAGAAGGGTATTGTTATAGGAGATCTGGTGATGTTATACACGCCGTCAATTAAAGTTGGGCAAGGGAAAAAGTTTTCTAAATTTAATAAAGGGGTTTATAGAGTTAAAAATCAACTTAGTAAAGTCAATTTTGAAATTATTAACATATACAACCATAAAGATAAACAAGAAGTCCATGTTGACAGATTAACCAAAATTCCAGATCGCCTCATTTTCCCATCCTTGGATGTAGAGTTCATAGAGGAAGAGCCTAGTGCTCCTAATGAAGATAACGAAATTTTAAATTCGCCAGATCTCAATAACAGTCCTTTCCCCAAAAACTATACAAAAACTGTCAGAGTATTCGTGAACAGCAATCGAGTGCCCAGGAAGCTGCCCAGTAATGTACAGCAGTGTACGACAGGAAGCTCTGCTCCAGTTGTCCAGACCCCACCACAGGCTGTGGTGCCTCCAAGCACAGGACAGGCCACCAAACATCCATACAATTTGAGACCAAGGCAGAATGGTTTCGTAAAAAAAATGAACTGTTATCATGAAGAATCAGATTAAGCCATTTTTACTTAAACAATTACATTTATTAAATTACTTTAACTCTTTTACATCAGACAATTAAACTAGATAAAATCGAAAAGAATATGATAACACTATAATTACAACTACATTCCATTTTTCCCTTTCCCCGAGCTGACCTTTTTTCAAAAAAAATTTACCTAACATTTGTGCACATATAAATAAAAAAAAATTTAATAAAGAAAGAGAGAAAGGTAGAAACTTATCAGATCATTGATTGAAGAAGGGGGCCCCCATATCCAACTCATTCATCAGGTAGCCATTGTCTCTCGTTCCAGCAACCGAAATTCTTTTCTTGAGCGCGCCATTTTCGCTGTTCCGTACAGGGAGTTCTACAACCTTCCGGCTTCAGTAACAGGCAGTCAAGAGAGTCCTCACAACCCACGCTTCCTCCGGCTCAAGTCACCTTTTTACTTCCTTGTCTGGCAGGCGCTTTCCGCTCGTAAAGTAGTTCGGTCGAAGATACAATTATTATCAATGAAAACTTGTAGATTAATTATGGATGGGCGTTGAAACTTAATTTTTTACCATGATGAAAAATGTGAAAGTTGCTCTTATCGTAGTAACCATTGTAGAAGTTCCATTTTTGATTTAAAAAATTTGAAAATGCCTGGGTGCCGATCTCCATATCCCCGCGCCGCTGCTGTCCTCTTCCTCGATATATTGAATCGCAGTATTGGTATCGATGTCCGTAGTTATGTTATTAAAAATTAGAAAGAAGGCTAGAGAACTCCAGAAAAGATAATCACAGTGAAAGAAAAAAAACTTAACTGTAATTACAATCACTTAATTTTTTCTAAGGAAAATCACCAATTTCAAAACAAACATCCCCATGAAACTCTCACTGTCAGCTCCAAAAATTTATCACCAACCCTCCGAATAACGTCAGCTCTCACAAAACGTATTTTCATAAATTTAAAATTTAAAAGAAAACCGTTGTACAAAATATTTTAATTACTTGAACAATATGTATAGCCACCTTACACAAAGATGGCAACACGATCGCCAGAATAACGATCCCCTAGATGCCTGGCGCCAAAATATAGAACAAGTAAACAAATAAATAAAAATGAGTCAGCCATGAGTCATCAACAGTAATTCAACATATACCCCAATAAATTCCAAACACTTCATCACCATTTTACTTCCCCTATGAATACTGGCACATGGTGACAAAACAAAACCATCCCAATAAACAAATTGTCTAGAAATTTCAACCCTACTCGATCTAAAATTCACCAATTAAGGCAAGGATTTTTAATCAAGTAGGCAATCAATTAATTACACTTTACTTAAAATTGAAATCATAACACAGCGAATTATATGTAGTTTTAGCTCCCCCTTTTTTATGACTTTGCAGGGGGTGAATGGACATCATCGCTCAAACACTGTTCTTTGCACTTGCCATAACCCTTTCAAACAATTAGCTGTTCTGCGCTATCACGTATATATGGTAAAACTAGGTTACTGATCATCCTTAAAAGAAACCGAAATGTTTCAAGGAGAAGACGAAATTTCGGGCGATTCCTTAGCCTGAAATTTGATACTCGTTTTGAAAATACCTGTAGCCTGGGAACGAAAGGGTTAAAAACCATTGATTGAGCTCAAGTCTAAAAAGCTAAGTAATAAATCAAAAAAGTAAATTAAAATTTCAAAATAACCGATTTTAGACACGTAGTTTTTAACTAAGAATCAGAACTCTATTCTATCTAGTCTAAATTCAGTTTCAATGGGGGGGGGCTATAGCCCCTATAGCCCCCCCGTAGATCTGCCTCTGAACATATTACCATGTATACCCATACTTTAAATCTTGACTGACTTTCATACTTAAAAATGAACTCTAATAGCTCTTTATATCAATTGTGTATTCTTATTTCTAATAAATTAATGGAAGTACTACACTGCTGGCCACCCAAATTGCAACACCAAGAAAAACAAGAGATATCACAACAAAATTTATTGTGTAGATAACATGTTGACCAAGTAACAAATGATTAAATTTACAGCATTCTATGAAGCGTGGTTCCTGCCAAAATCAGTACCCAGAGTAGCCGCCGTTGTTGGAGATCACAGCTGCCACACGCCTCGGCATTGATTCAAAGAGACTTTGAATGTGTTCTTGGGGTACAGCAGACCAAGCAGCTTCCACACGTTGCCAAAGTTGATCTGGTGTGACAGCTGGGGATGAACTCTGGGTCAGTCGTTGAGCAACCATGGACCACATGTTTTCTATCGGCGAAAGATCCGGAGAGCGCGCCGGCCAGGGAAGCAATTCAATCTGGTGATTGACGAAGAACCCTTGGACAATGCGTGCCACGTGTGGCCGTGCATTATCCTGCTGAAATATGGCTGTTGGCAAGCCCTGAAGGTAAGAAAGGACAACTGGCTCCAACACCTCGGAGATGTAGCGCTGGCTGGTTAAAGTACCGGCAATGCGTACTAGAGGAGTGCGAGAGAGATATCCGATACCGCCCCATACCATAATACCCGGTGCAGGACCAGTGTGACGGTGCATAATGCAGCTGTTCAGCATCCTCTCTCCACGGTGTCTCCAGACTCGAATCCGACCGTCGTGGTGTTGCATACAGAAGCGTGACTCGTCAGTAAAGAGAATTTCATTCCATTCTGTCGTCCACATCCTTCTTTCATCGCACCATTGGCGGCGGAGACGTCTGTGGTTCCGCGTCAGAGGTAGACAAAGCAACGGACGTCTTGCGGACAGACCATTCTGCTGTAAACGACGTCGAATGGTACGCGCAGACACTGGATGATGCGTTACAGACTGAATCTGCTGTGATATGGTTCGTGATGTGACTGAGCGGTCCGTCACTGCCATGCGTACAATCTGCCTGTCATCACGTGACGTGGTGCACTGAGGTCGATGCGGTCGATCACGTCTGTCCGTCGTACCCTCCTGCACCCAACGATCACATATCCGCATCACAGTTGTTTGGTTTCGTCCAATACGACGACCGATTTCCCTGAAAGATAACCCACAATCTCGGTATGCCACTATCCTTCCTCTGTCAAACTCGGATACTTGATCAAAAGATGATCGTTGTTTCCTACGAGGCATAATTTATCGTTTTTTTGAAAAAAAAGCAAGAAAAACACAATTGCTGTACTTGAAACCGTCGAAATCTCCAAGCCTTAAATAGCGCTTTGAGGTGGCGCCACAGGCGCGCTTGATGTGCGTCTGCGCTGAAATTCTAATCATTTGCATATCTCACCTCAGCTAATGCATGTTGTAAATTTCATATTATTTGCATGCTTCCTTCAGGGTGTTGCATTTACGATGGCCAGCAGTGTATTTCATTCATTTATAAATATTTATTTAACCCATTCGTGCCTGGATATTTTTGCGACTTTCTTCGATTTTTGCTAACACCAGCAGTAATTGATAAATTTCTGATGTCAACTTTTTGAACAAGGGATGATGTCATTTAAAATCGTTATGTATAAAAATTGAAATGTCAACATCCTACTTGCCATATTAAAATATTTTGTGGAATTGAGGTTCAATACTCGCGAATAAAGGCTAGGAAAAATAAATAACGTTTTCGAATGATAGCGATATTGCCGTCCCAAAAAAGGGACGCTAGGCATAAATGGGTTAAACCAGAAGTGTGAAAGGAACATCATGTTGAAATATTGCAATTTATTCAAAATTTAACTCTTGGAATAGTATTTGTATTTTTCAGAAGACATTGCTTTTTACATTGTACCATTTGTGATAATTTTTCATGAAACTTTGTACACCCTTTAAAAAAGTATTCGAGTGCAAGAAAATTTTCGTACGTCAATTTCATATATAAAGCATGGTTCTTCATGAAAAGTGATTAATCATTAACAAAACTGAAACGGGAAATTTGGCACATAGTCGGATACTTTATTGAATGTCTGTACACGCTACACACACAATGACCAAACGTTTCAGAGATCGAATTTCATTGTTCTCTGAGTAGATGGCGCTTTTAGTCGGTTTATTTTTCTTATTTCTTCAGTTTTTTCTGAAAGAAATAAACTAAACGGAAACCTTCAGGGAAAAAAGTACAAATCTTTAAATTTGGGGACAAAATTAAAAAAAGATCTATATTTGGGGACTGTTCTCGAACTTCGAGGATGTATATGGTCACCTTAACTTAAGCTGACCAGATTTTTGAACATAGAATCGGAGACATGTCCCCGATTTGAAACAGAACTGGGGACAATTATAATTAATGAAATAATTAACAGTAATTTAATTAAAAAACAATGCTATAATTAAAAATTGTCCCCAATTCCTGTTTTACATTTTGGGGACAATTTGACCCTGAAATTGGGGACTATCCCCGGAAAATGGGGACATTTGATCACCTTACCGTACGTCCCCAATTTCTGAATGTTTCTGATTTGTCCACAAGAAAATATTTTTGAGGACACAAAATATTACCATGTATACCAGTATACCCATACTTTAATGGAAGTACTATTTCATTCATTTATAAATATTTATTTAAACCAGAAATATGAAAGGAACATCATGTTGAAATATTGCAATCTATTCAAAATTTAACTCTTGAAATATTATTTGTATTTTTCAGAAGACATTGCTTTTTACATTGGATCATTTTGCGATAATTTTTCATGAAACTTTGTACACCCTCTGAAAAAAGTATTCGAGTGCAAGAAAATTTTCGTACGTCAATTTCATATTCAAAGCATGGTTCAGGAAAGGTGATTAATCATTAACAAAACTGAAATGGGAAATTTGGCGCATAGTTGGATACTTTTTTGAATGTCTGTACACGCTACACACACAATGACAGCAAACGTTTTCAGAGATCGAATTTCATTGTTTCTCTTAGTAGATGTCACTTTTAGTTGATTTATTTTTCTTATTTTTTCAGTTTTTTCTGCAAGAAAGAAACTAAACGGAAACTTTCAGGGAAAAAAAAGTACAAATCTTTAAATTTGGGGACATTTGGAGGCAAAGTATTTTTGGGGACAAAATGAAAAAAAGATCTATATTTTATTTTTTTATTTATATTTGGGGACTGTCCTTGAATTTCGAGGACGTATGGTCACCTTCCCAGACAGAACAAACTTGTCCAGAACATGTCCATATGATATCATGGACAAGTTCGGGGCATAACTGACATCCCCAAATTTGTCTATATCTTGTCCATAATACGCCCCAAACTTGTCCATATGGCACAATACGGCGTCCATAATGATATCCTCTGGACAAAATATAGACATCCATATGGACATGTTATAGACATCCAGAACTTATCTATATGGACATGTTATGGACATCCATAACTTGTCCATATGGACATGTTATAGACAACTAGAATATGCCCATAAAAAGACATTCTGTGGATATTTATCTCATATCCACAGTTTATTTTTATGCTATGGATAAGTTACTACCATAAAGGAACAGAAGTATCTGTTTCATAAGTAATTTCTGAAATGGAGCTATTACAAGAACTGCTTGTGGGATCACACATATTTGAATCTTCAAAAATATTTTCATCGATCCTATTTTCAAATTCATTATGAAAATAATTATAATCGTGAGCATTAATAGCCTTCGATTCAATATCATTCACATTACATTCAGCTTCAATCAGGAATAATTCATCATTAACTTCTTGTTCAACATTTCGATATTCCTGACGAGTCGATTCAATTTTTTTATTAAAATACATATTAAGTCAAAAAGTTGTACATTACCTCGTATTGTAAAGAACAGAACAGTGATATAGGCAAGCAAAATGCAAGAAGTGCGCATAAAAATGTTATAATTGTCTAACAAGGAAACTTCAAATATGTGGGCACTATCTATCACAACCAACGCAGATTATTAAAAACAACGTGTATACAAAAATGTTACTGCGCATGATCAAACAAACTAAGCCAATCAGAGTTTGTCGCCGATAGATTTTCCCATTTATGTCATAAAATAGACATGATTGGGGTGTTTAGATGTCCAATTCATGTCATATTACAGACATAATATGGTGTGACGAAGTTCACATATTTTTCGCGTCTTAAAATAATGTTCCTATGTTTCGTCTTTCTAAATCAAAATTACGTATTCCGTATTAATCTCTCTCCACTCTGTTTTTCGGCTTGATAAAATATTCTTTCCTTTTGCGCGACGCTATGTCTGGGATTTTTCGGGGTTTCCCTTCTAAATTAATTTCGCTTTAGCATATGCTGTGTTAGTTCATAGCGTCTCCCGGTCTTCCGTCGGTGTTTTCGCACGGGGTTGTAGCCTTACGTATTGGCATCCGCCAAATTCTGGCACTTCTGTCTTGGCATCAATCATTTAATCCGTTTGTTTCAAATTTTTATATTGTTTACGCCTACCGGACGGTGGTTGTCACGTGGGGCAGTGGCTTATGAGTGCTCATATTTTACTCGCCAACCTGTAGAGAGCTGGCAGTTTTGTAGGAAGATTTGAAAAGACTTCTCGATTGCTCTCCGTCAGAGGAGGTTGTGTTCGTTTTTTTTATGGAACTCCGGCATGCCGTGTGGCCGGAACAATTAGATATGTTCCTGGTGTTATTTTTTTTATGAAGCAATGTGCGGTGCGTAAATGAACTTGTTTCTTTAATAACTGTTTTGTGAAGATACCTATATTAAAGTGCAGCTTTTTGTGTATTCCAGTTGTCCGTCAGTTTTTCTCAAATACCTTTTGTACACTATACGTCATGTGAGCGGCCGAGGGAACGTTTCTCTTAATCGTCCTTCGACAGCTCCCTCATATAAACTTGGTGCGTCATGACCAGCTCGTTTTCACGAGTAGTTGTTTCCGGCACAAAAAAAAAAAAACGAAAAAAAAAAAACTGTTCCTACTTAAGCAAAACAAATTTTCTGCGTACTCTCCCGTCTCCATGTCATCGGAATTTTGATGTCTCCCTGCGGTGATTCAGTAACTGCTCCTTGTGCTGTGAACTTTCTCGGATTTTTCAGAGGGATGAGAGGATTTTTGATTACCCAGCGTTGTGCGACTGAAAAGAATTTGCTCATACCTGTGCCTTCTAGCCAGCGGTGTGTATGACGAAATCGAAAGTCATAGACTTGTATGGTTCTCTGTGTCTACATTTTCTGTAGTGACCGTTCCGGTGTTACGATGCTCTTCTGGTTTCGCCTCGCGCTTCTGGTTTCGCCGCCCTGTGTTTTTCAGCTACCAGTGTTTGTTGTTCCTATTGTTGCGGAATTACTCTGCTACTCCTGGGGTTCGTCGTTCTAAAGTCAAGTTGGTGTAAAAAGTTCAAGTAAAAAGTCACTTGTCAGGATGGAACACAAACTTTATTTCTTCTAGAACTTCGTAGAACAATCAGCTGCACACAATTCACAAGCACATTCTAGCAGTAACGTGCTTTTAACAATCCGCTTGGATCAGAAGCTCTCACAAATGCTGTATTTCTCACACAAAATAAGTCACTTTTACAGGCAAAAATTCCGTGGAAATGTTCAAGGGATATAGTACACTATCCCTTAAGACACAGCAATGAAGAATTTACACACAGCACTTTAAAAACAGCTTCACAAAGCAAGCTAAAACACAGCTTCTATAGCACTATCAGTTCACACAAAACGAGCATACTCAGAGCTCTTCACACATTGAATGTTCAGCTCGCAACTGACTGACTTCGGGGCGATGCCCGCTTCTATAAATAGCCGACGCAGGAGGTACAAGAGGTTTCCAGAAAAGTCAATTTCTCGAGGGTTCTACATAAAGCGTGAATTTTGATTACGTCATAGAAGAGAAATGTTAGGTTATTATGCGTTTTTAATGCAGGAAAAACAACTTCCAGGCCCCATTGGGAAAATTGCGCCAAATGACCAAAAAGTCGCCAAGCTTGGCGACTTTTGGCGAAATATCGCCAAATTTGGCGCCAAAAATAAGTCCTCAAAAGTGAAAAGATCTAAGCTCTAGGACTAATATTTCTCGAGATTTCTAGAAGCCCATAGAAAAACATATGGGAAAGCGAAACCTCCGTATCTCCGGTTCTAATTGGCCGATTTTGATGCAACAAAAAGCAAAATTTATCTATTTGAAGCGTAGAATATGAATTTTAAACCATTTTAAGCCCCAGAGCAGCGGGTTGCCCCGAAAATTCGCAACATTGCCCCCTTCCCAAGGACTGCACGTCCCGGGCAGTACAATCCCTAGTTAGGAGGTCACACAAGTACCTACACTGTGTAACAGTTAACAAGATCTTAACAACATAATTCAAGCAAGTAATCAATAGCACAATAAGCAGATACACATTAATAAATAAATAATCAACATAATAAATAATTACACTGTAATAAATCATAAACATAATAAACAAATACGCATTAATGAAAACTAATATATTACAAATATGTACACTAAACATGGCGTAAGTAGTGAGTGAAAGAGAGTTGAGGAAAGAGTAAGAGAAGGGAAAGACAGGAAAGAAATGAGAGATGAAAGAAAAGAGGAATTATGCCATAATGACCATGGTCTGAGCTAATTACAACCGCGGTAGATGGCTAGCCGATCGTAATGTACAACTCTTGGCTTCGAGTTTGGTTACTTACGAATCCGTACGATGACGTCATTCAGCCGGTTTAGGACTGTGTAAGGACCGTCCCACGGCGATTGCAGCTTGGGAGACAGGCCTTTCCGTCGAGTAGGATTCCATAGCCAAACTTTGTCACCTACGTTGAACTCGTGTCCCGTAGCCTTCGTGTCGTAGCGAGTCTTCATCTTTTCCGTGTTCAGGTTGATCCGCTCCCGAGCAAAATGATGTACATCTTCAAACCGTGCCCGAAGGTTTTCCACGTACTCCTCTGGCGATGAAGGCGCATCTGGAGGGCGGCCGAACACTAGATCGGCGGGAAGACGAAGATCTCTGCCGAACAGCATCTGGGAAGGTGTGAAGCCGGTAGTCTCATGGACGGCACTCCTATAGGCCAGCAGGAACAGGGGGAGTTTCTTGTCCCAGTCCTCTTGATTCCTAGATACCAGGAGCGAGAGGTTGTTCAAAATTGTACGATTGAACCTCTCCACCATGCCGTCGGATTGTGGGTGTAAAGGCGTAGTCTGGGTTTTGTCCATTCCGAGAAGTTGGCATAGTCCTTTAAAGACTGCAGAGGTAAAGTTCGTTCCTTGGTCGGAATGAAGTTGCAGAGGGGTTCCATATCTGGAAATCCATTCTTGCACCAGTACCTCTGCTACGGTCGTAGCTTCTTGATCGGGAATAGGAAACGCTTCGGGCCATTTAGAGAAGTAGTCAATGACAACTAGGATGTATTTGTTGCCATCCGAAGTTCGCGGAAGAGGTCCCAGGATGTCGAGGGCAATCCTCTCAAAAGCCGCTCCTACATTATAACGATGTAGTCTTCCACGGCTTCGTTTCTTCGGGCCTTTACGGGCGGCACAGGCGTCACAAGCTTGACACCACTTTTCGACGTCGCCTCGAGCCCTAACCCAGTAGAAGCGCTCGCGAACTTTCTGCAGGGTCTTCATTACGCCAAAATGGCCCCCAGTTAACCCATTATGAAGTTCTTCTAGAACCTTCGGAATCCTCGAGCGAGGGAGTACTAACTGCCATTGGAGCATCTTGCCGTCGTCCGACTCCCATTTACGATACAGGACTCCATTTCTCAGGCGAAGCGAATCCTATAAAGCCCAGTACTGTTTTGTTGCCGGACTGTAAGATGATATTTCCTGCCAACTGGGCTTAGCGCTGGATTTTTCCATAAATTCTACAATAGGTTTGATGTCGCTGTCTGCTAATTGGTCCGCCCGAACATTTTCGTCACTCCAGGGATCTTGAGATGATGCCGATGATGTAACTTGGCGGACAACGGGATGTTTCAGATGGTAATTTTTCTCTGCCCTGGAGCAATAGCGACAACTGTCTATGCAGGGCCTTCTCGACAAAGCATCTGCATATCCATGAGATGACCCTTTCCGATGACGTATCTCGATGTCATATTCTTGTAATCGCTGTATCCACCTGGCTATTTGGCCCTCTGGATTCTTGAAATTTAGAAGCCAGGTTAAAGAGGCATGGTCCGTTCGGAGCAGGAACTTTCGGCCGTACAGGTAATGATGGAAGTGCTCCACGGCCTTAATGATAGCAAGGAGTTCCTTTCTCGTAACACAATAGTTACGTTCTGCCTTTGAAAGGCATTTGCTCCAGTAAGCAATGACGTGTTCTTGGCCATCTATCTCCTGGGACAAAACTGCTCCGACACTCTCCTTACTCGCGTCTGTGTCCAGGATAAATGGCTTGTCAGGGTGAGGATACGACAAGATCGGCGAAGATGTTAAAGCCGTCTTCAGTTCGTTGAATGCGTCCTCACATTCCTCAGTCCATAGAAATTTCTGTCCAGTCTCGGTCAATTTGTGAAGAGGTCTTGCAATTTGAGAAAAGCCCTTCACGAATTTTCGATAGTAAGTACACAGACCGAGAAAACTTCTTAAGTCGTGGATATTCTCGGGACGACTCCAGTTCTGGACTGCGGACGTCTTTTCGGGATCGGTTCGGACACCGTGGGCGGATATTATGTGCCCGAGGTAACGTACTTCCCGACGAAACAAATTGCACTTCGATGGACTTAGTTTCAAGTTTGCCTCTTTTAATTTCTGCAGTACCTTTCGAATGTTCTCGAGATGCTCTTCGAAAGTCCTTCCGACGATGATGATATCGTCCAAATAAACGAGACATGCCTCGTAGGAAAGTCCTCTCAACACTGTCTCCATTAGTCGCTCGAATGTAGCAGGTGCGTTGCAGAGTCCAAAAGGCATAACTTTGAACTGCCATAATCCTTGTCCCGTGGTGAACGCAGTCTTTTCACGGTCGTCGGGATGAATTTCCACTTGCCAGTAACCACTCTTGAGATCCAGAGTGGAGAACCATTCGTTTCCCGATAAAGTGTCCAATGTGTCGTCTATCCTGGGAAGAGGGTAGCTGTCTTTCTTGGTAATGTCATTCAGACGTCTGTAGTCAACACAGAACCGGGTGGAACCATCCTTCTTTCGGACCAAAACAATTGGCGAGGCCCAGGGACTAGTCGATGGCTCGATGACGTCATCACGCTGCATCTCCTCTAAAAGTCTGCTCACCTCTTCTTGCTTAGCAAACGGCAGCCGCCTAGGATGTTGCTTGATGGGAGAATGGCTGCCTGTATCTATCCTATGTTGAGTTAAGCTCGTACGGCCAAAGTCACCCGAAGTACGGGAGAAGAGGTCTCCAAATTCAGCTATTACTTTCTCCGCAGCGCTTCTCTGTTCTGCCGTTAACTCCACGTCTTGTATTAATTCCTTCGTCAGGCACTCGGAAGATTTAGCTGTCGTTTGGCTGATGTTCTTATTAATGCAGGTAACAGGAGTGCATGTCGCCAACACTTCATTTTTCTTTATCACCTTCGACTTGTCCGTCACATTTACTACTCTAACTGGAATTTCTGCTCTCGACAAGTCCACAAGTGTTGCTCCCACAAGTACTCCTCTGACGGAATCACTATTGTTTGGGTGTTCGATTAATCCAAAACGGAATTTATTGCTTTCTTTTACTGTTCCAGAAATTATTGAATCAGTTCTGGGAGGTAGAGTGATATCAGTCTGGGCTATTATTTGCTGTACAGGTAAAATAGTTTCATTTTTAATATCGAACGCAGCTATTTCTTCTGAGTCTGAACGAAGCTCATTATTCTTAAAGTCCAAGTTAAATTTGTGCGATTTTAAAAAGTCCAGTCCGAGAATAAAAGAGTCTGTAATATTAGCGACATATACCATATGGTCGTATCTGGCATTTCCAAACGTGATTTCTACTTGCGCTTTTCCGCCCACTTCGATCTTGTCACCTGTCACAGTCTGGAGGGTCAGCGAGAGCGGAGTCCAGATAATCTTCAAGTTCAATTTCTTGGCCAGATCCGTCCTTATGATGGTTACGTTCGCTCCAGTATCAATCACCATGTGACATGGGGAACCATTAACGTATCCCAGTACGAATAGTCCATCACTGCCGCCATTCACTGATGAAATCTGTAAGCCTTTCAAACGGGGCTTTTGAATATCCCTCAGCCTCTGATCCTGAAAGTCGTCTCTTTTCTGTCTTCCTTCATGGGCTTCTCTGGTGCATTGATAACTGCGATCTTTACGACGAGAGTTCTTTTGTGCGTCGCAGTATTTTCGTAAATGCCCCTCGCTGTTGCACCTCCAACATTTCACTTTTCTTGGCTCTGACCGTTCTTGTCGTTCCACAAGGTTTTCCAGGGTCTTTAATTTATTGTCTAATCTCTCCATTTCTCCATCCGTAGGCTCCTGGAATGACACAGCTCTAACATTATGCCGCTCTTTTCTTACGGCCAGCTGAGATGCCTCTAGTTTCATGGCGAATACGTGGGCTGACCTGAGATCTTTATAATCCGCCAAGATCAATGCTTTCTGAATTTCAGAGTCCAAGAGGCCTTCAATGAAATGTTGCACTGCAACTTCTTCTCGAACATTATCTGGATAACTGCCATAGGCTAGATGACACAGCCTATCTATGTCGGAAGCCAGCTCTTGGAGGGTCTCGCCAGGTCTCTGCATCCTTGACTTAAGTTGGATTCTACTATATTCTTTCTGGCACTTCTCTCCGAATTTCATTTCCAAGGCACTGGCAAGGGCGTCAAAATCTCCTATCTTCGTCGCTCCGATAGTTTGCAATACATTAATTGCATCTCCGCTAAGGGAAGCGGCCAGTTGATTAGCTTTCTCGGACTCGCTCCAACCATTGGCTCTGGCGACGATCGAAAATTGGGTCTTGTAAGCTTCCCAGGGTGTCTTTCCGTCATAGGCAGAAAGTTTCACTGCTGGGCGGTGTGAAGATAACCTGATGTTTTCGGGTAACTTTCCCAGCTTTACGAGAGAGTCCAATTTTTCTTCAATTTTAGCTTCACATTCTTCCCGCATTCTGCAAATATCTTGCTGCAATTCCTTAACATTTTCTTCTATTTTTCCTTCAATTCTTTGTTCATATTTCGTTTGAGTTTCTTCTATGAGCGACATTCTTTTCTCCATTATCTCTTGATTTTCCTGCACACTCTTTTCGAATTTCTCTAATTTTCCCAAAGCAGTCTCCATTTTCTCCAATCCCAATTTCATTCCTTCTTGTCCGGCTTCAATTTTCTTCTCTAAATCCGCTTTCATCTGTTCTTGTCCGGCTTCAATTTTCTTTTCTAAATCGGTCTGTCCTGCTTCAATTTTCTTCTCTAAATCCGCCTTCATCTGTTCTTGTCCAGCTTTCATCTCGTCTTGTCCGGCTTTCATCTGTTCTTGTGCGGCTTTCATCTCGTCTTGTCCGGCTTTCATCTGTTCTTGTGCGGCTTTCATCTCGTCTTGTCCGGCTTTCATCTGTTCTTGTGCGGCTTTCATCTCGTCTTGTCCGGCTTTCATCTCGTCTTGTCCGGCTTTCATTTCTTGCATCATATTCATGAGCTTTTGAAGTTGTTCTTCCATTTTTTTGTCTAGTCAAAACCTTAAACTGGAAAATTAAATTCTTTCTTTAGAACCCCGATTCTGACACCAAATGTTGCGGAATTACTCTGCTACTCCTGGGGTTCGTCGTTCTAAAGTCAAGTTGGTGTAAAAAGTTCAAGTAAAAAGTCACTTGTCAGGATGGAACACAAACTTTATTTCATCTAGAACTTCGTAGAACAATCAGCTGCACACAATTCACAAGCACATTCTAGCAGTAACGTGCTTTTAACAATCCGCTTGGATCAGAAGCTCTCACAAATGCTGTATTTCTCACACAAAATAAGTCACTTTTACAGGCAAAAATTCCGTGGAAATGTTCAAGGGATATAGTACACTATCCCTTAAGACACAGCAATGAAGAATTTACACACAGCACTTTAAAAACAGCTTCACAAAGCAAGCTAAAACACAGCTTCTATAGCACTATCAGTTCACACAAAACGAGCATACTCAGAGCTCTTCACACATTGAATGTTCAGCTCGCAACTGACTGACTTCGGGGCGATGCCCGCTTCTATAAATAGCCGACGCAGGAAGTACAAGAGGTTTCCAGAAAAGTCAATTTCTCGAGGGTTCTACATAAAGCGTGAATTTTGATTACGTCATGGAAGAGAAATGTTAGGTTATTATGCGTTTTTAATGCAGGAAAAACAACTTCCAGGCCCCATTGGGAAAATTGCGCCAAATGACCAAAAAGTCGCCAAGCTTGGCGACTTTTGGCGAAATATCGCCAAATTTGGCGCCAAAAATAAGTCCTCAAAAGTGAAGAGATCTAAGCTCTAGGACTAATATTTCTCGAGATTTCTAGAAGCCCATAGAAAAACATATGGGAAAGCGAAACCTCCGTATATCCGGTTCTAATTGGCCGATTTTGATGCAACAAAAAGCAAAATTTATCTATTTGAAGCGTAGAATATGAATTTTAAACCATTTTAAGCCCCAGAGCAGCGGGTTGCCCCGAAAATTCGTAACACTATGTTTCCTGTATTTCGCCGATACTTCTGAGTCAACTCTAGCGGAAACCGAAAGACGAGTGTGGTGTTCAGAATTATGTGTGTTTTTATAATGGATTCGGAACTTTTATGTGTGTCACAAAGATAAATGTTTTGATTTTCATTCATAAGAGGATAATTTTTGCGTTTTGTGTGTTTTATGTCATTTTTGTAGGTAAGTCATTTATTTTTATTATTGTAGAATGTCTAAAATTTCTGATTTTTCTGTTAATATTCCATCATTTGATGGTAATGCCGTAGAATTAAAACATTTCTTTGGTATATTGGAAGACTTAGCATCTTTAAACAAATGGTCAGAAGAAAAAACTATTTTGTATTTCAAGACTAAACTAATTGGTCCAGCATTACAGTTTTTTATTGAAAATGAGGTTGTAAATAAAGCGAGAGATTTTGATGTAATTAAATTAGAATTTGAAAAATATTTTTGTAATAATGAAATTCTAGCTCCAGTAACCGAGCTTAATAATTTGAAATTTGAAGATTTTAACTCTGTAACTGCTTTTGTTCATCGATTAAATGTTTTGGTTTCTAAGGTATATAAAATTAAAGATTCTCAAGCTCTTGATGATATTAAATATGTTAAATTGATGTCGGCTTTGCCATCTAACATTAGAGTTAAAATTTTGGAGGATAACATAACTGACTATTCTAAAGCTGTTGTGCGTGTCCAGCAATTACAAAATATTACACAATCTGAATCACTTGTTTTGGCTAATCAACAAAAAGCCCCAGTGTTTGCTATTTCTAAAAAAATTGAAGAATTAGCTTCAAAAATTAATGATTTGACTTTTAAAAATTCTACTTCTGGTTCTGCTGACACCAATCGTAATGCTTCTGCTTCTGCTTCTGAGCAACGGAATTTTTTCAGACAACGTAGACCTCATAATACACAGTTTAAAAACAGAAATACAGTTTTTCAAAATTATGACAGAAATAGAGGTCAAAGTAGTATTATCTACCAATTGTGCTCCGGCAGACATCATTCTGCACGCCAGTGTAGAAAATTTAAAGTTTTGCACAATACTCCACAAAATAATAATTTTGGTCGTCGACCCAACTTCCGAAATTCAGGAAGAAATTTTTCTAATGACTGTAATTTAAACTAATTTCGAGGTGTGATTTGACTGGTGGGAACACATCTCGTTCTTTCATACATACACCAGACAATTTCCCAATTTTGTCTAAAAATTTACCAAAAGTGTCTAATGAGCGTAGAGTTCGTTCTTGTTCGACTCAGACTATTGTACCTGTTACCATTGCTGAATCTAAATATGTACAGACTGATAATTTTTTTGAAGATGAAAAACGAAATGAATATTTTATTGTAAATGTGAACAATGATTGTAATTTATTACCAATAATTGAAGTGATGGTGAATAAACAAAAACTTAAATTCTTGATTGATACTGGTAGTTCTATTTCTTTGCTTACAAGGGATGTTTTTAATGAAATTAAATCTAAAATCAATTACAAACACCTGGCTTCTTCAGTCACTATATCTACAATTAATTCAAAAATAAAATTCTCTGCTTGTATTAAATTAACCTTTAAAATTAAATCAATGTTTTTTTCACCACTGCTTCTATATTGTTGACATTCCAGTTAATGAACATTTTGATGGTATTTTGGGTTTTCCTTTTTTAAGAGAAAACAATATTTCAATTGATATGAAAAATTCTTGTCTTATGGTTAATGATTTAAAGGTATATTTTCTAAATAATAAAGACTCTAGCAATATGCATGTGTGTGCAACTGATAATAATGAAAAAGGTCCTAATTCAATTAAAGTAAATGACAATTCTGTTTATCTATGTCAAAAGGTCATTTTAGAATCGGATGAGCATATTTATGCTCAGGTTTGTTGTGATAATAAGTCTAGCACTGAATATTTTCTTTTTTCGCCAAATGATGCTGAAAATTACATTTCTTATGAGGCTTGTTATTTAAATGAACACTTTAATCAAAACAAAAATGGTAACAAGTGCTCTCAAAAATTTTCTATATTTATTCATGTGGTAATCAAGAGGCGCAACCCTCCAACAGATGGCATCACAACCTCACGTCTACAGAAACCGCAGGTTATCAGAGTCTAGGAGCTGAAGGTAACAGATGCGAACGAGACCACGCTCGCGTAGGAGCGATGTCGGACGTAGCTCTCTGATCGCGCGTAGGCGATTCGACTCCAGGACGACCACGAGAAGGTGGCCAGTGGCTCCTGTGTGATAAGGAAACCTAACCCTGTGACCGACTCCGCTTATTCATGTTCTGCAAAATCTCTCCTTTCTTTTGTAAATAGTTCTTCTGTCTTCTGTTATATTTAGCCGAGCAATAAACGTGATTGAGAACCGTAGGAGTGCTTCCAGTCTTATTTCGACGTCGCCTCCTACAACCATGGGGGCTCAGGTACTGTAATTTTTTCGTTCTCACAATAGTACTACTTTTTGCGGTTCATATTTCACTACAATATGAGTTTCTTAAATAATTTAAATAAAAGTGATTTAAAAGACCTCGCTGAAAAAATAGCAGCGAAATTTCCAGATAATGCTAAAAAAGCAGATATAAGAAAAATTATT
>JAWZYV010012216.1:0-175614 GCA_038373885.1 Cheiracanthium punctorium | reverse complement strand
CTAACAGTACAAGAAATTTGTAGAAAATGTATGGGTATCCTAAACCCTACTTTAATATTCTAGTAAACTGTTACTTATTAAATATATGCTATAATCTTAAACGGTATACAAAAATTAGCTAAACATTAGAAGTATGTATTAAGCAACATTTATTCAATTTGCATTGGTTCTATTACTAAATGGTAAAGAAAACTAAATCCTCCTGGGGATGTTGTTCATTTCTTTGCTCCACATAGTTAATTATTATTTAAAGAAACAAAAACAACAACGCATCCTCTGTGCTACGCCCTGTCTCCATTCATGCGAGGCTAGCGTGATGGGGAAAGGCACAGTAAGAATTTTTATTTGAAATGAGGCGGTAGACGAGTTCTACCGGGCGGCTGGTGGGTCCTCATTTTATAATAATATTTTTTATTTCAGGTTTAATTCATAAAGTATAGCTTATTTAAAATTATGTCAAAGTCTCTTATTTTGATACTAAATGTTAAAGTCCCTTATTTTTCATGAGAGAATGCATCGCAATCTGAAAATTTTTTCCAAGTCCTCTTATTTGAGAAAATTGTTAAAGTCTGAAAATTTTTCCAAGTCCCCTTATTTGAAAAAAAGGAAAACAAATTCTTATCAATCCTTTGAACATCTGGTCTTAGCATCCGCTCCCCACATCCGGTCCGACCACGCCCCCCTTCCCCGCTCAACCCAGGGGAACGCACCTGTACGGCGTACCGCAGAATTTACATGGTACCAAAGAAGTGTTTTATGGAACAGAGAAGACAAATACGGTACACTCATAGATTATGATACGCTTTCCAAGTGGCATTTATGAAGGTCAAGAATAGTTTGACTATTCTTGACCTTCGAAAATTGTTAAACAGTTTTGGTAAGCAATTTTAATGTAGATTTTAATTCCGAAGCGTTGTTTGATGGAACAAGGAAGGAAAGCACGGCACACTCATGGATTATGAGGCCCATTCCAAACAGTATTTAAAATGGTAGAGGATAGTTGGAATATACCTGGCGAAGGTTGTAAAACAGTTTTAGTAAGTGATTTTAAGATAGATTTCGGTTCCAAAGATGTGCTTTATGGTACAGACATGGTCTAGACATGGGTCATGGGTCACAGTCATGGGTCTTTTCTTTATTCATCGCAGAGCTGCTTACTGCTTTAGCTATTCAATTCCCTTGCAAAATAGCCCAAGTCCTGTGGTGTATTCCTCCCCGTACTCCTTTACTCCGATGCTTAAGAGTGTGTACTCCGATGCTTAAGAGATGATGCTTCCAGTGCTTAAAGATAAGCTCATCTTCTTGTGAAAAGATAAGCTCATCTTTGCCACTCTGCATGAAAGCCCGTGACACCCACACTTTCACAATGAAGAAGAAACATGCGAATTTTTTCATTCTCATTCTTGACCAGAAAGAGGACCTCAAGCGCTTCAATCCAATTCATCAAACTGTGCCCCTCCTAATTGTATTCACGCTTGCTATGCGGGGACGTCTGAAAAAGCGGATTAAATTCTCGGTTAGAATCAATGGCATTTTTCGGCTACTAAGCACTTAACAAAAAGCAGAGTACATTTCATGGTGAACAAGAACGGACATATGTCTCGTCCTTGATCGACTGCATTTTCCATTGCCGGTGCAATAGCATAGGTTGAGGATTACTATCACTCGCTACTGCTTGATTGGCTACAGCACTCTCCGGCTTATTGAATAGAATCTTCCAAATTATTGTAGCACTTAGGAGTAATAAGACATAAATACGATTAATTATGTTTGATTTACACAAATATTCAGTGCGGGTATAAAACACTATTTTTTACTTATGTATATAATGCATTCCTTGCTCATTCGCTTATTATAGTGAACTTCGGATATAATGAAAGAAATTTGCTAGTCCCCAGAGGTTCCCTATAACCGGAGTCGACAGCACTTTAGTGGGTATTAAAATAATAAAATAAAAAGTCAGAAGTCTGAAAGTGTTTCAGATTTTCTGACTTTTTATTTATTTATTGAAACTGCAATTAGTCAAAAATATCTGTGATAAACAACACATGAATATGAATAAAGACTTAACTATCCTGTTATTATCAAGACGTCAGTTGATGTTAAACATTTAAACTTAGGAAAAATTTGTACGCGGTTTATTAATGTAAAACGATATGTTAATTTTTGTTTGCTTGTGTTGTTAAGGCAAAGCTAAGTGGGGGCTGTCTTCCTGGGGGATTTCTTGAGTGGAGGACTGTTTTAAGGGTTTCTAATGCGTATTCTCGATACATTTGTAGAAAACTGACCCCAAACTTCAGAACGGTAGATCGATAGCCGTGAGGTAGACCAGAACCCTGGAGTCCACGCTTCATCCATCTACCATGTTCAGTGTCTTATCCACTCGGTTATGGTGGGGCCGAAAAATGTGGTAAAGTTGGATTATTTATGTAACTTATATTTTAAAATTTACCAATTTTCATGCGAAGAACTTATTTATAACACAATCACTACACATCGGTGATTTTTTGTTCACTGGAATTGAGCTGGAGAACGACGTTTTGAGTCACCATCGGCCGTATTCACCAAGTACTTGACACCCGTGTTAACCCCTTCAGACGTTATCCATTCGACATCTGACCCTCGCTTTGGTGGGTTAACCCTTTGAGGCGCAATCCTTTCCCAATGCTGAAAGAGGGCAGCCGTTGCCATCGCTCGACTTAACTACCAGCAAGATGGCGGATGATCGAAGCGTTCATCGCGTGCCACAGATCTAATATAGATCCTATTTTCAGCATTGGGCAATCTAATACAGCTGTTCTCGCATTCTTCCATTTTAAGCAGATGTCAGTGTTGTTAAAAATAATCGTGACAATTTATTTTTACGGGAAATGACGTGCTAAAAAGTAAAGGATTATCGTGGAGCTATGTCACCCGCAACTATTTTTATAGAAATCAAATCTATTCTCCGTGACTGGCAACAGTCAAAACATCAAAGTTTGGTGTTCCCAGAGCGGGATCACTGCACGTTAAAGGGTTAATTAAAGGCAAAAATAAGGTTGAATGACATAAAAATAAACCAATTAATATGCATTAATTAAGTAATTCTATCGACAAAAAATTAATTCTGTTGCATCAAGTTTGTAATTCAGACGTAGAATATAAAAAAAATCCATTTATTCAAGACAATCTAGTTCTTTACAAAATTTAATAATTCTTTCCTGTTCAAGTTAGCCTGCGGTTATTTTGTACTTTCGAAGTTGAAATGAAATCTCCACACCAAACTAATACGTTTGAATTAATCTTATTCCATATTATCGATTAAAAATAACAACAACAAAAAAGACTTGTTGATTGACATCAACAACTTTATTACCAATATGATATATATTTATATACATAAACAAGCATATTGGTGGGGAAAAAATCCTTATCAGAAATTTAAAAAAAAAAGAACTAAAAATCATTGCCACACAGAGATTTTTACAGACTAAGAAAGCAAAATATGACATTTGCGTCAGTCACATTCTGCATTCATTATGAATCGGAAAATTTTATTTCACTTTTTCTTTTTAAAAAATATCCTTTCTTTAAATTTTACCACTACTTCAATATTCTTTTCACATATGATACACATGGGATATGTCTCACATAAAATGCTATTAAATTTTTTGCTTGTTTTGATGCATTAATTGTTATACTTCTCTCCAAAGAATTTTTAATCAAAATCTTCCAGAGCAAAATAATTACACTTAAAAAAAAGTCCTATTAAAAAGTTTCAACAATTTAATGTATTAAAAATATAAAATAAGTCGGATAACATTTTAAAGATAATTTCTGTTGTATTTTATAAAAATTATAAATTTCCACACTTTTTTTTTTACTACAGAATTCTTATTCTAAACATAATGCAAATGCAGTAAAAGTATATGCGTCATAATATGTGTAATAGTCCGCTTACTGATTTAAATATTGAATATGATGTTTGACCATAAAATTGCTCTATAACATCATATCTAACTTCAGAAACTTAAAAAAAAAATAGCAATAACCGTTGATCAAAAAATAATAATAATGAAAAAACTAAGTTTGAGAAATCGGTCATGTAATTAAGTAAAATAGAAAATGTGTCTATGAACACAATAGCCTTCATTAGGAAATGATGCAAAGTGATTGCATTTAAAAAACAAAGTGTGTAAATGAATTTGTGGTTCACAACAATGATACCTTTATGTAAGGTCCGGTGGGGTAATTACGGCAACTTTTTGAATTTTTAACTCTTTAAATTGTAGTAAAAATATTGTTTTCATTATACTTTGGTTAACGTTTGACCTTTTGTAAACACTTAATAAAAATTTTGATGTCGTAGAATTTGCTGAATTTTAATGGAGTGGTCAGTCATAATTAACCAAACAATATCGAAAAAAAAAAAGCAATTACGACCACAATTGGGGTAATTATGATCACCTGATTTCTTTTGATACTTACGCTTACAACTCCTGTTGAAGCAATTGAGACTACTAATCTTGTTTTTGTTAGTGATTAAATTTACCTTTGTGCATTAATACTTGACATAAATTGAGTATAAGGTTATAATTTCTGCTTATTAAATCAAAACGGCCTCTTGCTGCCAAGATGTGTAAGTTTATAAAAGGAAAAATATTGACTGTAAGAATTGCTATAAAAATTGAAAAAAAGTTATATACTAAGTAGGGATTTAACGAATATCCGACAAGTATCTAGTATCCGGCTGACTACTAAAGTTCTATCCATAATATACGTGGGATAGGATGGAAAATTCAATCCATCTCTAAAGCTTACAAAAAACTTGTGTTTTTCTAAAGTGTAAAGCTAAAGACTTTTCTAACTTTCATGCTTTAAAAATCTTATACTTCAGTTTGATACGCTCTAATCTTGAATATTGTAGTCTTATTTGGGATCCGTATTATAAAAATAAAATGAAAATTCTTGAGCGGGTGCATACTCAGTTTGCACGTTATTTATATTACAAAAGTAATCCTATTTACATTCCGAATATTTCTTCATCTTACTTGAGAAGTGTTTTTGCTCTTCCTAGTTTAAGTTCTCGTCGTGATCTATTTTGTTTATTATTTTTTTTTATAAAGTTGTCAATAATATGGTAGACTGCAGTGATATTCTTCAGAGTATTTGTGTAAATGTACCGAACAGGTCTCTTCGTAATAGTCATTTATTTGTGGATCCAATTATAAAATATAATTACATTTACTCTTTTCCTTATATAAATTCTATAATAAGTTTTCTTTGGATTTGGATATTTTTAACATGTCTTTTAAAGTCTTTAGAGTTAAGTGTTTTGAACTTTTGCAATCATGACTGGCATTTATTTTTAATTTTGTCTTATGTAATTTGTCCTTTTATATGCATCACTGTAAATGGATTTTAATCTGTAGTGTGCATTTAAAAAAATAAAAATAAATAAATAAATAAAATAAAATAAAATAAAATAAAATAAATTATGAAACATTCTTGATAAAGTGACGGATAATAAAACAGACGGATATATTTTTTAACTGAAAAAACAGCAAATTTAACACTGGAAATGGATCATTCAAAATAAACACACAATTTCAACATTTATTCAGTAGCTTTTGAGCACATTTATAACTAGTTAGGCTAATATTTAGAGTTAATTTCATGCTGCAAAGTGCCGCTTAGCAGCCATTTTCTGAACAACAAGAACAATAAAACTTAAGCACATCTAATAACAATAAAAATTAAATAAAAAATTTGGAGGCCATATTCTCATCCTTTTCGTATGTGCGAGTTCTCTCAGGATAGTCCCAGAAATAATGTAATTTTACATTCTCTCCACATGGATTTGCTCCGATAATTAACAAAAAATTCCAATTATTCTGTCTTAAAATATTATTTACAGAGGCAGGGAGAAATTTTCAATCTTCATCCTTTTTCTAAATGACAATCTTTTACTGAGCATTCCTTTATTGAAGTCTATAATACCTAATGATTATAGACTTCAATAAAGCGCAAGTTTCAATTGATTTTTAAAGTCAAGTTAAAATATGCACATTTAAAAAGTGTTTGTGAAATATTTATTAATGAAAATTATAACATCGTATTTACTAGTTTAAAGTAGCTGCTTTAGTTACTACTACAGTATTGTGTATGATTATCAATCCATACATAAAGGACTTTGACTAATCTTTTTTTGTGTGTATGTGTGTGTCGGAATGTCGAAATCAAGAGTAAAAAGTGAAATTGTCCTGAAAGCTAATGTTTGAAATGATGTTTTTTTTTATGAATTTGCCCTCCCCCCCTTATGGTGCCATATAAATTTTTGTACTGTGAAAGAATGCTCATATTTCTTTCAAACTAAACAATCAAACCGATCTATTTTTGTTTTTTTAACTTGTAATTAAAACTATATTATTTTTGATTGAATAAATTTAATGCATAACCTGAAAAATTCTGTTTGATACCTGTATAAAACTACAAAAGAAAGCATTATAATTTCATTATAAATATTAAGAGATTTACTTTTCATTTATCAATCTCTTTTAACTTAAAATAATAATAATTAAAATAAAACTAAAAATGACTTAATGTGTAAATTAATATTAAATTATTAATACAGAAAAAGGGCATTATGCTTGGAAAAAATTAACACTCGTCTATCATTGGTATCTTATCAAAATAGATATCTTAAATAAATAAAAAAAAAAGTATGCACTTCTTTGTGAAAGCAATCTGCAGTTATAGATACATTAATAAATGTGTCATGGTTAATATTTATTTGCTTTCGCCAGTAGTGCACACATAAAAAAGAATATTTAAAATTTTTACATTTAAGTAACATTTATTATGTACATATATGTAAAGATATTTAGTTTTTGTAAATTATAAGTCAATTATTAAAAAATACTTTAATGATGTGTGAAAAATGTTTGCAATTTATTGTTCTGATGTCATTATATAAAAAATGAAAAAACACAATAGCTAAATACATGTTTAGTGCCGGATATCCGTATCCGGCAACCAAAGGAGCTTCGGAATCCGATATCCGGCAATCACAATCCGTTACATCCCTAATACTAAGTAAGGTTTTCTTGATCTTTTAACAATAAAATCAAATCAAAATAAAGAAATGAAAATAAGTCGGAATAAATGTTATTGTTCTTAATATGCAGTTTGTTTTTTATGATTATTTGATTATGAAAATGCGACTATTTGTGTTAAAAAAGTGCCCATGGTCTAAATGAATTTTTTGTATTTATGTGCCTCATTTACTTTTATTACGAAGTATTATCTGTTATAATTTTAATGAATCGGAATGTATTTATGGTTCTGGTCACAGGCAATAAATTTTGAGCATGTAAAATTTTTAAAAATAATCAACAGCAAAATTTCCATTTTATATTTTAATTTAAAGTTAAATATAACAGATAAATAAAGTATTTTAAATTATTTCGTCTCAAAGTTTTTTAAGTGAAGCATGTGCTTTTTCAGGTCAGAATAACTTTTTCTAGTATGTTTAAACATGCTCGTCATTACCTTACTTTTTAAAAACGGTGAAAAAAAAATTGGGCTTTAAACTTACAAATATCAATTAAAGGATTTGCTATTTATTTTTGAAATTTCCAAGAATCCTTCACAAATGAGTAACTAACACAAACTAAGCACAAATCTCTTTATTATTGGACCAAAATACCATAACATATTGGTTCAATGAATGTACCCATGATAGTGGTAATCTTTCAGAACTGGTGGGAAATAACTATGCCGAATATTAAAGCTTCAATATGTCAGAAAACCTGTAGATTTTAATGCAAAATTAGGAGACCAGGAGATAACATACATGTGCCATAGTTTTACAAAACGCGTGCACTTTAGAAAAAGCGTGAAGAAAATAAATAAATAAAATTATTTCGAGTTATCAGTAAACGCTCTAAAATTGGACTGACTCCCTGAAATTTATGTTACATGATCCTATCGAAAATTAGCGGTGGACGCGAGACCGAAAATTGGCGTCTCGCAAAACAGCCTAAAAGCTGTGTCTCGTCTCTCAAAATCCCTATACTGTAATGTTAAAAATATCTGTCTCGTCTCTCAAAATAGCTGTAAATCTCAGTCTCGTCTGGCGAGAAAATCGTCTCGCGGCCATCCCTACGAAAATGGTTATGTGTAACATTTCGCAATTTTATAGCAGCACATACAAGTTTCGAAATGCTTTATGGTATGTGACCAGTAACTGTTTAAAAGGAATCAGTGTATTTTAAACAAAATAAGATTAGTGTAAATTATTAATCTTCACGACAGTACCTATATTATCGAAAATGGTGAACGAAGCACTTGTACAAGGACACAAAATAACTCATGATAGCCAGAACACTCGCGAAAAAACTGGTGTTAAAGGCAGGGTTAACACTAGACTGCGGGATTCCCACAATGCCACAGTAAATTCCACTTAAAAAAAAAAAAAAAAAAAAAACACTCATGGGCTCTAAAGGCATGCAGAGAAGTTAGATTTTGATGAAGCAACTAAAATATTTAATGGGGTAAAAAATTGAAGATATCATTAAATTATAGTATCAAAATCATCGGTATATTATATCGTTAATTTTGATATTTATAACCTTAGTTGCATTCCATTTTTGTAATGTTATTAATTTTGCTAGTAAATGTGAAAACAAAAAATGAAAACAAAATTCTCGAGTTCTCACAGAGATTTAAAAAAAAAATCCCACTAAATTTTGAAGCTGGTGTGGGAAAATCTCCCTTAATTTTTTTCCTAGTGCGAACCGTGAAAGAGTAAAATTAATATAAAATTTTGTAGTAAAAAAAAAAAAAAAAAAACACGCAAGAGTACCGTTTTTATGCGTGTCAATTTACAAAGTTTTCAATTAGAACAGTTGGATTACCGTGTAAATGCAGTGAATGGGAAAAATAGACCAATGGGAAGAGACAACACTTGGCGTAGAAGGGATTTTATTATTTGCCAGTGTGTCTGTATAACGATAAGAGCGAACACGAAATAGTTAAATATAACAGTATGCATAAAAGTAAGTGTTGGAATTTTTAATTTTTTTATAAATAATCAATGCACTTAATCCAATTTCATTCTCGTTTAGTAAAATGTTCAGAGAGGAATTTTTAATTTAAAAAAGTGATTTACCTACAGTGACTATCACTTAAGTCAGACGCTTTTAAAAATGAATGTGTGAAGTAATACCAAAACATCATCAAGTCTTTTCATATCATAAATAAACAGTAATCCTTGGTAAAAAACACACAAATTACTGGTGTTAAACGATAAAGTAAATAAAAAACTTTGTAAAAAACACACATAAGAAGTTATAGGTAAGAAGATACGCACGTTTCGGTCAAAAATTGTTTTTACCTTCATCAGTCCAAGCCCTTCGTCGCAAGGAATACAGGGAACTGAAAAGAGATAATCTCTTTTCAGTTAATTCAGGATGTTTTTAAAAAAAGAATTTTCCTTTTTTAAAATATTGATATCCACCTGTGAATAGTTCGAAGCTCAGATTTGAAATGAATAACGTAATTATAATGACTGTAACTATGTAACTGGTTGTATCATTTTTAAGTTAGATCATTAGCAGTTACTGTGTGTGCACTATAAAGTTTAGTGAGCACATAAACAACAAAAATAAATGAGACAGTATATTAATGTCAACAATACTTTTTTATTTTTTTCAATATTCACATATCTCCTGTTTATATACAAGCCCGAGGAGGTTGGATGAAAATGCATATGAAACACTATCAATACAAATGATTCAACACGTAAAAGATCACGGTATAGCAGAGAAAAATCAAACTGGAAAAAAAGCTAAAACTTAAATAACCGACATCTTATTTAAATAGCTCATATTGCATTCGTCTGTATACTACACATCACATTTGATTCATAGAACCGCCGAAACAATCAAAAATTTCAACAAATATGACGTTACACAAAAATATCAACAAAATATCTTTTAACCAAATTTATTATTTTTTTCCTCAATAAGACGTCGTGTGAGTAAAATCACAGATAACAAGATATTTTTAGCACTAGCACCGAACATGAATTTTTTTAATTTATGAATAATCGCCCTCGAACTTTTGCTTCCCGGCAATATAGTGCTAATACACTTATATCTAGATTTTTCAAAGCTGCTTGACACTCCAAAATACATAAAATATACTCTCTTTTAATAGTACAGGGTGATTCAAAACAAATCACCCCCCCCCCTTTCCCTTTATTCAATTTGCTGTCGGTCCCCATGGAACACTTGTGGCTGAATTATAATTTTAAAATCAAACATCTTTTGTTAAAATTAACACCTAAATCTGAATATATAGTTTTCTAATGCCAATGTTATAATAAATGATCTGTACTTGGAATAGTTCTGTCGGCTTAGCTCAGTTAACTCCGGTTATAGTGAGCCTCTGGGGACCATCAAATTTCAAGCTCTCACTACTACAGAACCGGTATTTAACGCTACATAAATGCGATTTCTTTTAAAAATTCAATAAATAAAGTTCTCCAAATTTCAAGGAAACACCGCAGTTAAAAATTTTAAATTAATGAAATACTTAATATTTACGCATAATTTATTAACAGATTGTGCTTTCTAAATCGAATAATGTAACAAGTGTTATTTATTTTTTTATTTTCAGTACACAAAAAAGATGTGTTATCCATTACTATTAACCCTTTCGGTACGGAGGACCTGGCCTCGGTTATATATTCGCGGTGCGAGGAAGTTTTCCTTTACAGTGGTTGCACTGTACGGAAGCGTAAGCAGTGAAAACATGTTTTTGCCGAAAAATAAAAAATGTTGCTACATTTTAAAACAAAAATTACTGTTTACAGAAAGTGGTTAATTATATTCCGGAACTGTTGGCAGCTATGGTAATCAAACCCACATAACTGTCCGTAAATGCTGATTTAAGTGGAGCAGAGGCAGTACCCAGAGAACTTTCCGTGGATGCCGCCATTGGGGAGAATAGTACCCACATAACGTTTCGTGGATGCCGCCAACTAGCGGCAGGAGTACCGAAAGGGCTTAAAGTAGTAAAATTAAGATATTTTATTGGTGTTACAGTTTTATCTATGAAATTGCATCATATAAATGTATCACAGAAACAAAGATCAATTAATCTTGGTTATAATAAAAATCAACACAATTTTTAATCTTTTAATTTCTAGAAAAACATCAGCTTGAATAAGAGCTTTAAAGTATTTTGTTTACTAAAAAAATATCTTAATTCGATTTCATGATTAACTAGATATAAGTGTATTTTAACCTCAACAGAACATTTGCTGCAATACGATTATTATTATTATTTAACACAAAAGACATTAACATGACAAAAACAATGCAACACTATTATATAAAACAGTAAACAGGAGAAGTAAATGTATTTACAAATAAACAGGCTTGTATAAAACAGGCTGTTGGAAGAAAATCACGTGGTAAATCACCGGCAATGTGTGATTTATTTAGAGAACACGTCATACTATGGCTTGTGACATTTGTACAGAATATGGATTTTTAAAACAGATGTTCACAAACATTTATAATGCAGACATTTAAAAAAAAAATACGTACGACCATTTTTTCTAAGCACCCGGTGATATAACACGAAAATAAATTAGTCTTTAAAAACATTTGTCGGTGCAAAAAACAACAAGTGAACAATTTGATTTGGGGTTATAAATTTTGATCATTTTATAAATATTCATTCATATTTGAAAAGTCTATCATTAAATAGTTTGTGGACATCCATTCTCTTAATGAATAAAATGAAATATTTATATAAATGCAGCGCTCGATTTCTTATATATTTATATTGTGATGAAACCGACGAGAATGTGACAGCTTCAAGTTTGTTATTCCATTATCTACTCTTAAAATATAATTCTTGGTGCAGAATCACTTAATCTTAGAACTTAAATCATATCCAAAGAATTGTACTGAACAGGGGGAATAAATGAACTGATGAATCACGCAATAGTAATTTTATCCGAGATTTATTTAGTATCTTATACATTTAACTTTTAGTTTCGCCGAGAGATGGCGTAACAATTCTATAACAGAATTGACTTGTTTTGCCTCGGAAATTACTACTTTTCAATGGAACTCTGAAGGTCTTAAACGGATGAATTAACACGGGGAAATATGTATGACTTACATTAAGGGGGAAAAAATTACATCATTAGTCCTAAAATTATAAAATTATTTTTAATTTTTACGGTGATAAATATTTTATTGAACAACTTTTAAAATGTGGAACTTTAAAAGAACACGAGACTTTTTTTAGATTTATAAAAATTTTTATTTCGAAAAAGGGTGGTAAGAAATGTTAACATTCAGTAGAATGTGTAAAATGTTACAAGCAACTATGGCACAAGCATTAACGATATGATAATTTTTATAATATTTAATATATATAGATCCCTCCCCCCCTCCCCGATTTCTATTTTTTTTTTTAAATTATTTCTTATACTTTTTTCAGACAAGGGTTTGATTCTACACTTCTATTGACATTCGAAATAAACATCGAATTCAAGAAAATGATCATAATCGTAATACATTAACAAGTTTCGGAAACAAACAATGATTACAAAAAATGAAAAGAAAAAAGATTTTTTTTTTTTTTTTTTTCGTTGCACCAAGAACATTTTACAAACACTTGTCACAGACTCGCGTCGGTATTTGAAAACTTATAGCTACATCTGAAATATTTACAAATACGTACAACAACTGGCTGAGAGCACATAAGGATCAGAGACTTGCAAAGTCTTTGGGACTACTACAACAGCCTTCACTTGTCACCAACATGCTTCTTGCAACGTGATATCTCCCTCGTTCCAACGGTGATGTGAATTGAAAATTACTTTTGTCATGTAAAAGATTGGAAACTGCTTAACCAGTGTATTCGAGTGGTTCTCAACCTTTATTTTAATTTACAAACTCAGTGGCGGCCCGTGGTCAAAACTGTTAGTGCAGCCGGAAGCATATGAGCCCCCCCCCCCCTTTTCCTCCCGACAGGATTGGAAAATCTTTGTTACTGAATTCGAAAGCTGGCGGATTAAGCCCTCACCGAGGGAAAAAAAAAAAAAAAAAAAATTACAAAATGTAAGAGATCCTATTTTACTTCCATAAAATGGACATAAATTTCAACAAGCCGCTCTTATCCTCAAAATTGCATTAATCCGTGTCTGATTCGAAGTTTCCTTAGAATTTTCTTTTGTAACGATAACTTGAGAAGAAAAGAAAAAAAAAAGAAAACTTACTTATTTTTTATAAGTCAAATCAATCCTCCTTTTTTTTTAAACATGCGAATCGGTCAGTGATGTCCCCATAAAAAGGCGTTGTTTTAATTCAGATATCAATAATTTTAAAAGCTCTTTAAAATTTCCCATGTTTAAAGAATTTTCTCGCTCGCCATGTCCTCTAAATGCCAGTTCTTGCTTACTTAAAAAAAATACTGCTTTGATGGGTCATTGTCCATTCATAAGCGTCTATTCAGGCTTACCTTCTTGAGAAATTCAGCAATATAAAGTCGAGAGTTTTCCAAACATATATTCTCCTTACCCCCTCTCTCACTTCTCGTCCAAGCGAATCAGTTAATCGAGTTCTCAAGTTCAGCCGCCGTCAAAAAATCTTTCATCGGCTGTATCAGCTGCATTATCCCTATGCCGGAAAGGCTGCTTACGTAGTCGTTGTCATGGCAACGGTGCTGCCAATTTTCTTTTCAGCGCTTTGGGCTGAACCAAAGATTTTCCCAATTGAATTGCGGGAAGATTAAAGTGCTTTTTTTTCTGAATGAGCGATCCGGCCACAATACTTTTTTTTTTTTTTTTTTTTTTTGGTTTTTTTCGGAGAGTTTTTCAATTTACCGTAGGAATTCCACTTCTAATCTGAATTTAGGGAAATTAGTAGAATAAATTATTTTAAAGTATGTGCTGATAATTTCAAGTGCAGCCCGGCTGTACTTGCTGTATCCCACGAACCGCCACTGTACAAACTAATGTCAAGCTAAATGTTATTAGATTTCATGCAAGTAAAACATTTTAATGATATAAATGAAAATTTCAATAGATTACATTAGGATTTTGAGTGTTGTCACAAGGAAAAATATAATTCAATGAAATTTGTATTTGGCAGTAGTTATGCTAAACATTATAGGAATATATCCATATTGTGATTATAACTGATATAATTACTGGCTATAGACCAAATTTAGGAAAAAATATGCAATTAAAAACTAAGTATTTTGAACAAATTAAAATTGGTAAATGCACAAAACAATGGCAGGAAAATCTTCAATTTATCTAAATTCCCGATCGTAAAAAAGAGAAAAAAGATATTTTTTTCAAAATCAATTTTAATATAAACTATGAAGATAATTTTCTAAAGTAGTAACAGATTGCTAGGTTAATAACCACATCATTACATACCATACTTAAATAACCCAAAATATATCTGGAAAACTGTAGGTTAGAGCACATAGTAATAAAATAATCATAAAAAATAATAAATTAAAACGATTGAATAATTGGAACTTCTGGAATTATATTACACATAAATATTAAAAAATTACAAATATTAAAAAAATAAGATATTAAAAGGTTTGATAATTAGGATTTCGGAAACAATATTACACATAAAAAAATCATAATCATAAATAAATTGTAAAAAATGATTCAATATTAAGCAAATTTTACTATGAAAACATTGAACTTTAAATAATATGAACCGCTAAAACAATTACTGGACCTTGGTTAACTTTTTTCCCCCTTGGATAATTATATAAAAAACAGTAGTAACTGATTTTTGAATTCAAATAATACTAATAATAATAATGATAATAACACAGAATCCAAAAATTTTAATGTGCAACTGTACTAGCATCATAAAGCAATGATTCTCAGTTCATGGAATCTTTAAGCATTTAAAATGTTAACATGTAAAATTAATTAATTAATTAATATATTTTTATAAATAATATTTTCTTAACAAGTCAACTAAAAAATTGATTCGTTGAGATATAAGCTGAATTAAAAAGTCTGGAATAAGTTGATATTTACAGACTCTACATTTCTCTTCTTTCAAAAGCATATTTCCCCAAAAAAGAGTCTATAAAATAAAAAAAAAAAAATATTACAAATTTTTGAGTAGCCTATTTTATTCTGAAATTAGAAGGGAAAGAATACGATGAATTGAGAATCATGACACAAATTCACACAAAAAAGAAATATGTATATATAAATTTATAGTACCGATTTCTCTGCAGAATTACGTTAACTTATATGTTCAAATCTTCATATGTCCATATCATTCAATGTTGCATTTATGTTCAAATTTTATTAGTCTCAGAATGGTTTTTCAAGAAGAAAAACAGGAAGCATAAGAATTTTTTTTTAATCCTGAAAGACAACTTGAATAAAACCACCGTTGGCTTCGTTATTACAAAATAAACTAAATGGCTTTCTCAGGCTTTATTAACAGAAAGTATGCCTTGTTTATGCTTAACTTTTAAAGATAAACAAGCATGGCTTCAAACAGAAACAGCAATAACAGTAATTAAAAAGATGTAAACACACAATGTGATATAAAATCTTTTATGTAGTTCGGAAATGAAAAAAAAATCTAATAAAAATGTTTTTAATATCATCAGATTGCATACTTTCTGTTAATATGTTGTTCGATATTTCATATGTTCAAATTTTATTAGCCTCAGAATGTCTTTTCAAGAAGAAAAACAGTAAGCATAAGAATTTTTTTTTTAACTCTGAAAGACAACTTGAATAAAACAACCGTTGGCTTCGTTATTACAAAATAAACTAAATGGCTTTTTCAGGCTTTATTAACAGAAAGTATGCCTTGTTTATGCTTAACTTTTAAAGATAAACAAGCATGGCTTTAAACAGAAACAGCAATAACAGTAACTAGAAAGATGTAAACACACAATGTGATATAAAATCTCTCATGTAGTTCGGAAATGAAAAAAATCTAATAAAAAGGTTTTTAATATCATCAGATTGCGTACTTTCTGTTAATATGTTGTTCGATATTTCATATATTTTGTTCTTAATTAAAATCCATTGATTTAATTAGGTCAACTAGATGCACTAACTTTATTATATTTTATACATATATTTGACAGACTTTTTTTAGCTTTAGATTGCAAAGTTTTTCTTTATCATTCTTTTTAATAATGACTAGAGTAATAAATATTAAAAATATATTTAGAAGAAGATATACCTATAAATATTAATACTGAACTTCTTGAGTAGTAATGGCTTTGCATCAATCAGTTATTTATCAATATAGAATGTACAAAATTTAGATACTTTAAAAATTTATTTTTATTTTATTGTATACCTTAAAAATACTTCAAACTCTTCAGATAATTTCAAAAAGTCAACAATTCAAAGCCTATTAAACGATAACAAAAGATTTAAATAAAAACTTTTTAAAACTATATTTCACATAGGGATGCTGTATGTAAAAGGATAAATCCTTTTACATACAGCGGACTTTTTTTTCTTTCTTATTTTTAATGTTTAGTAATATCACAAAATAAAATTTCACATACTTTTTTTAGCAGCATACTGCAAAGTTTTTTTCTTATTCGTTTTAGTAATGACTAGAGTAATAAATATTTTTTAAAATTGTATACTTTAAAAATTACTTCAAACTCTTCAGAGTAAAAATTTTAAAAAAGTTATCAATCCAATGCTTATAAAACGGTAACTTAAGATTTAGATAAAAACTTTTTAAAACCATAATCTACATATCATCTTTTAATATGCAGCTACCCTTTTTTTTCTTCTTATTTTTAATGTTTACTAATAACATAAAATAAAACTAATATAACATTTGAAAACATACAAATAGAAAATATTTAACTTTATGTGGAATTTATAGTTTCAAAATATTTTATTTAACTATCAAGAAAACTGTCGTAGAA
Source organism: Cheiracanthium punctorium (assembly GCA_038373885.1). Taxonomy (NCBI): domain Eukaryota; kingdom Metazoa; phylum Arthropoda; class Arachnida; order Araneae; family Cheiracanthiidae; genus Cheiracanthium; species Cheiracanthium punctorium. Next base: position 158,646 of record JAWZYV010012216.1, on the reverse strand, counting down.
AATGACTGCGTTAAACAGAAAACTTTCTAGCACTTTCTGCAATCTTTAATCGCGTCTTTACTGACTCGGTAAGGCGGAGAGCGACACTTCGCAGGGTCGCGCGTTTCTAGCATTTCTGAATACTACATAAATTAAAAATTTATTCAGTACATTAACAGCTTTTACTGAAGAGATTGAAAATTTTGAAATCTTTAGAATTTGTTTTCCTGATTCCTCATAGAAAATCTCGAGGGAATAGATCATTAGTAGCTTAAGGCTGTTAACTTTTAGCAAATTGCAACTTTCCTTTATGTATCATGTATAATTCTATCACTTGATTCCTCAACGAACATCACTGATATTGATAATCAACTCAATTCAGCTCTCTACTCACGCTGACACTTCGGGTTGGCTACCAGATTTCCCCCGCTTTCAAAGGGCCTCGATCTTTAACGAGGCTTTTCCCTGCCAACCTAGGCAACTTCAGGACATGCCAACCTGGAAACTTTAGGACTGATTTTCGCTGTCATGAAATATCGAACAAGCCAAGCCATCACCAATCACACATCTCCCCCAAGGCCGAAAAACGACACCCGCGTCATCGCAACGATGCAGTGGCGATCAACGCCACTCAGTGGATGTTGCAATTTAATTATCAGCATGTCCCTTGAGTGTGAAGTAGATGTCACTGAAGTGGCATGTACGGCCAATTGAAAGAACTACCACTCAGTAGCATGTCCCTGATGAGCGTTTCTATGGGCGTCTTGCCCACGAGCCTTACGAAAAACAGTTGCTCGATGACTTGCGAAGAGACAGTCCTAAGAGATGGAAGCCGTAGCAGAAGCTTGCCGAACCTGGTGGGTTGGTTGGGATACTGCGTACGGCAATACTCCTCCAGGGCACATTGAGACTTTTCCTGTAAGCTTTCGATGTGAGTCACGTCCGACAATCCACATGCATCTGCAAGAGAAGAGGGAAAAACAAAGATTAAAACAACGGGAAGAACACAAAAAGCAAACCAACATGCAATACAACTTTTCAAAAGTGAACGAATTTCAATTAGAAAAGTAGCAACATTACTGATTTTGAAAGCATGTATCGATTGAAACAAAATAGCACTAAAAAAAAAATGACCATTAAGGTAAACATCTTAGCCAAAGATATTTTCTGCAGAAAGCTAAACGATAGTAGACTGTGATATGCGAGCTAATACTACAAAGACAAAATAAAGTAATTAAAAAACTTTGTAAAAAACACACATAAGATGTTATAGGTAAGAGGAATTTCTTTCATTCTTAGGATACCGCCCGTTGCTATTTCTAAAGACAAAATACTGTAGAACCTCGATCTATCGTTTTTCAAGGTGTGCGTAGTAAAAAACGAGGCATGCGAGAAAACGACGAATGCGGGTTAAAGTCAAAATACGAAGAAAACAGTATTTATGAATGCACACAATGTATACAGTATACCAAAAATACTGCATTTGTTACCAAACTCTAAAAGAAACAAATTGAAGTTGTGTAGAAATTAAGTGATACTTATTTTTAAAAAATCCGTAATTTTACACTGGGTTTTTCTTTAATCTTTTAATTAAACAACATTTTCAAATACCGTTATTGCGTAGAATAAACTAGGCACTAGTGTAGGATCAGTCTAATTGGCAATATTATTCTCAACTTCTTCGTAATTATTTTCATTTTTTGCGCCACATTTCTTTCATTCTTAGGATACCGCACGTTGCTATTTCTAAATCAATGGAAATATATCACTGCATTTCACACCAGGCGCGTAGCCAGGAAAATATTTCGGGGGGGGGGGGAGGATATGAACTTATATGTCTATAAATAGACGGAATTTAATCACTAATCCAAAATTTCGGGGGCGATATATCCCGATATCCACCCCCCCCCTGGCTACGCCCCTGTTTCACACCATACTCATGCCTGCTAGATGTAAGAACTCTTCACCTATACCATCATCAACCCAACATATCATATCAGGAAGTAATTAGATTTCTAAGCTGTATTGAACCTCTTGATCTTCAATTTCATTTCGGTCAGAAGAAACATTTTACAACGATGAACACGGGAAAGCGAATTTTTGACGAACGATAGATGCGGGTTTTGTGAACGTTATTTGAATACAGTTTGAGCAGGTACCATAGAAATAAAACGATTATTACGTGAAAACGATGAATGCGGGAACGATAGATCGGGGTTCCACTGTACATTGTTTAAGTCAACAAAGCGCAGCATCGGGAGAAATAGATACTCTTGAGAAAAGAGCATTATTTGCGAAATAAAAGTAGGTACGCAAATGCTCGAAACAGGCTAAAAATCTTGCCACGTGTGTTTTGATTTGTTTTATTCTTTGTCACATCACAATACGTTTTAATACAATACAAGGAAATTACATTACAGTCAACGTGCAGTTAGTAATATATATATATATATATATAAACCAGTTGATTTAAGAAATAAATAATACATGAAGATCGTTTATTTAAAGTGACGGTGATTGATTAAGTCCTATTGTCAATTTTTACCTTTCAATTCCAAAATTTTAAAAGGAACTTCCGTTTAGAGAGTTAAAATTATGATGGATGCGTCTTATAGATTATACTAGATGTAAATATGGGACATTTAAAACTATTTTTTGACAGAAAATCTATTCAATTATCTATGAAGAAAATATTGCGAAAGATTTGCGGTTCACCCCCCCCCCCCCGCTCCAAATTACAAAGCATGAAACAAAATAAAAACTAGAATTTCACGAAAATAAAATAAAATAAAACAAAATCTAATTAACAAGAAATTTAATATGTTCATGGTGAACCGGTTTTTTTAGTGAATACTTTTTGATATTGCAATAAAGAAAAAAAAAATATGTACTATGAACGTTCATCTTTTCCACTCAAAACATAATACAAAAATACAACATTTCCGCCACTGTGACATTTTGAACCATTGAAATTCATTTTTTTCCCCCTTCTTCAGATGCCCATATGCAAGGAGATTCGCAAGGTCTCAGCTAATGACAGCCAACTTCATCAAAAAACGCAGACCTCGGACCGGTTTGCCTTCAATAACAAGCGTCAATCAGCACACGGTCCCTACTATACCCAGTGAATGCTTAAAATAATAAAATTACCCTCCTGTCAAATACTTTGATTGGTTGCCGCGCGTCTTTTGCATGATTTTGCTTTATTTTTTACTCTCTTACACTCTGAGTAATGAGGCTCAACGTTGTTGCATCCTCTTCTTGCCTAATGAAAAACATGGCCCATCTTCCACTTACTTCCTGTCCCCCCCCCCTCCTTTTTTAAGTTCTTTCTTTTGGTAATAATATTTCATTTATGAATATTGTTTTTTTTTTTCAGTAAAGTTTTGGAATATTTGCTCAATTTTTGTTAATTAGAATGCTAATTAGTAACACAGAAATTAGTTCTAATTAATTTTTATCTAACAGTCGGTTTCTTGGAGGGGGTAGTGTGCGGAAGAAACGGAATATGCAAGGTTTGTTTGATGGGATAATATATTAATTAATGAGGCAGAACAAACAGATGGTAACTTATCCGGCAAAACGCTAATTACTAAGTCTTCATTAGTGTAATTAAAATATTTAGTTTTTCTACAAATCTATGCTATTACTTCTTTTCTCTTTTATTTTTTGTGAGGGGAGGAAGGAGGGATGCAAAACAGAAACGACAAGATTTTGTTCGATAGTATATCTCTGAAGGAAACGATTTTATTTTTACAAGACACAAATGCTAAATAATTACTCAACTTCCACGTATAAATGCAATGCTGATAGTATTTAGCTAAATGAAATGAAGAAGACAATTATTATTTTTTTTTTCAGTGGAGCTTCTATCTGATAATTTATATGCGAAGATAGTCAACTCAAGATATCATGATGTTCCTCTATTTTTTTGTCTATTAATATCACTAGGCGCAATTCGACTTAGCTGCAGACAGTGAGCTTATGTGCAGATTCGTATCATCATCCTACATAAAAAAAAGCAACAAACATTTAGACTGTAAGTGAGATAATAGATCTACTGTCGATTGATAATACAACACAGCTCCCCTTCACAATGCAGTTGTACATCATAGTTTAATTAGCTTTTTTTTTCATTCTTCTTCTTTTCTTGGGGGGGGGGTGCCATATACAAGGCTAAAAAATAAACTAATTTAAAAAAAAGAAAGAAAGATGTTTTTCAACACACGAAAATGAAATGTATTGCTACAGCACTGTTTTAAAGCATTTTATTTTTAAAAATTAACTCTTCAGCTGGAAAAACTTATGCTTTTATGCATTATAAGGTCGTACTTTGAGAATAGCAGGAGAAAAAAAAAAAAAAAAACCTTTAAAAACAAATTTCTATAAACATTAATATGGTTACACGTTTAAAAGACCGTTTCAATACAGTGGAACCCCCCAAGCTGGACGCCCCTATAGCTTGGACACCTCCCTAAATCGAACACTTTTCTGGGGGAACGGAAAACAGAAATATGCCTCTATAAGTTGGACACTTTTTGAGGGAACTGCGGGTGTCCAATTTACGGAGGTTTCACTGTAATAAAAAGTAACAATTCCGATGAAAGTTTTAGTAATTACTATGTACTTGTAATGTTTTTAGAGATTTGAGAAAATATTATCTTGTTGCTAAAACTTACAAGCCAACATGCAGAATTAAAAATGTTATCATTATGTTATGTATCACTGGTCTAAAGATCCCAGATAGGTAAGTAGTTATACGAATGATATCTAAGAGCGGGAAATGAATTGTTTCACTACTCTGGCAGCAAACTATTAAAACTATATCCGTTTTAAAAGGAAAAATTCTTAAATTTCTCAATTTATGAAGAAAGGAACCATGTAGGACCGAAAAAATCTTCAGCCATCAGCACACAGGAGTGTTTTTCGTTAATTAAAGTGACTTTTCCCCATATGGTACAAGGTGCCTTGTAGGGTTAAAGTCGTGTTCCCCAATTTTTTTAAGAAGGTCAACTGTCTATTAATGCCATATCAATGGTCAATAATGCCATAAAAAATGCAGCAATTATATCCCCACAGCGTGGCCCCAGGTCCCCCTACTTTTACAAAGTACCTACGCCACAGGCAAACAGTGGAAATAAATTATCTCTGAATGCCCCTTTAGTCGCTCGCCACAGTAACTGCAGGAGCAATACTGAGAAGTGAAGCATGGCCCAAAAGGGGAATCTTCGCTACTGCTTCATTACAACAGCAAAGAGTTAATTATAAGTTCAGTATACATAAAATATTCTTTCACGCATAACTGAACTAATATCCAATTTGCATGACACTTTGCTTTTATTTTCATCTAAGGAATCGCTAAAACAATGTTTGTAGGTTGAACGTTATTTAAATTCAAATCTTTTTTTCAGTAGTATTTTTCTAAATTTACTCATTTTCTTTCAATATGTTTTTAGTGTCCTTGAAGTATATACAAAAATATGTTTACAGCATCACTAAGCTCATAAAAAAGAGAAAAAAAAGGTCTATGAACATATTTAGACATTCTTAAAAATGCACTCCTTAAACAATGTATGAAGTTTTGAAAATTTCCAGTAATGCATCAAAAGAAATAACAAGAGAGGATTAGGAAAATTGCAACAGTCATGCAAAACCTGGTATGAAGTTAAAACATAATGAATAGATGTTGCACTTTCATTATTGAAACATTATTTTACTTTATTGTATATTCGATATATTTTGAGATCATTTCCTTTTTACAGGTTGACAGGTAGCAAAAATTTGATCTTTAATGAAAAGAGCTTATGCATCACTAGTTATGTTTTCAGAAATTACTACTGTTATCAGATTTTATTATTGTTATTTTTAAGACACAATTAGCAGATGTCACTAATAACTAAATAATTATTAGAAATGTCTAACTATCAATTTTTATTTATTTTTAATATTTTTTCAGAAAAATGTAAATATCAAACTAGTTCAATCACAGACTTTATGAAACGTATTAAATGTGAAAAACATCTGTAGGAATTTTACTAAAATTTTTATACTTTAGCTTCAGTTCGCAACTCTCCGTTAACAGCCTATACAACAATCCTAATTAAAACTAGCAATAATAGCATAGCTAACTCTTTAATTAAACACAGTCAAAAAGTGAATAAGATGGTGATTAACCAAATCATCCTTCAAATACACTCGAACCCGCTTAATGGAATATCGGTTAAAGGAATGTTCCGCTTATTGTAATAAAATTTCAATGTAACAAATTGTAATAATCAGTCAATGTGATCCCGGATAATGGAATATTCCGCTTATTAGAATAAATTTTCGTGGCAAATTGGCTATTCCATTAAGCGAGTTCTACTGTACTGTGTATTAATTTTGTTACTTATCGCAACTGCAAAAACATGCTTAATAAAAAAGTAGCTTCATAAAGAGGAAGGGGGAGGAGCTTTATTAGGAGGGGATCATAAAGAACAAATATGATCCCGTAATTCAAGTCATATATTCAAATTTTATGTGTATTTTATATCTTCTTCTTCTAATTTTTATTTTTTATTAATCGTGTATATATTTTTTTTTCCAAAAAGTTTTTCTGCTCTCTTTTTCTATTTTTTAAAATTTATTTTATACAGAACGAATGAGATTTAATAGCTGTACAATCATTAAACATTCATATTGGTTTTTTCATATGTAGTGCTTAAAGCTTACCAAAACTCTAGCAAACAATTAATATAGTTTACTATCTTGAAATAACATCACATTGAAAAAGTTAAAAACGCTTATTCTGTAGGCCACGATTTAAAAATAAAATATAAATAACGATTTAGATTTTATTTTTTAATCGTGGTAATGTAATATTTTATAATACACAAGTATAATAAGTAAATGAATATCGAAATCACTCAACTAATTTCAATACATGGTTGTGCTTTCCAAAAATATTTAAACTCCATTTAAAATCGATATACCAACAGTTTTAATCTGTTGGTATATTCTAAAAAAATTATCGTTGTATTTTGAAGAAAAAAATCATTTGATTTTGGTAAATAAATACGAATAAACTAATAATGCCATGCACTTTAAAATTTTTACAATGTCTCTTTACAAACTGTGCAACATACAGTAGTGAATCATAAACCATAAACCTGTATCGGTTGTAAAGCTTAAAAATAAATAAATCAATAAATAATAATAATAAAAAAATCTTAAAAATCAAAAGTGTAGCAGGAAGTGCCAGCCTTCGAAAATTTTTGATGCTCAATCCCATGCTGAAAAGTTATTTCGGAACGTTTTACAAAAGGCACGGTTGTTTCATCGTAATACAGCTCACAAAGAATCATCCTGAATTTTTCCTAGGCCTTGGCGCAATCTGCTTATTTTAATTTATGTACACAGACGTTGAGGGAGATTTTGTTTCTTCTAACTACACCCTTAAAAATACTCACAGGGAAAATATGAGAAATGCGCTCGAGAATAAAATAAAGTGACTGAGTCAGAGCTATAAATAAGGTTACCATAATATCGTTATGCATTCGTCCTTAAGATGTTTTTCATTGTACCACAAAAAACACTCTACCTAGCACCCACTAAACTACTAAGCCCTTAAGGCATTCCGCAAAATAGAAAGCTTTCCTGACCTTGCAATCACAAAGAAAAAACCAGTTTTTAAATCAAGTATCAACACAGGCGATATTAGGAGGGGAAGAAATTGATTAAAAAAACATAAGGTAGAAAGAACTATTGTTAAATTCAATTACATCCACAATTTTTTTTTTTTATATTATTATTGTTGTTTAGTTAATTCTTATGCAGACAGAGCTAAATGGAAAGTTAGCGCGAGGCAGTGATGAACACACCTGTGTCCGTCACTCAAGGGGAAACTTGAGAAAGTTCTTGGGGGTGGGGGAGGAAAGGGGGTGGAGAAAGCGGTGTGTTAAATTCACGTTTCGTTAGCGGCGAATTATCATATAGATAGTAACACACAAACGCCAGCGAAATTAAAATTCAGGAGGCGTTTCTCGGGCCTTTTTCACCGGCAAATATATAAGCTACATGGGATGATGACTTGGTGGAGAGTTAACCAAGGTCTTTGCTGAAACTCCTGTTGCTTTGAAACATTTAATAGAAGGTTATTTATTAACTAAGTATTTTTTTTTTCAAACTCATTGGTCATTTTGGAATTTCAAATTAGTACGCACTCAAATAATAAAATAGCAGACTCCTTCTTAACCGGCCTCGGTTTAACTGGATATCTGCCGGATATCTGTATTTAGTTTAAACAGAAATAAGTTAAAAAAATAGAAAATATTGAAAATTTCCGACAATGACTGACACCGACCTTCGTAGTATCACATAAAGATGGAGGAGAATAATAAATGAAAAAAAAGGGGGGCTTTATACTATGTAAAAGAACAAGCAACGTCCTCTTACACCGATGTGATCCTTTAACAAACAAACAAACAACAACTACAAAAAAAAAAATTTAAAAAAAAAAAATGGCGCAACTGCAGTAAGTTGTCGAACTCTCCCCACTCTTCAGCAGAAGAAGAAAAAAAAGTTTGATGTTTTCAAAACTTTCCTCTAAATGGTATATAAAACTTTTGTGATAAATTGGCGCATTTATGTTAGTGTAATTCCATCAATTAATTACATTTATTTTTCTCATTCTCCGTTTTAACCGGATTTTCGCCTAACCGGTTCACCCCCAGTCCCCTGGCTCACCCCCAGTTTAAGCCGGTTAAGAGGGTTTGTAATAATAATAATAATAATGTAAATTAATCTTTTACATCGATTTCACAAATAAAGGAATGATTTTTGAACGCATTTCAGAAGTTTCTTTACAGAAAATTCTATTGCTCTGATACAGAGAAGATTATTTAGTTATGCACAAGATATAAGAAAAGTTAATTTTTTTCAAAAAAAAAAAAAAAAAAAAAAAAAAAATCAAAGTAAGTTAACTTTTTTACATCGATTTCACGAAGGAATTATTTTGTTACATTTTTCGAAGTTTCTTCGAAAAATGCACCAAAATAATTCCTTTGTGATTCCAAAATAATTCCTCCAGAAGTTTCTTTGCAGAAACTTCTGTTGCTTTAAAACTCTTAGGGTTAGTTCTACACAAGGTAAAAGAAAGGTTAATTATTGTTTTTCTACATTCTAAATGGTAATCTTTGTATAAAAAATTAGTGAGAGAAAAAAAAAAAGAAAACTTTTTACATACCAATTTCACAAATAAAGACATGATTTTAGTACGTCTTTCAGGAGTTTCTTTGCAGAAACTTCTGTTGCTTTAAAATACTTACTAATAGAAGGTTGTTTAATTCTACACAAGATAAAAGAAAAGTTAAATATTGTTTTTCTTGATTCTAAATACTAATTTTTGGGTAACAAAGTAATGCGTGAAAAAAAAAAGTAAACTTCTTTACATCGATTTCACAAATAAAAGAATGATTTTCGAGCGTTTTTATAAGTTTCCTTGCAGAAACCCCAGTTGCTCTAAAACACGCAGCAGAAGGTTATTTAGTAATGAACAATGTAAAAGATAAGTTCATTTCATTTTATTTTCTTCATCAAAATGATTATTTTCTAATGTCACATTGCTAAGCACTTATAAAATAATTTAACTTTCCTAAACTGATTTTCCAAATAGAAGAATGCTACTTCGAATGTTTAAAATAAAGCGTAATTCCTGAAATTTCGTATAAAAAGTGTGTTTTAGAGGAAATAATGATGACAAGATAGAAAATTCGACTTTTACCGAGCATTTCGTCGAACATATCGACTAATGGAGAAATTACCTTTACATATAACACAAGCAAACCTCTCGAAATGTATTTCAATGGAAGAAATCGGATGGATACAATACTGATTCTGCGCGTAAATAAATACTAAATCCAAGTAGCGCACTAAAAACAAATCTTTTCGATTCATTGTTTAGCAGGATATTACATTTTTATTGATTAGTTGATATTTTAAGCACAGTGTGGATGTGTTTATTACGATAAAATCACAATGGCAGGATCTGTGAAGTCGGTTGGCACTCAACGGGCGAACGTCAAAATGCTTTATGAGCGCCCTTGAAAATGTCTGCAAAGGCATAAAAACGGCCATTTGCATCTATTATCACTTACGTTGTAAGTTTTCGCTGAACACGGACCATAGTTTTCTGCTTTGCAATGAATGACAAACCCACGCATATGCACATCGTCTCCTGGCGTAAAAAGAAAAACGTAAATGTACAGGGTGTTTGATAATGATTGAGAGATAGGGCACATTATAAGGATTCAGAATCATACGGCACTGTGCGGTCCGAAACGTCGTCTTCACGTGGTTGTTAATAATCCCTTTGGAACAAGTGTTGGAATGATGCTAAACTTTCCGACCATTGTTCATCAGAAATCAAAGCACCTTTCACAAAAAACATTGATTAAAGTTGATGGTTTAAAACCTTTATTTTATGTGACTGATGGTAAGATGGTTTAAAATCTTTATTTTATTTGGAGGAAAGCCTATTGTTTATAAAACTTGGTTAAGAAATTAGACGAACACTTCAGTACTTTTCTCAAAGTGATTATTGACAGGTGAGATGGAACAAGGTTTCTGCCCCCACATTGCTATGCGATTCTGATTCTAAATAATGTGTCCTACCCCCCCCTCCCCCCCTACTGTTTGCCCCAATCATTATGGGACACCCTGTATTTACTAATACGAGCGGAAACATACACTTGCAGGAAAAGAACAGAGTAGCCCAACAGGGTAAACCCAACGAAGCAGTAACTTTGCCATAAACGTGTTGCCTAACTTTTTCTTGCCCAAGTTCTTTTATGTTGCACGATAAATGTTCAAAGTCAAGCACAAGACCACAAATCACAATCAACGGAAAAATGAATATTAATAACCTGTTAAGTACTTTAAACCACTGCAACAAACTAGAACGGGGGGAGGAAAAAACCCAGAACCGAAAACAAGGCACCAAGGAAATAAACAACTTCCAGCAAGTAACAAAGTTTTGTTCGAATAACAAACCGAGACACAATATACTTGTCCATACACTAGGGACATCCCACTCGAATATACAGAGTTCATAAACTGTCGCATCATCAAAATTAACAAAGCTCGAAACTCCCACGGAGTTCATCAATTACTCCGACACCCAATTACCCTAATTACTCCGGAGCAGAATTACACCCGAATGGTGCACGGGAGATCACCGTGGGGACCATCAAGGATGCTAGCATTCCAAATGTCTTGCGAAAACAGCGAATAGGCGTGCTCCTGGAGAAGATTCCTGAGGAGGGATTTTGGGATATGTGGAGGAGGAGGAGGGCAAGAATCGAGGTGCGCTGTTCGAATCGAACATTTTCGGGGGGGATCACATAGAGGGGTCAGTGTCCCGAACTTCCAAGGAGAATGAGAGGGAGTAATGGGAGATCAGATTCAGACATGAACCTTTTTTTATGCCGGGGCATGTAAGGGTTGGTTCATTATGACACGAGGTCCACCTGAGAGGAATGAGAATGAGGTTGGAAGGGGGGGGGGGTGGCGAGCAAAAATACAAAACGAGAGGAAAAGTGGATTAACCTCCACCGCTTCCTCAGCGTGAAGTAAAATAAAGCGTTATGTTTTTAGGATCGAAATTGCTTGGCCTGTAAAATGCAACCCGTTAAGGGTTGACTGGAATTTAGCAGTTGTGCTTTGATTTTTGACGAACGTATGTTATCGAACCTGAAATACAAGTTTTAGAATTTTTCAAATTGGAATAACGCAAGGCAACTGTTAATAAATTACTTCAATTTAAAGTATTTATTTGAAATTATAGACTATGTCATTAAAATAACGCAGTTCTGTATGAGTAGTTAAAACTCGAACAGATAATTTTGATTTTGTTTAAAAAAATAAAAAAAAGTAAAAAGCTACTAATTTAACTTAAAAAATTCTAGACACATTGATAAAATGACACTGTTAGTGTGAAGTGTTCTGAGGTTAGCATTTGGAGAAAATAAAAAACAACCACAATATCACTTGTTTTCGTTCAGAATGCCTGTAAACCCTTTAAAATACACAGTGGAGAACTATAATTTTAATTTAAATGAGGCAAATAAAATCTAAAGGGAAAAAATGCAGTAGAGTTATTTGTATAAACTAAATGCAAAGGTAGATTTTTAAGAAACTGTCTATGTTTATACTAAATATAGTTTATACTAAAAATATAGAAATGACACGTTCATAAATAATCAACTTCCTTCATAAAATTTCATTTAAGCACTAGCAATGCTTTCAATTTTGATGCAACAAACACTAAGTAGTATCTCGTTACACATAAATCTACTTGACCACAGACTAAATTTAAAGGATTTAAATAAACTTATTCACACGGTTTGCGTTTCTGTCAGCATATGACTCAATCACGTGATTTATTTGCTCCGGGTGCATCGTTTAATTCACATCTCAACACTACTCTCTAGCTGAAGCATAACTCTCTGAAGCGCTAAAAGCATCTTCAAATGATCCTAATGCTCTACAATTTCTCTTGGCCCTTTAAATTCTGGCTGTAACACGGCAATTCATGATCGCATATCGATCGAGTGCTCCAAGATAAAAGCCATAACCTGCTGCTCGGAGGTTAAGGTATGCTACTTTAAAAGTGGATTACATGTTTGGGTTTTAAGTGTATTTATTTATTTATTTTTCAGGAGACGGTGTATTAAAGTTGATTGTTTTTAGTAACTCGCTTTCTGCTAAACCAATAGTTTTTACGCTTTTATGAGAAAATCAAGCTTGAAGAAAAATTCAGCTGTACTCACAAGAGATCTTTTTCTTTGAAAAGAATAAAGTAAATACGAATAAAATTAAAAGTAGGGAATGTTTAATTTGAACAAGCATGAAATCCTCATAATCTTATTTCTAGCATGAAAGAAACTAAAAAAAGAAATGAATGAAAGTGCATGAATATGCAATGAAAATAAACCTCAATAATTTTATTGTTAGGTTTTTATCCTTTTAGTGTTTTTGTTTTTCAGCTTACCGAACAAGCATTATCTTCACCTCTAGTTAAACATAAATGACATATTCAATGGAAATTTCAGAAAATTAGCTTCATGGAACTAATAGTTCAGACATAAAATGTATGATCTGGAGACTAAATTCAAAGAAAAGCTGACGACAGGCATACGCAGAAGAAAAAAAAAATGCTATGAAGTGTACGTTTAAAAATAATTACATCCAAGTAAACCTCTATTTTTTGCCTGGAAGATTTTATTGGAAAAATATACATAACTTGTCAGCAAGATTACACTGAATCAATATAATGCAAAACGATATAAATTTATGTAGCCAAAAAGCTGGTCAAATATACGAAAAAAGAACGAAGCTAAGTTTTGTTCATGACAGAAGATTAATTAAGCATTTACAAAAAGCATTAAGTAATTAATTAAGCATTACAAGAAAGAACAGTAAACAATGTTGAACTTTACGAAAAATTTAATTCCAAATCAAACCGTTTAAATATTTCAAAGTGCACAATAATTATGGGATTTTCCAGCTCTACTTCGTGTAAATTTCTCACTTCTCCTAAAGACCTTATTTCGGATGCTGATTGAAAACAAAGGACCTAATGCTGAACTTCTTGATACCTTTTCAGTGGCGTAACAATAAGGTGCTTGGACGGGCAAGATGCCGCGGGCCGCCGGCCTGAGAGTACTGAGCAGGCGCAGGAGGTTCCTAACATTTATGCTAACAAAATTTAGTAAAATTTTTTGTTTTGCATTCATTATTTTAAGTTGCCTACTAAAGTACAAACACAAATTAAAAAATAAAAATAAATCAATCAATGCAGGGGCGTAGCCAGAAATTTTTCTTGGGTTACGACTACTACAACTCATATATATGTATACGTGGGTGTGACAATGTAAAGAATATACATTTTGTATGGCAAAAAATTCCTCGTGGGGGGTTATGACCCCCCTAATCCCACCCCCTTGTCTACGCCCCTGAATCAATGTATTTGTAAGAAAAGATACTACCCAGTTTTAAAACGTGTAATAATAAAGAGGGGGGGGCATTGAGAGGGGCCCCATACAATGAATTTGACACGGGTCTAAACATTATAGCTGCGCCACTGTCTGATTTTGAAACCTCTAGGCCTCTTAGTGATCCCACCTGTAAGAATGATTGCAGATAAGAAATAATTGCTTCAAGTCCCTGGAGTAATACATTTATTAAAGTTACTCAGAAAGAGGTTTAAAAAATAATAACAGCCTTGCAGTTAAGTATTATTATCATTATTAATTTTTTTTTAAATTCAAACTAGGTATTTCTGCAAATAACAACAATCACTTGTCCTCAATTTAAACAAACCAGCAGGTACCACTCTGATACATCCACAACTTTGCATTGTAATCACATAACCCGTGATTAATCCAGCTATCCTTGCAACCAGCGGGGAAGCTTTTCACGAAGAAGAAAAAAAAATACAAAAGAACAACGGCCAACCTCTTTGCTCTTTTTCATTCGTCAAAAAGACGCAACCGAAACCTCATTCGTCACAGCGGGTGGGATGTGCAAGACACGACACTGGAAAATACTGCAAGAAGTCACGTCTCGGCGGAAAAAGCTTCGTCATGTGACCTCCCGTCGCCTCTGCAATGCTTCATGCCAGGGCGACCCCCTCGAAATGTGGCACTTTAAAGCATAGCACCGAAGCCCCTGTCCAACACTCGAAATGGTGTGCCATAATTTTAAGTGGCACGTTAAAGACATTAAAAACCAGGAGGGAAGGAATGAGAAACGGAGTTGGATCGTTCCTGTGCACGGTGTAATTGATTGGTCATGAGTGGTCGTACGTCTGGGGCTTGCGAAAGAGAACGTGCCTTGAACTTGATAAATACAGAATTTAGATACAGGGCAGAATATGGATGTGGCATTTTTCTTCCTTTTTTCCGGTACAGAATAACTTATCTGCATGTTACATTTTATTCCCCAAAACAAGGAATGTTTAATTGGGGAGGGGGGGGGGGAAGAAAGAATGAGAGAGAAACCTTTTGCCCCCTTTCCCCTGAACGAGTATAATATAAGTTCACCGTTGCCAACCTGGCAAAGGGAAAAATCAGGAGATTTTATTCTAAAAATCAGGAGACTTATTTTCGATTAAAAAACTAAATTTTAAAAGATCAGAGTTATATCAGCTGGAGCTACATTTTGGAGAGTGAGAGAAAAAGGCATCTTTGGTGCTGTTTGTTGCCAGATATAGATATTTTTGGAACACAAAAAGAAATCAATTTTGGGTCATGTCTTCTATTAGGTAGTCAGCAGCTTGTAAAATATTTAGCAACATGAAAAATGTTACGTTGGAAAGTTAAAAATTGTGGTCAATTTTTTACTCTTAAGTCATTGGAGGATTAAAAAAAAAACAATGTCAAACGAAAAATAATCATTGTTAAGAGTGATGGAAAATGATAGAAATTTCAATGCTTTGAACATGAAGCTGCACCTCTTTCACTATTATACATTTGTCAGTAAAGTCCGAACTTTATGATGTCACACATGCGAGGGTTACTGGAACTAGTTTGATTGCAGGAAAGGGGGAAAATGCTGAGAAGGGTTCCTTGCCACGACAAAACTTATAAAAAAAATTTCAAATTCAAAAAATTCATTATTCATGTGATAAATGATAAAAATCAGGAGAAATGTATCCTAAATCAGGTTGGCAGGAGATCAATGAAAAATCAGGAGTCTCCTGCCTAAATCAGGAGGGTTGTCAACTCTGTGAGTTAAGACAGGTGTTATTATATTTTGTTCGGTTTATCTTTAATTTGCTTTATGCTTCGGTGTTTAGAAAAAGGCGGAATTAGCACGTCGATGCCACCATTGTCTGCAAATTATTTCTAAAGAACGTTTAAAAAAAAAAAAAAAAAAAAAAAAAAAAGTTAGTTTTTAAATAAATACTTACAGTTAGTGTACAAAACACAGTTAAACTCGGTTTGAACGATACTGAAAAGATCAAATAATTATTTGAATATAACGAGTTACATTGCTTGTGCGCATGTTGCTTATGGGCAAATCAAGTAGCACACAATATTTTGACGTTATAAGAGATTTATAACTATAATTGAGGTCACTATAACCGAGTTCATCAGAATTTGTAGCCCCCCCCCTAAAATCCTGGTTGCGTCACTGGATACTACCATACGCTTCACTGGATACTACCATACGCTTAGGTTTGGCCACCAAAACCAAATTCCAAGGGTTAAATTTGGCCTCCACAGCCATCACTTTCAAATATAAAGGCTTTGATCATTTGCGATTCAAGAATTGCAAAAAACTGCTGGAGATGAGAGACTGAATGGTAGTCGGTATTTGGAAAATGTGTGTGTGTATATATATATATTATATATATATATATATATATATATATATATATATATATATATATATATATATATATATATATATTATTTCCAAGTTTTTTTAACTAAACACATAATAAATTGCCCCTGTAAATTTTAAATGGTCATCAGATGAAAAAGTTAAGGGTCCTTTTGGCTTCATTAGAGTGAAATTTCACAGAAAGGAGTCTCTAAACAATAAATTTTAACTCGAGTACATTTAAGTATAAATTATGAAGTGTCTAAGATGCCGGAAATAAACAATGCATTTGTAATGGTTCAACTATTCAACAGCACATGCAGATATCGGAAATTGAAAATATTTAAAAACACTATATCTGTGCTCATTGCTTTAACAATCCCAATTTTTATAGCATTTCTGTACTTTTAATACACTTTGAGTCAAAATACAAACATTTTTATAACCGAATGCAAAACGAGGGGAAAAAAAACGAAAAAGAAAGAAAGAAAGAAAGAAAACTTCGATAAAAACGGAACACTAACACATACTTACACATCGGTAGCCGAAAAAAGATTTTGTGAGAAACCCCCAAAATCTATACATCATATTTGTTCATGAACATCAACCAGGATTTAGAAAAGCGACAAACGTCCGAGAGACGAGGGGGGTTGGAAAAATTCTTACACTCAGAATAAAACATTTCTCTCTCTACATTAAAAAAAAGAAAAAGTAAATAAAATAAGCAACGCCTCCGCAAAATAAATAGCAAAAAATCAACTTACAAACCACTAAGCATCGCTAACACATTACACAACGCCTGGCGAAAAAAATTCCAAGCATACATCTTCGGAGCGTATAAAGTACATAAGCAAGGAGGAGGAAGAAAAAAAAAATATATCTTCTAAAAAAAAAACAGGAGGGGATATGCCGGACATATCCAGCTCTGATCCGGGGATCTTAGAAGACGATTTAGCAACCCCAAGAAACAAATGGTCCGTTTATGCGGTAGATCGAGTTTGAGGTGGGTAGGATTTTAGTTCAATCCGGTTCCGTTTGTCGTCCATCAAAGGTGGAAATCAGTCAACTGGTCCGACTCGTGGCATTTCTGAGAACTAAATCCAGATTCTAATGCCCAGAATTTAAGAAGCATTTAATAGTATTTCCTGATAGGATAGTGAAAAAACAAAAATGTATGCGATTAAATATTTCTGAAGGCAAAAATAAAATTTCTTCAAAACATTTTAAAAGCAAAGGGCTAGTTTATGTGAAAGTAACGTTTAGTGAAATAGAAAATATTACCAACATGTCTCAGAAGTATATACTCAGACTAATTTTACAAAGAAGTAAATCAAATAGAAATAAAAATTGTGATGAATTATAAATACATCAGTATTTAGTACTATTATACCGTATTGTCAGTTTCTTCAGTAACTTATTTAGAAAGGTAGTTTATTAGCGGTATTTTTTAGCTTTAGTATTAGAAGGTCCCAGAAACTCGCTTTTTAAAGACCTTTGACATACTTGATATAATACAGTGTTACATCCCTGTGTTCCAGTTGTTTTCATTATTCATCTAATGTTCCAGTTATCTAATGTTAAATTATTTAACTAATGTAAAGGATCCAGAATTTTTTTCAAAGCACGTCAAATATTTCATCTCAAGAGTTTCTAGGTTCTACAACTTTACTGCACGACCCCTGAACTAAAAATCGCTATACTAGTGTATTCTTTATAAAGTAAGAATTACAAATGGCTTCACAGTCATATACAAACAAAATTTCAACTTTTAACAGCTTAAGTTCTAATTATGGTACATATTTTTTTTTTTCCTTAACGGCGAACATTTGTTCATCAGATAATATTTACTCAACCAGGCCAAAAGAAATGACTGTAAAAAGGTCTCTAAGTCCTCTCCCCTACAATAAGTTGCTAACATACCCAAGCCCGCAAGGAACGAGACTGGAAGGTGTCCCATACCAGACTGATCAGAGATTATTCGGTACACAAGACGAGCGTGCAGGTTAAATCATTAGGGTCGAAAATTCCCGAGGTGGTACACGATGTTTCACAATATAAAATTTCACTGGTCAAAAAGCATTTTTTCTTTCCATAACTGAAGATCAAAACCGTGCAGGGATTTTTAACAGGGGTCTAAGCGGATCCGGAAAGTGAAGTACACCAGCTTGATAAATAAAATGGTTTATGCTGTGCTTTGAAGAAACAACACATATCACAAGGTCCTTAAAGAAATTACGCTGGAGACTCGGGATAAAAAAAATCATTCTTTGAAAACAATAAACCCATATACAAACTTAAAAAAAAAAAAACCTTAAACAGCATTATGAAAATTTTCCAAGTGAGACGGATTTAGCAAATACGGTTGAACTTCTCATGGATGTTTCGTAGCGTCATAGGTACTATCATAAACAAAAATACATATTTTTTTTTCCTTTCTTAAGTAGTTAAAGAGTAACGTGATATTTAGGACAAGACGTAAAAGTGTTCCACCTGAAGAGCGGTAGTCGACTTTGGACTTTTGAACAGCTTTAAAAACAAACCAATCATGTTCAACACTCGAAAAAATTAATAATTCCTCTTCGCCCAAAGCACTATGGTCTAACGCTTACAGTAAAGCAGCATGTCTCATGCAACATCCAGAAAAAAATAATAAGCACAAAATTCGCCTTAAAAAATGAGCCGACCAGTTAACCCATTTAGAGAAATATAGGAAAATTTCGTATATTCAGCATTTTTTCCTGAGTGTTTCGCAACTCCTATAGGTTCATTGTTTGTAATAGCTCACAGTAAAACTAGTAAGGAGACATTCTAAATTTTTTCCAGTCTCTAGCGCAATTAAATTGTTTTAAAAGCTGTTCAAAAGATGCATGATTTCCAAAAAGAACAGCCGCAAATAAATTATCAAAACCTAAAGGGAAAGGAGAAGACAAAAAAAAAAGTTTCCACAGAAATTCCAATTTATAAAATAATTATTTTAACTTCCTCGGGGCGGTGAGCCTGCACAGCAAGGAACAAGATCTAAATAAAAAATAATAATAATGCAAAAAACAGAAACGATAAGCAATACGTACATCACTTCGTTAACAAGGGAGATACCGATATATCATAGGCATCCTTGACATATATTTCACTCATCTCTTTCACTTGCTGGGTTCTGTGTTTTGCTTTCTTTCTTTTTAACAAACCAGTTTAGTGGAAGAAACAATGTGATCACTCGTTATCTTTATCAAGCTTTCAGAAAAAGATAATGCTCATTTCAAAAATGCTTATGTAAATAAAAATGCCGCAGAGAGACTTCCGCAAGTGAGACAGAAATAATTTGTTTGAAGGCAAATGCAGGGAAGAGAGAAAAAAATATGCGTAAGCATGAAAAGCAATTTCTGCAAACAGAATAATTTGAACATCCTAATAATAGATTACGTCACAATACATAACATATATGGATTTTTTAACCTGGTTTTTGAACATGCTGTAAAAATAATGTTTCGCAAACTAACAAACTAATTTTAACATGTTTTAATTAAAAGACAACAGGCTTGAGTTCATAAAATAATTATTTAAATGTATTTTATTACAGATTTTGGATGAAATATTTAGCCTATTCAGCTTCAATGATGCCAATTAAAAAAATAACGTGAATTAAAATATTAATTTTTTAAAATTAAAAATCAATTCTGATTATTTTTTATTATCTTTTGCGCGATCTTCGCTTTTTTCTTTTACTTTCAATACAAAATGTCATATTTCAATTTCAGATTATAGAATGTATGCTTGAAAAATGGATAAAATAAAAAATTAATTTGGGATAAAACCGCTTTTTAAAAAAATGAAAACATAGAAAACAGGGTTGAAACTGGCCTACACTCATAAACCCTGAAAATTTTGTGCAAATTAGTGTGTGTGTGTGTGGGGGAGGGGGGGGGGACATTCTATTCGTTTTGTGGATGAAATTTCAGAAACAAGCCCATTATTTATGGAACCTGGTTAAAAAATTAGACGAAAACATCAATACTTTTCCAATGTGTTTATTTACTGGTAATTAGAAAACGGCGTTTTTGACCCCAAACTGCTACATGATTCTGTTTGTCTGATTGCTTTGTGCCCTATTCCCCCTTAAAATTTGTACCAATAGTAGTGGAACGGCTGCATATACAGACATATACGAGTATGATACATAATCGTGCACATACCACAGCTAAGAAAAAGTGACATCAATAACACTGCAGATAGCGATTGGAACGCACTTAAAACAAGTGCTGGCATGCTTCCGACGTCTACTCAGGATTATAATTCGCGCAATTAATTTTCTACCGAATTAACAAAATAGATTTCTGCGTACTGCCAGAGGCAAAATCCGATTCGCGAGTGAATCATTACTCTGACCTCTATATAAAAGTTGAAAAAGAAGAATGCAGAATTTATGGAGTACAATTCCGTGTTTATTGGGCAGACAACATTAATTTTCAGAAAATGTTTTCCTAGTTTCTTAACTGGTTTGAAATTTCTACCAACTACTACGGCTCGTCAATTAATTTTCTGACCTGCCATAGATTTTTACTAAAAGTATTTAATCATGTTTAATGGAGGGGATTTTCCAGGTCTTCACATAGGTGGTTTTTCCACGTATTGTTATACTTTTACTAGACAGGAATTGCTTGTCCGTGCTTTGTAATGTACATCAGGATAAATTAGTAATAAATCTGTAGGTAAAATACCGGAAGAATAAATAAAATATAAATTTATTTTCCGTTGTTCCTTTTTATAAGACAATGAGTCATTTTCGTTCTATTTCTTTTTTCTGAAAAGCAATTTAATTCAGAGGTATTTTCAGCCATTGGCGGGCACAAGGGTGCAGCCTATAATAATAATAATAATAATAATAAACTTGTTAAAACTGAAAAATACAAGTATGATTATTTTAGAAAAACATTTTAAACGTCAAATCATTTCAATTAGCATAATTTATAACTATTTTCTACGTCACAGTATTCATCAAAATTTTTTTCATGCGTATAATGGCAATTTTAAAAATATGATCGCTATGAATATTACCATATCACTATGTTATAAAAAGCGGAATATTGTTAGAGACAATGCATCCAAGAAATAAATTATGAAACTTAAGAAATAATAACTTTAAAACGAAAACTATATCGTTATAACTCATATTAACTCTTAAATCCGTCACTATTTTTAGTTTTTCAAGCTTAAACATTTTTCTACTTCTTGTTTCTTCAGCAATTACTTCTTGACCTTCAGTTTGATGTGTATAAGCTGATTTTACTTTGGGATTTTCAAAAAACAAAGCTAATAGACGCATAACACTAACGCAATATTCTGAAATCATTAAATGCGTATGTAAGACTTGCGGTACTCGGTTGTAGGCTATTATAATTGCGGATACGGCCTTGAAATTCTTTCATTTTCAATTAATTGCTTTTCTTCAAAAAATTACACACTGTCTTTTCACGTTGTTCTGGCGATGTTGTTATATCAAAATTACAGATGGACGACCTATTGAAAAAATATAGAAAACACAATAAAAATACAAGGCTGATAATGTAGTATGTGCGTGTGTGACGTTGTATACTCAGTAATGAGACGTTAATAATTATAGTTACCACCGATGGAACGTCATAGAATTATCAGGAATTATCTATTTATTTCGCTAATAATAGGGGAAATATAAAACCTTTTCAAAGGGAGAAGCCTTACCACTATAAACTATAGTTCAGCAGGTCCTTGTTTCCTTAAAGATTCAAATTAAAGGACTATAATGAGTGGTAGGAAAATGACTCATATGCTTCATAAATATCCCAAAAATAAAGCCAGATAATTGTTGTGGGTTCATTAGAGTTTTAGTACCTCGAAATAAGCGCGTTTTAAATACGGGGAAGACACAAAAGCATACATATGGATTCTTTCACCAAGCAAAACGACAGCAACAAAAAACACCCCCATTATGTGATATTGGACCCCAAGAATTGTGAGAAGTATTAACCCGAATTCAGAGCCTCGATCGTCGTTTTAATCCGTTTATAACTAACCGTACGAGGAAAATTGTTTTTAATAGCTTCCTCTTCTGCCATTAGCGGGTTATTTATTCCCTTAGTCACCTCGAGTAGGTTGGAGAAAATACTTTTTTTTTTTCTAAATATATATATATATATATATATATATATACACATAACTTTTTTTTTTTTTAAAGCATACTTATATCGCGTCGCCATTAATATTATTATATTATTATCATTTTTAGGAGAACCTGGAAAAACTCGTAAATAAAGAGTATTAAAGCCATAACCTCTGCCGGGAACTGTTTTCATTTTCCTTTATTTTATTTCGTTTTTTTTTTTTTTTTTTCTTCTCCTCCTCTTTCTATGCATTTCCTTCGTTGTAGAATGGTATTCATAGCGTGCATTTTGAAGATCGTTAAGCACAGCGACAGATGAAAAAAAAAGGGGGGAGGGCTTCGTTTAATCAAACAGGTAATAATTGCAGAAGTGGAAAAGTTGTGTTGAGTTGTTATAGTGGATGATTATTTCCAGTGGTTTAATGTTGCGACAGAGATACTATGGAACAGCAGTTAAGTTACGAGGTTCAGAATATGGGTTGTTTGGAAAACTCACAGGGATTCTGCAAATCAGTCGTATTGCAATAAATTATCATTTGGTGTGAAGTTCCATAAAATAGAACTATTAAGTGTTGTTTAAATTTGAGGAATCACAATACAATTAGGTTATAAGTTACATCAATCAAGCCAATTACGAAGATCATGACATCTTGAACTACAAGACAACGAGACTTTTCATCATAACAAAATGAGTTTAGAAGAACGATAAAAGGAAGCACAATTCACCTCAACATACATTACTTCATGCTTACAGTTTTAGCGAGTTTCATTCAAACTCTCTTCAAGCATGAAGATGTTTTAGTGGTTTAGAAATGCACACTTCTTTTTATCATGAAATTAAACAAATTCCCTTTACAAAAAAAAAAAAAAAAAAAAAAAAAAAAAAAAGAAAGAAAGAAAGAAAGAAAGAAAGAAAGAAAGAAAGAAAGAAAAAAAAAGTGCAATATTACTCCTGCATAGCATTGCCGAACTTCTCTTTTTATTAGAAAATCCTTTTCCCTTGACATGCATGGACGATACTTTTTATTTAAATAAACAATATCAATTAACAAACTATTTAAAGAACCTTTTAAAAATAAATTCTTAACTATGTCGATAGATAAGTTTTCTAAAACAAAGATTAGCTAAAACATCTCCTGTTTACTGCTGTCTGATAATTGATCAGAAGTTCAATAGAATGGTTAAACTGAAAGAAGATGTAAAATAAAATAAAAATAAAATAGCGAAGTAATATTAAAATATTCAGAAACTAAGTGTGTGCACTTTTGCTTATTCATAACAATTTTCGCCCCCCCCCCCCACACACACACACATAAAAAAAAAAAACCTTTTTTTTATATACATCACAAATAAATGATGAAAACGTTTAAATATTTTTCCAACTTTTCAAGATATAAAGAAGCGTTTCAAATCTTTACATTTACATTTTACTTTTTGCATATTAACCCTGGAGAGTTGAATAAAAAGAAAAACAACATTCTTCTCACAATACGGAAAATTTCTGGGGGAAACAATTTCGTCTCCGAAACAAACCTGAGTGAAAGCAAAATTCCTAAGCACGGAAATTCAAAATTATATTTGCATTCCATTCGACGACGGGAGTTCGTTGAAAATTTACAAAACGGAGTGTTTATAAACTTTTGCATGTCTCGAGATTCAATTTCTGTCTTAATAGAGCAAGAATCTTCCCTATTCTCCAGTAGAATATCCCCGATAAGCCTTTATTTGCTCCAGATATAAATTCAGTTCACCGATATGTTGAGTTTAGAAATCTCGCTGCTGTATCAGCCAACAGTAGTGTTAGGGGAATTGTTGAACCTGCCCCTTCAGATTGAGGCAGGAATGAAACGGGGAAAAAAAGAAATATATATCAATACTTTGATACGGATTTTTGAATATTTTTATAGGAAATATCACTAATCCGATTTTGAACTTTTTCTTTGGTGAACAAGGTTAAAGATAATGAAGCGTATTGGAATAGAAAATGATTTTATTATATGATTTTGCATATTTTCTCAGTGAATTCAATAAAGGTAAAACTAAATTTTAAAAATCTATTTCATAAACTTGCACAAGTTGTATAAATATTACATTTTTAAGTCATCAAAAGTAATTTAAGTAAGACCAGTAATAAGCCATAAAAACACATGTGCTCGTAAAATAATACATGTCTGCATTTACATGTTACATGGAGAAAAATTGATACCATGCATCATGTTTTAAGATCTTTATGATCTTACATAACGACAGATAACGATATAGTTACTACCTAACGTCAAAAATATTCAGTAATTTTAACTGTGTACTAATCTGCAGATTATTTTTAAAAAAATGCATTTTTGTGTTTAAAGTGTATCTATTTAGGCCTTTCTTGGTATTAAAGATTTATACTACTCAATATAAATCGTTTTCTAGAGCCATGTACATAAAGACTGAACCACGAGAAGTTTTGATGTTGATACATTTGACGGCATTAATTATTAAAAACTATATAAAAAACGACAGGCTTTTGAAAAAAACATTAAATTTTTCAATGGGTCTTAATGAAAAGTACACGATTTAGTTTTTCAAAAGTTGATGTGGATGCTAATCAAAGATTTATGTTCGTATAAACCCAATAAAAATCACAAGCTTATGTATTTATGTACAGTCAAACTCGCATAATGGAATATCGCGCTTATTAAAATAAATGGTTTTGGCAAATTCTCTACTCCCTGAAGTTGTTTCGTTTGTACTACATATTCGAATTACTTTCTACTGCTCTTACAGTCATAAGCAAACTTCTACAAAATAAGAAAATATTCTGATTTCAAAAAAATCGAAGTGAATTTTCCTAAAAAGCCATAAAATTTTAGAGAAAAACAATTTTTATGCATATATGCATGCAATTTTTATGCATACTTTGAATTGTCTCACTCAGTTATACGCGAAAATAAACAGCACAATTCACAATCCATCGCTGTCCTTGAAGACACGGTGTTTAAAAAGCACGAATGTTGGGAATGTTGATGAAAATATAATATCCAATAATCTAAGACGCTGAAACTGTTTTTGATGAGTTATGCGCGAATATGATGATAATGATGCAACTGATCTTTCTGCCTCATCTTATGCTACTGCTATAGGAGCCCTAGAAAAATTGAGACGTGATCTTCAAAATTATGATTTAATTTCAAATGCAATAACATATTTTAATGAGTTAGAAAAGATTGTAGTACAAGCGCTGCCTAAGCAAAAATAAACTACAGTATTAATGACATTTTGATAAAGGAATGTTAGCAAGTTTCTCCTATGCAAAATGAAATTATACGTACATTCTATTTTTGGATTAAAAATTAAACTAAATTTTATAGTTAAATATTTCAAAATATAATATTACTCTTTTTAACGGGAAAAATATTAAGCATATATTTTTTTTTTTTCAAATTTTTTGTCTCTCACAATTTCTATGCAAAAATTTCTCGGTGTACTTAGTTGTAAAATTGTGTTCTCCTTCTTTTATTTATTTTTTACCCTCCATTATATTTTGGGCTTGTGATGTCGATGAATAATACGTTTACAGACTAACAAAATGTAGCAAATATTCAAAATCCTACACAGACAAAATCTCGAGAATTTTACAATAGAAAGATTTTTTTCCTCTCTAGGGGAGTAGAAGAAAATATACTTTCTTCCTGCAATTTCTAGTCAGCCATTTGGTAGCGAAATATTTCAAAATTTCCACGAGCTCTTCAAGGAAATTATGACATGGCAAGCCTACACGAGGGACATCTACCTAAGTCTGGGGGGGTGCCCTGGGCGGAGGACTCTTTTGGGGGTTCTAACGCGTATTCCCGTTACATCTGGAGAAAATCTCCAAAACAGCAGGCCGTTAGATTAACCGCCGCACATAGGCTCGAATCCGGGACCTTCATACACTTCGGCCATCTACCATGTCGAGTGTCTTATCCACTCGGCCATGGTGGGGCCCCAGCTCTCTAAGTCAAAAAAAAAAAAAAAATCACAATTTTCATGGATGTATATAATTTGGTATCAACAACAATTGTACTGCATAATTAAACTTTACCAGAGACATTTTATGTTTCTCTCCATAATATCCGAACATTTTTCTGATAATAAATATCCCATTTCTATACATATGTATAAATGTGTATCAAAACTAACATAAAATCCTAAAAAAATCCCCCCCCCCTCAACCAAGAGTCCCTTAAAAATCTCGACAATTTAAATATTTCCCTTCCTGCCGAGCGAAAAACTCTCCAGACGATGCATGTCACCCACATACACACACGCTAAACTAACTCAAAACGCTCCTGAATGTGAATCCCGGAATTATATTTGCATTCCATTCAAAGGCAAGAATCTCCTCGAAAATTTATAAAACCAAGTGTTTATAAAATCCCATATGTCTTACGACTGTCTTAATAGGGCTTCCCCCCCGGCAGCAGCCGAGGCTTTTAACATGTTTGTGATAAAAATTCCGCTCAAAACAATGCGAAGGTGGAAATCTAACTATATTTTTCCTTATTCTCGAGGGAGTTATTTGAGAAGTTTTCTTGCGGAGGGGAATGCGAACAAAAGTGGCTTGTTGCGAGATGAGAGAGATAAAAATTTTAGAAAGTGCTTAAAAAAAAGTGTTGAAAATTAAAAAAAGAACTGTGTAAGCGGGTGTTCGTATATGGTTTTATGTTGCGTATCTTCTGTATATTAAATAAATAGAAAAACATATCCCCCGATTTTGCTGTAAGTCGTTCCACGTGCCCAGACCCCTCTAACAAAAACTAATACAGCTGTAGAAATTAATTTCTATAGATGGCGCAATGCGCTTTAAAAGAATAAAAGATACTTTGACTTCTACTTTCTCCCATGATCCTCTTCAAAAAATGATGTTTTGATTATGTTCGAATTCGCGCCTGAGAGCGTGTTTAGAATGAATAGATTTGAAGCGACACTGTCGCTATTTGAATTAATTATGTAAAATCAACTTTTTTGTGGTAAAAAAATGTAAATAGTTATTAATATATACGTTTCAGTTTAAAAATGAGTTTTTTTATTGCGTCTTGTGTGTTTTTACTTTCGATGCCAAGCCATTTGAATTTTTGACTGTTCTTGATTTGGAATTTAAAAATACGTTGACTTAGAACTCCCCAGCTTGAAGAAGTTTTTGGCTTCGTTTTATTTTTTTTCTTACAGCAATCTCGATAGTTCGAGTTTCCCATAAATCGAGTTAGCGGTGGAAAAATTGTTTAGCTCCCAAATAATGACCAACACATTCAAATACCTGGCGCGCCACAAATTTCAAATACCTGGCACATTCGGAAGCCGCATCTGAAATCCCCCTCCCAAAGAAAACGGGTGTATTTTTCATATAAATGACCTCACATACATTTCTGTGCGGTGCTGACATGCTGCTTTGGCGATGGCGCGATATTGCTGCATG
Organism: Cheiracanthium punctorium; assembly: GCA_038373885.1. Classification (NCBI taxonomy): domain Eukaryota; kingdom Metazoa; phylum Arthropoda; class Arachnida; order Araneae; family Cheiracanthiidae; genus Cheiracanthium; species Cheiracanthium punctorium. The sequence continues at coordinate 130,729 of JAWZYV010012216.1, read as the reverse complement.
GAAACGGGACAACGTGTAGATACAAACAACAATTGACTGTTATTTTCCGATATAACTAACTTGTTCTAATAATCATTAGTAGTATAATAAAATGTAAGTGCATTTTTCATTCAAATATACTGTCAAATTACAAAAAGTACTTTATCTCCATTTATTTGTTGATTAAATTTATGATTTCCATCATTCGAGTTTCCGATAGTTCCAAACAAGCCCGGTGCCGTCCACCTCGAATTATCGAGACTCTATTTTTATTATTTTATTAATTTTTAAAAATATCTATGACATCAGTTCTTTTAATTGAAATGTAAGAACTAAGGGTTTTGAAAGATAAATTTTAGAAATGAAAATAAACCTCTAAATACTAACCAAAACTCATTACAAACACATCACTCAAAACCGGCTTTCACGGGAGACCGAATTTCTAGGAATAACCATACATACACTATGATGGATCAGTATGAATCATGGCTGAAATTTGTAGAAAAAACATTTCCGACTTCAACAGCTTACAGCTTATTCTTTGGTATTGCATTGATATTTTATCGCTCTGTTACGTATCTCGCCTAAGTATTTATAATTGAAATTTCGTTTAAAATGGAATGGTTGTAAATTCGCACTAATATGAAGTATGAGTTTTTAAGTGGAACTACAGCATCACAGGACACGCGAAACATTAATAGAGTGCTTGGCTCTAGTGTTATTATGTAGTAAACAATATAGATTTGTTCGCAAAATTTTATACAGGTGATTTTTACTTCCCAAATGAGACGGGCTGTCGCCCAGATTCAAAGGTTAATAATGACGAACTAAAGGTAACTACTGAATTTGATCCATCTCAGAGTGCCAATGAAATATCAACTAGGCGAAATTATCTAAAAACTTAAAAGAAAACGGCCCATATTGGTAAGCAGACAGACTCTTCTCGCTTTGCATAACATTAAGCCACACACTACACAAATGACTTCGGCAAAACTACAAGATTTGAAGTCGGAACTTCATCATCCTCCATACTCACTAGACCTAGCTCCCACTGATTACCGCTTCTTCCCCAATCTGGACAGCATTTTAATAAGGAAACAATTAAATTCAACAATTCTGTTAAACTGGATTCGCAAAAATTCTCTCACCGATACTTCGCGCCCCAACAGGTTTTTTACACAATCGGCCTGAACAACTTGCCCCTTAAATTGCAAATAATGAAAAAGTAATAGGTATCAATACTTTGATGAGTAAAAGAACTCCATATATATGTAATTTATAAGCCAACTTTGGCTTTTTTTTTTTTTTTTTTTTTTTACAAATTTCATCCTTGAAGACCTGATAGTATAAGAGGTAGGGTTTCACAAGGAAAAATATCAGGTGGGTGATAAGTTCGTGCAATTTATAAAATATTGTCATGTAATGTTTCTAAAATGCATACTTCGCTGGTTAGCGAGTTTTTGTGTTTATAGCATGAGATATGCTTTCATGTTAGTGAACCGATACTTCAGTCATACATATAAAATATGTTTTTTTTTTTTTTTTTTTTTTAAACATAAATTGATCTAACTTCCACTTAACTATTTGCGGAAACTCAGTTTAGAAGTACAGCCATTAGAGGATTAAAAAACAAGTCGCATGACCTGTGGTTTACTTAAGGAATAATGTAAACAGAAAGAGAAGGGGGGGAAAAAACTAAGATGAACCATTCTGGTTCAGAATCAATCCAAACAAGAAATCTCGATAAAAAAGTTTTCAGTCTAGCCGATTTTGTAGCACAGAAGAGTGGGTTGGCAACATTTTGCATTTATGTTTATAAATATTTGCTATCGTTTTACCTCTTTCCTTCATTGAGTACTTTGCATAAATGTCTTCTCCATTAACTTTCGAGGGGGAAAAAAATAAATAAGAGCGAGAAAAAAGCAAAAAGCAAATCCACGCATTTTTACAGGAGAAAAATATTTTGAACTTAGTTTAAACAGGAGTTCCTACGTAAAAATTTCAAATGCAAAAAGTAAACTTGGAGTCATTAAGTGCTAAATCCCCCCAGTGTACGCTGGGAATGTTGACATGAAGGCTTTTTACTTTTGCTTTTCCTTTTTTTTTTTTTATCTCAGTAATATGCTAAAATGCCTTGAAATATTAAAAAAAATAATAATAACAAAACGAGGGGGGGAAGAAAATAAGAGTTAGCCGCACTCCGAATTCTTCTAAGTATCTTTCCGCAAATATTGCTAATGCCTATGTATATGGGCAAGGCTATCGGTAAAAGAAGTTCGAAGTTCTTGGGTTTGCAAGGGGGAGTGGAGGGGGGATTTTTTATTTACTTTTCTACCTTCGGCGATACTTTATGTATCAATCATTCTAATGATAAAGTTCAGAAAATATTGGAGGGAAAGATATATCAAAGTTCACTTAGAGAGGAAGTGGGAGCAACTCATCTTGCTGATAGAAAATTTATTGGTCTTATTTTTCCCTCATCTTTTTTTCCCCTTTCCCTTCGTCTTTATTTACTTTTTTGCTTCTTCAGAGACGAAAAATGTAAAATATATATTTTTGTTTTTTAAAGCAGGTTGTTGGTGAAGTTTTGTCTGGTACGCTTCTGTAATAGTTAATTATTTTTTAATGGACGATAATGCACCCGGGAAATATATGGTTGCTTGTAAAGTTTGAAAAACACGCGCATAAAAATTTACTAGGTATTTGCGAATTTCACTATTTGGTAGTTCGACAAATAGACCGGAGAAATGCTAGTGATGGGGAAGGGAAAATCCAGCCGAATATCCCCAGCAACATATTTTTTTAATGAAGAAATTCTCAGAGTTACTATATAGTGCGCCATCCATAATGAAGTATACCGCGGACACACTGAGAAAACTAGTACGCATTCCCCGAGTATTAAGGATATGAGAATAGAAAATTGATGGTAGGATGATACACACTTACATGTGTATTTATTTGTTCTTATGACATTTTTTTTTCAGAAAATTGTTGAATTTAAAATTCGGTAATTTTCTAAAGATTATGGAATAAACTATATAAGATTTTTTTTTTTTCCCCCAGAAATACATTGCATAAGCTATACGTTCTTGAATTTTAAGTCATTTTCAATTATGAACACGGTTTTCCTCTTAACTACGAGACTTTTTACATATTACTGAATGAATATTTCGTAAATATTTTGCAAGCTGTGAGTCAAATGAGCCACTCATTCTCTCACTCACTACCAGTGGGTTTTCTGAATCTTTTCTGATTACGATGCCCTGGGAATAACCCTCCACAACATGCGTAAGGATTTCTTTTTTTTTTTGACACACCGTAGTACGTTTGATTATAATATGTATCAAAATTATTAAGATTTTTGCTGTTGTTGTTTGGGGATTTCCTCGTGATTGTTTTTAAAAACGAGTACATCAGTCCTCAAAAGCACACTTTTCGGTGGACAATCTGCAACGTCAAATCAAAATTTATATGAGGCACCAACAATCATGAACCAATCCTACTGCTAAGGAAAATTAGAGTTACTTCACTGAATACGACCTCTTTTGAAAATCCTCTCGAGAGATATCAACAGTGCAAACAGAAAAAAATCCTGAAAGTTAACATTTAAATTTTAAAGCTAAATCAATATACTTAAAAGAAAAACAGAATATATAAATACATTAGGATTCATGTTGCAAATATGGCAAGCAGTGAGGAAGAACAATTTTAACAGCTTTTGCTTAAGAATATATTTAACTTGTCGTTATAGAACAATAACTGGATCATGTTGGCATAAAATGAAAAGTAAAGTAGAATAGCTTGGAGAAAAAGTATACTACAGGATAATCTGTTAAATTAATCTTTAAGCCTTAAATTTAAATAATCTGTATGCGTCGTTTCTACTATAGGACAAGTCAATCTACTGATTATATCTAAACACTAAACAGCGCGAGCGTTTAGTGTAATACAGTAATAGTAAAACTGCAAGATATAACTTGTCTTTAAGAAACATTATTTTTGTTTAAAATTCGAGGTGTGGACAGAAGAAGTACATTTAAGTCATAAAAAAAAAACACTAAGAGTTACAATTTAACAAAAAGTTTGGGAACCCATGTAGCAACTGAAATGTAATTTGCTGCAATACGCATCATACTAATTAACTTAATACGGATGTTTTTTGCCTTTTTTGAAAAGCGTGCCTATGATAAGTAAAACTAAAAACATTTTAAGGAAACATGTCTCGCATAATAATTAATAATAATATCAATTCCCCAAATTTCAGGTAGGTTTGAGCTGGGAAATATTCAACATTACAGAAATATGGTAAAATATTCTTACAGTTAGTAAGTATTACAGTTTCTGTTTCCAAAACAGTGTAAAAGGAGAAAAAAAAAAAAAAAAAGAAAGAAAAAAAGAAAACGGTGTTAAGTAAAATTCTTAGGAGAAGAAAAAAGAATGCAATTAAAAAATAGAACTACTCTATATTGAAAAATAAATGAATGAAGGGGGATTCAAAAGAATATGAACAGACAAAAAAGTGAAGTAAAAGAGACAACAAAAATAACCAATGTTTTGTAATTCATTTCGTGAATACACAGCAGACGAAGTTTATAAATAACCTACTCCATAAAAGAACATTCCTTTGTTGATTTTTTTAAAGAATTTTTTTTATAAGCTTTTACAAAATTTATGTTTTGTGCATTTGTTGGTAACTCTTTCAATGGATTACAATAATAAGCTTTTCTGCCTTTTTTGATTGGTTGCTGACTTAATGATTACAGTGACTTGAAATAAGTATTAATCGTACAGTTTTAGTGAGAACCATTATAAAGCACTTCAAATATTTTTTCTAAGGAAGAAAAACGTTTAGTTAAAATAAACAAATAAACAAATGAGCTAAATTATATACCACGAGATATTGCACTTATATTCTTTAAGCTAAAATGTATTATAGTCTTAAAAGTTAAATCGTAGGCTCTAAGACTGACTGCATTCCATGGAATAGAATATAATAAGCATTCACCCACCCCCCCCTCCAAAAAATTCCAACTTTTAGCAATTCTGAAAAGTTTATGAATACTATAGTAAAGAAACTACGTTGATCGCTAACATAAACTATAGTTATGCATGAAATGTTAACATTTTTTGTGTTTGTGTGTGTTTATTATGGCAAACCCACATCTGCCTACGCGGAGTGCCTTGGTTGGAGGACTTTTTAAGGGGTTCCAACGCGTATCCACATTACATCTGGGAAAACCGACCAAAACACCAGACCGTTAGATCGACTGAAAGTCTTTTTCTGCCCCCCCCCTCCTACTAAGTCTGCGGTGTCTGCGTGTGGACTTGTACTGGTGATGATGAAGTACGAAACTTTTTTCATGGAAACACGTGTATGCTTCGATAAGTACTTCTTATGAGTGTTATTTTACAACGTTTTATATTATCTTTTAAACAGCAGTTTCTTTGTTTCTTTTGAGGGTGCTTTATTTATTTATTTTTTTTCTCCTTTCAGTGGTATGCTTCTTATTCATGCGCATTATTTTACAAAGTTTTATTCATTTTAACATTCAATTTCACTTTGCATGTAACTTTGCACTGCCTCAATGATTAATGTGTCTTTCCCAGTTAAATTCATGCTAAAAGTTTTGGAATATATTGGCAGGCTTTAGTGATAATACAAATTCGCTGACAGCTGCCTAGCTTCAATTTTATACAAAAGAGGAATATTTTTCCTTTTGGACCAAGGTTAATTACTTCCTTGGTTCTGGATTTGGTTCGTTGATTCGCGAATACCGAAAATTATCTTCATGAATAGTTTTGAAAACCCCTAGAAAATTAATATTAGTCGAAACATTTTTATATTTGAAATGATGCTACTTTGTTAGCATCAATAGATTCGTCATGTCTTTCGCTACTTGATTAGTTTTAAACTTATTTTTAATTAAGATCATGTTTATTAAAAGCTTGGATTTAGTCAAAATTGTCCCAAAACTTTACAAAAGTTATGTCAAATCATGTATGACGCAAAGAAAATTAATATGATCGTGATATTAAGAGATAAAATCAAAACTTTTATCAGTGTAATTTCAGCTATTTTCCCGTACTAATTAATCTATATCAAAATAAATATTCAATGAAGTGCACGATAAAATGAACAAATTAAGACAAGGCGATTTCATTTTACATAGGGAATAAATAAAGGACTAATTAATTAGATATGAAATCTGAAAAATAAATACCCACCAAAAATAATTCAACGAGAGTTTACCTACATGCCGAGAAAAATTCTTTTATCCAAACATTTTAAACATATGCAAAAGTTCTGGCAAACCAACAGCTCCGCGAACTGCATACCCACTGGAGTTATTAAATTCCAAGTTTGTTGAACAACAATTAGAAGAAAAAAACTGGAGCGAACACTTCTCGACTCGTCAGGTCTTTCGCACTTTTCATTTAGAATGGTAGAAAGCTGAAAGATGTATGATTTTTAAAGCTGGAAGAGAAAGTGTCTGAGAATCTGTTTAGCTAAATAAATGCTGGAACATTTTTTGGAAAACTTCCAACCACTTGTTGCAGAGCTCCTCGGTGTCGACAATGAGATGGAGAAAATTCGACGAACTTGCTGTGCGTAAAGCTTAGAATTTGAATGATGATGTTTCAAAAATATCTTGGTTGTAGTCGATTTACCATTTTAACTTGCTGTTTAAGTATGTAAAGATCTTTTCTTTTTCTTTTGTGCTCGGATGCAATACGAGTTTTGAAAGGTCAAATAGTATTTCTTTAAAGAAGTAACTTTCATTTCATTTTTGCTTTTAGAAGTTGGGGCAGTATGGGATTTATACATGCTGATATTCTAAATAAATGCCTTAAAATCATGTTTTCAGTTAACTTGAATAAAATAAATCCATGTTTATTGCGTCTTTCCGGAAGATTCCGCCTGGACTTTATATAATATAATCATCGGATAAAGAGGAACCTGAATATTGGCACTCATCTGAAACTGCTAACGAGAGGTTTTTCGAAGCCACAAAAAATTATCAAATACATATATTCACAGAACCTACAAGAAAATATCCAAACGTATGTGAGAGATATCGTCACTTTTAATTATCACATAAATGAACTGTTTAGATGCTCGTATTAATGGTTTAATATTTTTTATCTTTTTATAGTATACGTATGTTAACATTCTGGGGAGCTATTTATGCATTTATTTTTGATTAATTTTGAAATCTCTAATATTAAACATTATCTTTTATTAAACAACTTCAAAAAGGGAAAAAATTCTATATTTGACAGCTTTTTTTTTTACGTTAGTCAATTTTTCGGGAATGGCTAAACCGATTTGACTGCTTAAACTGTTTCTATTCAACTAGATTCCCGGTGTTCCCACACAGGAGCGGCAGTTAGGGGCGTGGTCACACCCTTAAATTTAACAAACATTTTGTTTATTCCATATTATGATTTTAAAACATCAAATCTTGAACTCCCAAACGAAAAATTGAAATGTCGCCTCAGGTCTTAATATTTTTCAATGATGTGAAAACACCGTTTTCAGAAAATCTGGGGGGAGCATGCTTATGAGGTTGTCGTTGATGTATTCTTTTTACGGATGTGTTATTTCAGGTAATATAATTCACGTTTCAATGTCTCTGTAGTTATTTCTGCGAGTTGGATCATTTTTTATTAAAAATTTCTTCAGTACATCTTGGCTCATATTATTTATCGAGTTTCACTTATCTCATATATACTTTTATTCTACTTTGAAAATTAGAAGAGTTAGTTATCAAAGTATGGTCTATACTATACTGAACAAAAAATGAAACGAAATCGGTGTAAAAGTGTACAAAAATGTTCCGTTACAACATGTAAGAAACTTTAAACTATAAGAAAAGATGAATCTTTAGTCAAATTAACTACGGCTTATTTAAAAAGAAAAGAATTTTTTTTTTTTTTAAGGAAAAATATTTTAAAAATTGGAAAATGTTTCTGCTGCTAGAGATAGATGCGAGACGGAGACGATTTGATTTTATTACTATAATCTCGCAAGACAAACCTTTACAGCTGTTCTGCGAGATCAGACAAAATTGTTTCTGGTATCTTATGTCTAAATTTTCTCCGAATTTTTTATAATTTTTATATAGGTAGAAATAGTAAAGCTTGTGAAGAAACATTTTAACTTTTTATCAAGACACCAGCGTAATCGAGTTCTACAAAAAGATGTTCAAAAGTTATTTTACTTCCAAAAGAAGCAGTTTTAAGATATTTTTCTAGGTGTTTCATCTTATAAGTTTGTAATAGCACTTGTACTACAGTGTGAGTTAAAAAAAAGAAAGAAAAAACCTTGCAAGTTATTAAAATTTTATTTAATTTTAATAAGTTGCAAGGTCTTTTTTTAATGAGCAGCTGCATCTGTAACCTTTGACATATTTTTGCCAAATTACTTAGAAGACACCAAATAAATCCTTTAAAACTACCCTCATTATGCAAATTACTCTAACTGTAACTACAATGAAAGGCCAGCTTTAACGTAACATTTTGAACTTGGAAAAAATCTAGGGCGAACAGTAAAAAAACGTACTCTTTTGTTAAAACAAACGATGATGAAGTTTGATGCATTGTATATGAGTAAACTAAAACACAGTGACATGAATATCAACCTAACAAATAAATAGTTCACCAAACATTACAACTTTATGCGTATACACTTGACACAAATGTTTAAAGGTGGGGGATTTTACGGAGCAATCCTAGATACATTTACAGATAATTTGCGTAATTGCAATTATGAGAAAACGCAATGTAAAACACAAGATTAGAATCGCATACAGAATAATGGAAAAACTCAGACATCGTAAGTAAATTGCCGGGATGAGCGAACCATCAGAGCATCTCTGGGCCTGTCTGTGGGGATTTGAAATTGGATTTTTCGTGTTTTGGGCCAAAACAATAAAATTCTGATTTTATCTCCGGACTCAAAACAATAGAAATACTAAAGTGCGCGGGCAAAGACTCACAATTAAAAATACTTCTGAATGAAGTACATTTATGCATAGAGGCGGGGGTATTTCGTTGTTACTTTAGTTAAATAAGTATTCTTACTTATCAGTATTTCATGAATTAGATCGGGGCAAAATGCATCAAAATTCTAATAATGCAGTAGAACCTCCTAAGGTAGACATCCCCATAACTTGGAAACTTTTCTAGGGAACGGTACGTGGGGGTTATAGCCTCCCACTAAAGGCGAGTTAGAATTTAAAAACTTTTAAAAATAGAAAATTATCACTTATTGAGTTAAATTAATATATGTTTTAAATTTGCCTTCAAATTATTTCTGCAGCATTTTTTTACCCCTGCCCCCCCCCAAATAATAATAGTAATAGTAATAATAATAAAAGCAAAAATCATTGCATATCCATTTATTATTGCATTTCCCCCCATCCTCGATATTACAGTTTCTTTTATTTAATCACAAATCAATTTATATCCAATATAAAATAAATTATGAATTAAGAAATTTTTAGGCTTGAATTGAAGGTAAATTACAAATTATAAAGAATTTGTGCTTATTAAATACAGTATGTTTGGGCATATATTTTTTTTAACAAGTTGCAATGCAGCTGCAAAATTTAGTTAGTTTTGTAATAATGTTTATAGAACTCTATGCATTTACATCATTCAAAGAAACTTATTTGATAATTATCATCGAAAATGTAGAATAAATAAAAAGACTTTGATTTTCATATTAACAGTTAAGTTAAAAATTGCAGTTCTTATATAAGATTAATTAAATGTCAGAATTTTATATGCGATATTACCAATCAATATAGGTCACTACGAAAGTGTAATAATAATAATAATAATAACAACAATGAAATGGGGGAGAGAAGTGATTAAATATTTGAGTTCTGTTATTTATGATGAGTTTCTTCTAAACTTCACCACGATGATTCAGAATCACACAGCAACGTGGAGTTGAATGTTGTCTCCATACATCAGCAATAAAGAATAATGATAATTAATAAATAATAAAAATGAAATTTAATTTACATTCCCCTTCCTCTGATTTTCAGTTTTCTGTAGTTTTTCTAGTACGTGTTATAACCCAACACCCTCCAGTAAAAGGTATGGTTGATATTTATACATAATATTCTAAATAATCAGAGTACACTTCACTACTAGCAGTGAAAATGGTAATAAAAGTTTCTCACCAAACTCATATTTCTAATGCTAATTAGAGCAGATTTAACACATGAAAGAGCTTACCTGAAAAGAAGAAAACAAAACTTTAGAAACTAAATTACAACAATTAAATAAATTATAAAAAGGTACATAAAATCACAGTGTGTGTGTGTGTGGGGGGGGGGGATTTCAGAGCTAACACAAATAACAAATACAGTGTGCATAATAATAGACTATTTTCTGAAATAAAAGTTAAGTGATTATGAAAAGTTCTAGTTCAACATTATACATATATTCCGGATTGAGATCGAAGCTTTAAGCCAGTTTTTATTTAAAAAGCAAGAAAAAAAACATGTAACAAAGAAGTAAAGGCAGAAAATCAGAACCATTTAGAAGCCGAAGTTGGCTTCACAAGCAGATTGTGCAAGTTTAGCCACTATGCGAACCTATGGATGTTGTGAAATATTCAAGAAATCTCAAGCTTATAATATTGTAACCTTTTGTATAGCATAAAAAAAAAGAAAGAAAGAAAGAAAGAAAAGAAAACGTAATGTAATTCACAATTTCTATCATAAAAGTCAATAGTCCATATTTCGTGATTATTGAAGTTTTTGAAGACAAAGAGAAATGTGAGCCATAGAGCATAAAATAGATTACTTAGTTGTTACATAAGCTACTTGGAGTGATAAACAAGAGAAATCGAAAATACTTGTGGCGTGTAATTTACATTGAAATTTCGCACGCATCTTCATGCCTCTCCATGAGTAACTGCATTTATAAAGTGTATTTTAAACACAATTAATGGAACAAAGATTTAAAATTGTTACTATTACGAGTTTTCGGAATATAAATCATTATCTTGCTGAAAATATATGCGATAATTTTGTGAAATAAATAACTAAGCAAATTAATGCTCTTTTGATTTTTCTATTTTAGGATAGCAGGATATTTAAAGCAATACCTTTGGAGTTGCTGTTTTTTTTTTTTTTTTTTTTTTTTTTTTTTTTCCTTTCCGCTTTCCTAACACTTCCAAACTACATGTTCGGTCGATACGAAAAACAAGATGGCTTTAAAATCTAAACAACAGTCCATTTTCTAAGCGATAATATTTTATCATGATTCTGCTTACAATTGCATTGTAAGTGATGCGCTAATTTTATGGTAGAAACTATTGTAAGTGATGATATTACATTGTGAGTGTATGCTGTTCGATGTCATGTAATGTTATGTTCCATAATGCTATGCTTGGATGTTATACGTACACTAATACTCTATGTACTCAAAAGTCAATTGCCGTTAAAGCACAGTCCAGAGGAATATTTAAACGATTAAACCGTTTGTTAGAGAGCTGTAAAGTCGGAACTCAGATTACTAGTTGGCTTGCTCTTTGCTGGATTTTTTTTTTTTTTTTAATAAAGTGAAGATTGAATATAACAAAAGGATTTTTTAATTAACCACTAAAAGCGAACACTATCATCATAATCCTCCAATTGAAAAAATAGCTCATCAATTTCTAATGCACTTATTAGTTTCCGGACAAAACCCGACATTTAATACTTTCCTGTCTAATTAGTTTTACAATAGATGAATAGGAAATGTCCCATTTAAAAGTAAAACATATATAACTAGTTAGATATTAAAAATGCAAACTAAAAAAGAAATTTAACGTGTAGAATTGACAGTCAAGATAATATAAAGCAGATAATTTGTTATACAGTAATCTATACTATATTAATATCCGTTATTCTGATTCTTTTCCAGATAATACAATACTGAATTATTAGTAGGAATTATACTTGTTGCGACCAGAAAAAAAATATATATATCCGAACGAAAATCAGAAACATGAAACCCTAAATTACCGCAAAGTGGATTTATTCGTTTCCATATATTAATAGGATTGGGGATTAATAAGCTAATAAAACAAAATTTTATAGGAGTAAAAGAAGAATAGATAATGCTCTGTAGCAAACTGCAGATTCTCCTGTCAACCGAGACGAAACTATCGTCTGAGGAATACAGCTCGTGTTCCACTCAACCCGAACAAACACCACCTTTTAAGCTGCCTTCACGCTGCGTGATTAAACCATGGCCCTTTTAAGACCCGGATGTTTTAATCTTGTAAAAAGAAAAGAATTAGACAGCAGAATAAAGATTATTTTTCCCTTATGAAACAGATTTGCGATGCTTCGAATAATGTGTTACTGGAACTCGTCAAAAAGTGGAAAAGTTAATAAGAATTGCGTAATGCGTTAGGATTATTCCCGTGATATTTCGTTATGAATATAAGAATTTGTATATATATATATATATATATATATATATATAATATTTTTATTTTAATATATAGATGAAAAGAGTACATTCCGTCTTAGGTCATAAGGTGGAGATATAATACGAGACCTATACAGGTATAGTATACGAGTCCTAGAGCAGCAGCGCCTCACCATGGCACAGTGGTTAAGTCACTGGAAATGGTAGACGGGCGAAGTGTGAAATTCCCGAGTTCGCGCGCGGGTCCCATTGCGCGTCCATCGACCTAAGCGTTCGGAGTTTTCCGTGATTTTCTCCAAAACTTAGTTTAAATACGGGTTAGGACCCCTTAGAAAGACCCCCACGGAGGGCACCTCACCCATCGGCCTAGAGTCCATGCGTAGCTAATCGACCGTAATCCCACAAACAAGCCAACCTAGAGCGGCAGCATAGTATGGTCCTGCTTAGCACGACCAGTATATTATGGAAGACCTTCGATATAACAATCCAAGAAATGTTGCAGCAATTTTTCCCATATTCCCAACTAGGATTTCCCTATATAAACAACACGCGGATGGATCACTACTAAAACCTTTCTAAGTTCGGAATTAAAATTTAAAAACACCATTCTTCCGATTTATGGCTAAAAATGTCCTCAAGTAAACAAAAATATGTTTAATGACTATCGGTTTCACGCATATAAACTGGATATATCTACAGATGTATTGTGTAATTGAAGAGGCAAAGTGCCACAATAAGGTTAAAATGCCACAATAACGATTTTTCATAACTGTAACACAGCTCTAAACCTTTATTTCCAGCTTACTACTTAAAAATTTGCTTATGATAATTGTACGTTAATGTACTACGTAAGTTATATTGCAGTAAAAACTGAGTTTCAAGAAACGGAAATTTCACGTTTCAGTCACTAAAAGGGTTGAACATTTACATACAAATGAAAAGTTTTTTATCTTATTGCAGTAAAAACTGAGTTTCAAGAAACGGAAATTTCACGTTTCAGTCACTAAAAGGGTTGAACATTTACATACAAATGAAAAGTTTTTTATCTTATTGCAGTAAAAACTGAGTTTTAAGAAACGGAAATTTCACGTTACAGTCACTAAAAGGGTTGAACATTTACATACAAATGAAAAGTTTTATATCTTTACAGTAATAATTTTATCATAATCATACAGAATACTTAACGGAACGTGTTACAGTACAGAAATACTTATTAAGACGTTTATGAAGAAAAAAGAAACATACGAAAATTATCTGGGGGGGGTGGGGGAAAAGACAGTTGAACTCTGTTGTAGTGACCTCATTTAAAATGACAACTCTCTTATAACGTCAAGATATTCTGTATATCACTTGCCCATAGAACAGAAGCCTGACATGATCGTCACGCGTTTATAGCGCCATGAATAATTTTTTGGTCTATTCACGGACGTTCTAACAGAGTTCAACTGCAAAGTATCATGGGTAAGTATTTCATTAAAAACTAACTTTTTTTTTGTTGAAGATATCTTCAAAATAATAATTTGATAACAAGATTTCATCGTGCTGTTTTACATACAATCCATCGACTCCGCTTCAGGAGTGAAATACTCCGATGTCTGCACGGGAAGCCGAAATTTGGGAGGGGCTTTTGGCTGTAAGTGTTAGAAAATTATTGATACGTTTAATATTTAATTAAAAAATATTTATGTGTATAGTTTTTTTATTTTTTTTGTAAAAATTAACAGTTTGTACAATCCTGGGAGGCATTTAACTTCAGATTGTTAAAACACCTTTTTTTTTCCTTTTGGATCAGCAAAAAGGGGCGATATTTTGCATTTTTGCCAGTGACTGAAAAACTAGAATCCTCTTCAGCACACATGGGCTAACAGTGAAGTGAGACTAGCGATAGCTATTTATTGGGAATTTTGAAGAACAACAAAAAGCCTGTATAACCAAATGCTCAAGATATTGTAAAATAGAAACAATAAACAATAAAATGAAAAATTACTCGGGGGGGAAACACCAGTGCCAGAACGGCAATTTCAAATAATATTAAACTAGATACCTAAAAATACACTTAAAGAGTTCTGTTTAACCCTTTAATGCGCAGTGTTCCCGCTCTGGGAACACCAAACTCTGATGTTTTGACTGTTGCCAGTCACGGAGAATAGATTGGATTTCTATAAAAATAGTTGCGGGTGACATAGCTCCACCAGAAACCCTTACTTCTTAGCACGTCATTTCCCGTATAAAAATGGTCACGATTATTTTTAACAGCACTGACATCTGCTGAAAAATGGAAGAACGCGAGAACAGCTGGATAGATTTGCCCAATGCTGAAAAAAGGGCAGCCGTTGCCATCGCTCGACTTAACAACTATTAGCAAGATGGCGGACGATCGAAACGTTCATCGCGTGCCACATATCTAGAGGCTGCCGTCAAAAAAAGGGTCTCTAGATCTGTGGCACGCGATGAACGTTTCGATCGTCCGCCATCTTGCTGGTAGTTAAGTCTAACGATGGCAACGGCTGCCCTTTTTCAGCATTGGGAAAGGGTTGTGCCTCAAAGGGTTAATAAAACGACATCCTATTCAATATACAACGTACGGAAACGGGTCAAACATTTTGTGGAAATCGGCAATCAAAACCGGCCTTTTCTTTACTTTGTGGACGCTCCCCAACTCCGAGACAGCACACATAAAACTGCAAGAAAAAACATCCTCTCTCCAACAGCCTCGTGTTCCGCATTCCAGCGTGTTGTATACCACCACAATGTTGCCGCGGGGAGTCCTAAAGAAAAGGGGGCCCACGAAAAGGAGAAAGAGGGGGCCGTCTCGTCGATAGAGCACAGGCGTCCGAAGGTCAGATCGTTTGGTGGCTTTGATGGTCAGGGGTGTTTCAGTGCTGGAAGGTTCGAAGGCCGGATTGGAAATTATAATTCCGCCCGATCATGTGGTCACGGGCCAATTATTTTTCGGTGTGAGGGATTTTTTCTTCTTCTTCTTTTACAGTAGGGTTACTGTAATGGCATAGAAATATATTTTCGGCGCGATGAATCTTTCTTTTTATTTATTTTTTAATCTTTGCCTCAAGGGAAGCAAGAATTTTACTACAAGCTGAGTGGATTCATCTGCAGCAGGCGTCCCGAGCGTTATATTGTTACCGTTGTACTGCTACTAAGAAGATATTTTATTTTCTGAAAGAATAGTTTGCAATGTGTGTAATTAAATTAAACGAGAAAGCATAAATATTAACCATTTATAATACCGTGAACAGTTCCCGATAAAGCTTAAGATAATAAAATTATGATAATAGCCAATTTACTAAACAAAGTAAGCATTAAGAACTAAATCTTTAAGATTGTTCTACATTTTTATTGTACTGTATTTTTAAAAAAAAGGCCTAAAAAGAATTGATTAGAAATAGGAATAATGCATAAAATTAGTTAATGAACTCCTTCTGTGCGCTGGTACATTTTTAAACAATATTTTTGTCTTGCCCATTTACAGACTGAATAAATGCCCCCAAAAAGTTTGATTATACAAGGCGGTAGTCAGGGAGGGGTGAATCCTTTGGCAAGTTAAAAAGACAACGATTTTCCACTTTTTAAAGTCAAAAAGCCTGAGATTTCTTATACATATTTTTTTCAGTATTAAATCCACGCATACACTTTTCTCAATTTCCATTTGTGTCCATATATACTTTTACTTGAGATTTATAATGATTGTTAATTCAATTTCAAGATTCCTAGCATATTTCTAGATAAATAATGAGCATTCATTTGTGTAATAAAAATAGCTTCAGATGCATTATTTTTAAATCAAGTTAGAATGTTGAGCCTGATCAACATGAAAGAAAGATCAACAAGAACTGATCTTGCATATCTGATGAATAAAACTGGGAAATGTTTCAATTTCTGAAAATGCCTGAGAAAATTAAGGAAAACCCTGAGACCCAAAATAGGATTTTAAAAAAAAGACCAAAACGTCTGCTTTGGGTTCGACCCTTCCTCTCCTCGAAGTCTTAGTCAATGCATTATTATTATTATTTTAAATTTGAGTAGACTCTGGAGATCAATTATAGGCGAAACAATTTTAGCTCTATCTATTCCTCTCCCTTCGAAGCGCTGCATATCCCCGCCCACGAAATTTTTGTCGGTTATGGCCTTGGATTCTTACAAATCTTTGATGAATGCATTTAGCAACTGCAAAATATGCCATTAAGATGAGATTTATCACAATATAATTGCAAGAACTAAACTAGTTTGGAATTAATATATACTTCTTAAGTTTCTGCAAACTATAGTCAATGATAAAAAGAAATGTTTTCATTGTGAACTCTGTTTATATTCACTAATATTATAATCACGTTAGAAATAAATCAATTGAAAACTACTAAAATGTTTAATGTTAATTAAGCAAAATATCTAGGTTTGGGTTATGCCCCTACAGCAGTACCATACCATCGCACTTTAAAATTAACTTCGTTGCAATAATTTTATGACATATCTTCCGTCATTTAAGTCCGATTTTAAACGTAAATTACTTACGTTAAGAAAAATGATTTTACGAAACAAAAATAGTGGTGGCGGCAAGACTATATAGCGTTTGGAAATAGTTCTGACAGATAGCATGGACCATCATTTATTTACTCTCCAGTTAAGACATATTATAACAAACTAACCACGCTGTTGAATGTTACTGCTCAGGTAATTCACTCCTGTGATCTTTAGCTTTTTCCATTTATCTTTCACAACTGGAAATGGGATGAGCACAAAATTTGTAATCCGCATCGCATATTTTCTCATTTTTCTTTTTAAAAAAGTACTTTTTTTTTCTGTCTCTCATTTTCCTTACACGCTCTGCTGTCACTGATTGTTCCACATATGTGTATGAAATGATGGTAATTTGACAGAATTGGTTTCTGATTGTGGCGTATTCTGTCTCTCTCTATCTCCGTGTTATGCAGGTTACCTCGTAACCCTGAAAATAAAACGCAGATTCAGGGTCACTCGCGTTCTTAGGTCACTTCTGCCATGAGAAATAACTCTAAAAATACGCATCCCGTCCGTTATTATTTTAGCTTGTAAGGTGCTGCGTTTGAAAAGCGTGACGCAATCCGAATCATACATCTAGACTGGCTAAACGAATTCGCTAGTTGGTGGTCAATGTAAACAAAATGTTTGTGACGTTAAATACGTTGAACTAAGATGTAGAGAGATCGATTTGGGAACATTTTTATATCTCCATGTTAGGAAAAGGGGGGGGGGGGTCTGATTATTATTTTTTTTTTCATTCATTTTTACTTGCACTGACGGTGGCAAAGATGTTATAATACTTAACCTTTGAACGTGTAATTTAAAAAGATCTATATTTTTTATTAAATAAATAGTTCAGGAAAAATAAAGAACGCTGAAATATGAAACTATTTTTTTACGAAAGAAAGTTAAAAATCAATATGGTTGTGCATTTAAATCTACTGAAACATTGAAATTAGCAGCTATCCAATTCGAAATTTACAGTTATTTTTCCAGTTAAAAATAATGATACTACTTAATGAAGGGAAAGGAAGGGGAAAAAAAGAAAAGACAAAACTAAAAAAAAAAAAAAAAAAAAAGTTTCTAATCAACACTTAACAGCATTTTTTCATTAGAACTGCCCTCACCTCCATAAATTATACAATTTATGAACAGGGTTCGAAAAAAACCAGTGGCCCAGGCGACTAAAACATTGCTTGGCAACTAACTAGCTTTTTCCTCCCCCTTAATATGATTCTATACGTGTCGCGGGCTAAGATTTTACAACATTTGTCGACCCTTGCTAATGAAAGTTTCTTTATAGGAACAAATCCAGCCAGTCTTAGGGAATTTTAAAAAGAAATGTATAACTAACTTTAACTGCTCTTAAAAATAGGCGAGCGACTAGAATAAAGTAACTTAAATGGGTATCGCTTATGTAAATTTCGCAGTGCGTTTCTAAGATTTTTAAAAAAATGAAATTTCTATAACTGTAATATCAGTGATGGACCTTGAACTTACAGTGTATAGTATAGCTTATGAAGAGACATGCAATGATTTTTCAGGTCTCTTCCGCCATTTCTCAGTTTTTTAAAACTTCTGTGTGCATTTTTTTTTAGACTTAAGAGCTGCCTAAAAGGTCTTTTTCACTTTCTAGCACCACCGCAACTCAAAATTTTATACGAAAATCAATATTGAATAAACTTGCTCGTTTTTAAGCTTTCGTAATCCCTGTAAAAATAAAAAAAGAAGAAGAGCTCAATATTTGCTCATATTACGAAGGTCTATTGCAATCCCTAAGGTGTCATTAAATACCAGAAAAGAAGATTCAAATAATAAAACACAAACGAAACTTGATACAAGATTAGGTAAGGAAAGTATAGGCTTGTTTGAATATTGCAACACGATTTTATATTATAATATTTTGCACTTGACCGCTGTAATGCGGAAATTAATCCTTGCATCCTTATATGCATTGCGTTGTAGAAATGCAACATCGCATTTTTTTAATTGAATCTCTAATCCTATTCCATAATATTGCCGGGATGTAAAAATCTACATCATAACTTGTTTCCAAGTTATTTTATCTTATATATATTTTACTATGTTCCGTTATCAATAAACACGCAAAAATTAAAATAAAAATCGCCTTGCAGGCCAGAAATTAGTGCATTTAAGAGGGAATTTTGATTTACAACTCATTTTGAAAATATTTTTCTAATTTCATGACTAAGTTCCTGCATTAAACTTATGGCTGCATTAAAAATGTCGTCTAACTTAACCTTATAAAAATAAATAAAATAATAAGAATAATAAAACATAGTTCCAATCTCGACTGCAGTTGAAGCTGAAGAAGAGAGAGGAAGGACTAGGTTTTCATTTTTGTCATTCTTGTCGAAATCAGTACTAGTTGTAATTTAGGGATTTTATTACGGCTAAAATAAACAAGTATTTCCCCCGTCTGCTCACTTAAATGAAGTACCACTGTATGAAGTATGAAACATGTACCGAAAGAACTCGCCAATTAAAAATATACCACACAACCAGTGGACTTTTTCACACCCCAATACCTTCCAGCAAGAATGCTCGTTACAAACTAGACGAAAAGATAAACTACTTGTGCCTTATATTCTATATCAATCAAATTATACCGAAGACATGACTCTTATCGTTCATTATAAACTGATGATTTCTCCCGCATAATTCTCATACCAACTTTCTTGTGCGCTGTGCGGGAAAATTAAGGGGGGCGAACGGCGGCACAGCTCCCGTTCCTTACAAACAAATGGAACGGAAAATTAGAAGTGTCGCATTGGCGGCGTGAAAAACGAGGATTGTTTCCCCCCTTCACTCTCTGGTAGTGTTTTTAGCAGGTCGGGGCGCCGCCAATTGAACAGGGGTGCTAGATGAAACTTTTTTTTTTTTTTCCCTTTCTTTCTCTTCCTGATTTTCTCACTCTTATTATTTTATTAGTGCTATTCTGTCGCCAATTTTGGCGATATTGATTAATTCCTCGTGCCAAAATGGCGCCCACGTTATGAATATGGATATTCTCCGCACTCTTCAATAGATACTATGCGTTTTGTATTGAACGGAAGAGCCTCTCTTCGCACTCATTCTAAAATTGTTAATGAATGCTATGCGTGGCTTTCTATGTATTGCATATCTTTAACACGTTGACAGCCAGACCAAAAAGTATTAGAGTACAAGCCAAATTTCTTATGTCAATTTCACATATAATATAGTTTTTAATAATAAATAACTCACATCATCAATAATAAAAACTACAGATATTTCTTTCAAACTGCGTATTTTTCGAAAAAATGATTAGTTATTCATAAATTGATATAGGAAATTTAGCTTGACTACATTCGTGACTATTAAAAGTTATCTGGCGATAAGTAGTGGACGCGTTAACCAAATTAAGATCTGTTTCATTGATTTTATGAAAAGTAAGTCGCTTAAACTACAAGACAGTAATTGGAGCAAATTTAGCGCCGATCGCCGATGTAGGGCAAAACTCTGTTTAAAATCTGTACATAATACTTAAAAAGCAACTTCTTTTAATTAGTGTATAAAAAAAAAGCACACTCAGAGTTTTTAGATTTTTTCCCCCTGTTTCAGGGATGTATAAGTGCAATTGAATTTAGCTACAGTGACCTCGCTTCTAGTGAAGATTCTCTTATAAAGTAAAAATATTTAGTTTCATCACGTACAACAGAAATTCGCTTGTAATGTCATTCCGTTACATTTCTATAAAATATAATCCAATCTATTTAAAAACATTATAACCGAATTCTACTCTAATTTTATCTGTACTTACGGTTGCATTTATCAAAAATCTATTTTTATACGGTTAAAACTTCCTGCATTACGACAAATTTTAAAATACAGAAAATTAATTCATCAATTCATTGGTAATCCTCTATTAAAAAAAAAAAAAATTCAAATGACATTAATTATTCCTTAATAATTAAGTCCCTAAGAAGTAGTAAAATATGGCAATACACAGATTAAGAAAATACAAACAGAAATAGAAAATACAGTAATTATACATTTTCTTTCAGCAGTTACACAAGAGGGGAACGTTGTAAATACACTTAAGCCGCAAGAAGGATAAAAATGTTTAAACACAGCGATTAAAATACAGTGTACAAAATATTTAAATACACAGATTTAATTTATAATGGTGAATAAATAACAAAATTAAGGATAGATAGTGATATAGCTAAACTTAGCACTAAATTTACAAATGAGAATTTTCTCCAGAATGATAAACATATTTATATAATACTCTAGATATGTACATCAACATTCCCTTTCGATTAAACTTAAAAAAAGATGATTTCTCTCCCCTCCCCTACTTCTTTTCTCCTACTCATATGGAAATTCGATGCACCAGCCAAGCTAGAAAATCAGGGTGAATTATAGCTCTCTAAAAGATAAGGATCTATCTCTGCATGGTAGACTGACTGAATCTTAATTGATGTATCAGGAAGTACAATGCATTAGAGGAACACAAGTTCAAAGAAGAGAACACGATCTTTTCTGATCTGAATACATATATGATGCCACCCAGATATGAATAAATAAATACATAAGTAAATAATGGTTCCCTACTTGTTACTTTTTGTACCAAATTAGACACGATGCCACTATCAGGCCGCAATTTAGGGTAATTTCTAATCCATCATTTTGAGTTTCAAAAATACTTTCTTTTTCCTTTTCTTTCATATCTCTTTCGGCTGCATGATTCGTAGGGGTCCTTAATTTGCTCAAATTCCGAACTTTTGAAAAATTGTCCTATACGTCCTACTATTTTATTATTTTGTAGTCCACAAAAAAAAACAAGACCACTTTTAAAACATGAGAACATTTTAAGACAATATTTCGAAAGTTCGGAATTTTAACAAATCTAGGATCCGTACGAACCCTGCGGCTGAAGTGTGAAGGTTCCGAGCTCGGTCATAATGAGAGGCTATCTAGTCAATGTAACGGTCTAGAGTTTAATTTGGTTTTCTCCGTATGGAACATGAATAAGAGTTAGAACCCCTTAAAAAGTCCTTCGATCAAAGCACCCACCAGGCCCGAACAGTCAGATACCTCTCATGCAGACTTGCCATAATAAAAACCAACGAGGGATGCGTCAGTTGAGAACGATGAAAACTGCGTTTGCCATATGCGGTCCTGATTTAAATAAAAATTATTAAAATTTAAGTTTTGTTTCATCAACTTTTATATGTACGGTCGGTCTAAAAATTGGTTTTTGATTCCGACCATGGCAAATTTTAGACTTACACTGGTGCTGTTGGCATGGTTAAATTTGCGCTGCAACACTTTAAAGAATATTTTCTTATTGTTTTATAACTCGAAGGTAAGTTTCTAACAGTGCACGATGCAGCTACTGAAGAAACAAGTGGACTTTTTCATAACTGGTGTAATTTGCGTATTTCCAAATTTATTCACTGTTATATTATTTTGCAAAAGCCGCCCAGACGATACAGTGGCTCATGGCTAACGCCAACGCACCATTCTACCATGTATCGGGTCCGGTTGGTTTGGACAGAGACGGCCCGCGGGGCGTGCGCGGCCCCAGGCGAAGCGCAAAAGCGGGGCCTCTTCTCTATCATGCCTTTTGAGATAGCAATAAAATGGCCCAGGAGCGGGGCCTCTTATAAAGGCCCCTTCAGTGATCCAGAGACATGTCGCGGCTACAATGTATTTGAACGGGGAAATTTGACATGGTTCTACCGAACAATAGATGGGGATGTGCAAAACCGCAATATTATTTACGGTCCCCAATTATCTTTTGTTGGTTTAATACCGGAGTGTCACCACCTTTTTAAAGGAAATGGTTACACTATTGAAGAATTGGTTCCGCTATTGGCACCCTACTGCTAGCGACCCGCGACATGTCTCTGGATCACTGAAGGGGCCTTAAGCGCGGGGCCTTAGGCGATCGCCTACATTCGCACCCCTCTTGGGCCGGCCCTGGTTTGGATGTGCTTGTTAGGGGGGTAATGACGGCAGCCCAAGGGGTGTTCTTTCACAAATGGCCATCCCGTTTGCCGACCACCTGGCCAAGGCTTGGTATGCTAGTGCTACTCCGTTGAAGAAAGAAAGAAAGAAAAAAAAAAAAAAAGATCAAAATTAATTCAACATTTTTGTGAGAAAAGTGCTTCCATGCTTCTAAAGTTTTATGCTTACTATTACAGTGGAACCCCCCCAAAGTTGGACACTTGCGGTTCCCATAAAAAGTGTCTAATTTACCGAGGTGTCCAACTTAGGAAATTGAATGTACACGTTACAAGCCAGTTCTGTTCCTTGGAAAACTGTCCAAATGAGGGAAGTGACTAACTTATGGATTGTCCCAAACGAGAGGTTTTACTGTATATGCATATAGTATTATAAACAACTATTGCTCAAAATAAAAAATAGTGAAAAGATAATTCTAACTAAACTCTACAGGTTCAACGGGGATAAAAAGTTTGATAAGTGAAAGAGAGAGAGAGAGAGAAGCACAACAGGCACGCCAACAAAGAGATCCTTGCCATTTCCTTGCAACCCATCGATCCTTCGAAAAGCGCGCGAACAGCAAAGAGAGAGCGAACCAATCAGCGATAATGGATTCCAAGTCGCTACGATGTCCATTAAAGTTAAGCCCCGATCTCTTCGGATTAACAAGATGCTCTTTTACTGGATGCGGGGGAGAAATAGGGATGCGTACATATAGGATTGGGATGGGAGTGTATAACAGGGGAGAGGGGGAGGGGGAGAGGTCCCGAGATTAAAGCTCAGTGTCAAAGAGGCGAGCTGGATGCAGTAGTTATGCGTAGGCATTCCGCAGAAGTGAAGGAAAAAGTCTTAATGCGGCCCTAAGAGGTGAAGATTTTTTTTAAGTAGAAAAACTTTTTTTAAGACTTGAAAGAAAATTAACGAAAAGAAAAAAAAAAACTCTCTTGGAAAAAAAAAAAAAGAGAGAATAATGATATGTGAGTACATATGATGTAAAAAATTTGCTTTCTAATTAAAATTTTAAAAGCTTGATAACGAGAATTGGAATATATATATATATATATATATATTGATTATGTGTGGGATATATATATATCCCACACATAATCAAAAAAACTTGATGGAGACTAGACAGACGGCTATTTTCCAAAAGAAACATGTTTCACTCTAAGAGAAGTTCAAGGTATACTTAAACAGAGGTTTTTGAACTAACACAAATACGTACACTGAAACATGATCCTTTACATACACTGTAGTAACACAAATTGGAAAGAGATTTTCACTGATTTATTAACTTTAAAACTCTTTTGAATATCGTAGTTACTCAAAATTACCGTGTTTACTTGCGTAATAGTCGCGCTCGTATGGCAGTTACACCCACGTTTTGAAGCAGAAAAAATCGCCAAAATATTTTCCCCGCACAAAATCGCAGTCACGTATTTGACCTTCATTCATGTCTATGAAAATATTATGTACAATAAAAATAACTCCTTTTTTATGTGCAACTGGCGAAAAGATTATTTAATATAGGGCACATGATCTGGAAACATTTGGTAAGTTAGTAATTTCATTATAATACCAGTAATGTTTTAACATTAGACTGCACAATATTATGTAGTAGATTTCCTCGCATAACAGTCGCACCTAGACTTTCACTATGAAAAATTGGGGGGAATTGCTACTAAACGTGTGAATAAACACGGTAATGCATAATGATATGATGTATTTGTACACAATCGCAACTGACGTAAGAGAACAAACATCAAAAAAATTATACGTAATGGTTATAGAGGCGCACTCAACCTTCATAACGTTGAAACTTGAAAATTTAATCAATTACAGTCGAATTTCAACCACTGGGAGACCATAATTTTTGCAAAAATAGTGGCGAATGAAAGGGGTGATAAATGTATTGCAGTTATTGTAAAACAAATCAGCGTAGTATTTTTGTGTTTTATTTAGGCCTAGCCGTGTATTCTTTTACATGCGTACTGAATTTAAAAAAAAATCTTTTCACTACTTTTAAGTATCATTTTATTTTATTAAGGTATTTAAGCTCAGCGATGTATTTTCGTAGGAAAAATTCATTACACTAAGAGTATAAATAATTTATTTAGTAGAGCAGAAAGGCGTGGGGGGGGGATATAAGAAAACCATAATTGTGAAAAACCACAAAATTCATTCACGGATAAAGGGCATATTTGGGATAGTTCATCAAGGACAGAAAATTCTTCTACGACTCTGCAGACAAACGTTCAACAGACTTATAAGCTAAAAGTCTTCTGAAAAATTTCTGGAGATTCCCAATTTTGATTAAATCATGTCCAACAAATACATCCTGGTCCAACTTATGGTGTAATGCAAGAACAGAAGAAAGCTTTTACATCAGTTCTTGAACCCATCTTAGTGCACAGCTTTAAAATACATAGGTCGAAGACAGGAGTAACTTTTTTCTTTTTAATCTGCCTTATAAAAATTCCTTTTCAAGAAAGATTTACTACTCTAAGACGTAGCACAAAGACTTTTCACAAATCTCCTCCTAGCTGAAGCCATAGTGTGTGCCAGGGAAAAAGAAAATAAATGTAAAACTGTATTATTATATTCATGAACGGCTGGCAGTTTGAGGGGACCGGGAGACCTATCTGGATATGGCGCTTGCCTTTTAAATTTCAACGCCTCTTTTAAATTTACTTGCAGAATCTGTGTTGTTGTAATAAAGAGTTTATCTTTTCTCTGAAAATTTATTGCACTTAATTAATTTTATTCTAAAGATCAATTTTTAAAAACGGATGATGTTTTATGGATGGATCAACGGCTCGACAGTGCAGCACACCTAAAGCGAAAACCGAGTGATGGCTAATACCATGTTAGTGCATTCGAAAACGCCAAAAATGATTTGACTGTCAAAAGAGGTAGACAAATTGGAAATATTTTTAAACGCTGCTAACGCTGTTTTGAATTAATGCAGAATGTCCAGAAAACAAATACAATGAAACTCGTGTTCAATGTTGGTTGCAGAAATGATTTTATTTAAGCATGCTCTTCTATAAAAACCAATAAGCATGAAAAAAAGAGTAATTTGGTAATCAAAAGCAAATGGAAACTTATTAAAATATTATTAAGTATTAAAATATATTAGGCCTTTTGAAGTTCTGATTAAAGGTTGGAATCATATTCGCGATGAAATATTCGAGTTTAGTCCCGAAATAAAAGAACGTGACGCTGGCGAGACTCATATACCACTACCGTGCTTTGAAGCCAAGCATTTTGATGATGATCAAATTCATTTTCACGTAAACAATGTCCTATTTATTTTATCATCACATGTCCTTTCCAAGGATTACGCGATGTTTTCCTAAATTTCTCAACTTAATATCAAAGCCACAAGTGTAATAGCTTAGCCAACAAATCTAACATGAAAATAAGGAGAGTAAAATTTTCGGAAGCTGGATGCTTGCTGTTTTTACTCATGTACCTAACTTATGCAGACGTGCATATGGTTACAGCTATTTTTTGTTGGTGTTCACTCCAGGTCGTAAAAATAGCTCGGAAAATGAATGACCCTTGGCTGGGGTCATCCTTTTTCCGATATCAAGTGGGATAAACGCCTCCCACTTGATCTGTGCTATATAGGAGTATGACTACCCCAGTAGATGGGTGGTAAACAATTATCTTTGTCTGGCACTAGGAAATAGTGAAATATATACACTAGCACAGCTAGGACGAATAGGGCAACTAATGAGCCTAAACCAATAGCTCCAGTCCTTTTGTTGAGATCCTTTTCTATACTTGGGACACGGAACAGGAGGTGTTCGCTGCCTGGCTGAGCTTACGCTTGACGGGCGAAATTTCTGCGAGGATATAAGGAATTCTTATGGACAAATAGAAACGTCTCTCTCATGTTTCGCACTCAGTCGCGCAAGTGAAGACATCAACGCGAGGAAATGCCGCACTTCCTCACGCTTGCCTTGCCATCGATGGTCAATAACAATAGCCCCAACGTACTTGCAAATGTATATTTTATCTACCTATACAAAGACCCATTCGATCCCTACTAAGGTGACTGCGTTTAGAGTGTGAACTGACTTGCCTACATGGAACAGTAAAATTAGGGAGGATTCACTGCATTTAATTTAGTCAAATTCAAAACTTTTTTGACACTTCCATGTAAATTTATCAACATTACGTGTGGGAATTCAGGTGTCCCTGTAAAAATGTTTAATTACACCAAAAAATTTTTATTTTACCATAGATGCTGGCGGATTTGGATTGCTGTGGAACATAAGTTCTTCGAATAAGAAAATCACTGCTGCTATAATCGAAAAGGATGATTTGTTCTCTTGCAATATTATCCTCCAGCTTCTTGTATGATCCATATCTTAGTACGAACAGAGCCTGATCATAGGTGGTAGGGGCCCCGGGGCAAGAGGTTATTTTGGGGCCCCTATACTATCACAAGCATTTTAACTTATTTTTGTTTGCTGTTGCATTTTTCTGACATAAAAATAAAATATTTTTAAAGAATACTAAAATTGAATTAAAAATTACCTATTTATTTATACTTATTTAGAACAAGACTATACATTTAAAAGTGATTAATGTTTTTTAGTCCGTTTGTATTATTAACGCATGGGTGCGCAAATTCCAGAAATGGCAATTACGAAGCATGGGAGCAAAGTTTCTCACTCCAAAAAATTTTCTTGATACACCAAAAAGTTCGAAATTTTCTTTCCTTCATCACGAAATAAGAAATGTTAACTAATGGATATTTTGTGATAAGCATATATATATGGCCATACCATACGTTTTCAAAAACTCCTAACTTCTTGTTTATTGAGTCCATGAGTCCATTACTCCATGAGTCTTAAAAACCATTGAATTAGAACAGAAAATAAACCTCTAAGTCCATTGTTATTACTTTTAAAAATCCACCCTAATTATTGTTTAAAATTTTGCTATAATTGTTATTTATTGTTAAGTTAAAAATTATGAAATAGATATTGCAAAGGAAATTTAGTTGCAAAAAATTTATCATTGCAGCATGTATGAATATTTAATAAATCATGATAACAATAAATCGGGAGATCTGGGGGCCCTTATTTTTCCGTGGCCCCGGGCTATTGCCCCGCATGCCCGTGTGATAATCAGGCTCTGAGTACGAATAACTGATGTGGACGAATTTATGACCCACGAATTAGACGTTGATCCACAACTAAAAATGAAGGTCTTGTTCATAAGGCAAAAACGAAAGTTCCCCGATTTTTGGATGTTTTTACAAAATTCCCACATATTTCCATGATTTTCCCAGGTGGATAAAGTACCCTGATTTTTCCATGATTTCTAGGATCTGTCGGCACCCTGTCATCCGAATGCAGTTTGAGTTAATCAATAAGCTATGCACTGCTAATATTCCGAATGACTGTAATAATATAATGATGCCAGAGGACGCAAAGAGAACAGAAACGACGTAATTTACAGTCCCAAACAGTAACCATGTCATTAAGTCCGCACGCGAGGTGCACCTATAACTTCAGTACATTCCATTCGACCACCGACCCGTTCCAATAACCCGCTATATAACCGCAATACTTCCCAAACCAGGAAAACATCTTTTAAAGACACCAACACATCAAGAAAGGGGGGGTGGATGGGAAGAGGCGGAACAGCTCCCGAAATGTTCGAAAAGTTCGTCAAGCATGGCTAACCCCGCACATCAGTTAAGTTGTTAATGACGGGCAGGCAAATGTCAGCTACCGTTCCGATCGTCTGCCTTTCCCTGGACTAATTAGGGAAAAGATTTTACCACCACCAACTCTCCTCTCCCACCACCTTCCACCGATATGTAGTATGGAAGAGCAGCAGAGAAGGGATACTGATGACTTGGAGAGATGGGGTAAAACGGGGGGGTTTTGATAATTATTTTAGGATGCCTTCGCAGATTAAGACCCCCAGAGTTGGCGGAAAATGCGAAAACCGCGGAATCAGAAATGGGATGCTCACGCAAGCATTCGACAATGTGCAAAACGGAATAAAAATAATGCGCGAGGCGTATTAGAGGAGTAGTGTGGAAGTCGGGTCCCCCCCCCCCCCACAATGCGTATTTCTCCCGGATAAATGTCCATAAAGAGGTTTGTCTTTCTACAACACGCCGCCGCCGCCGCCGGTTTCCCAGTTCCTTCATTCTCTCCCACTACTTAATGGACTGGGTGAAAGGTCTTCCCCCAGTTTATTGTTACTTGACTGTGGAAAACTCATTTACGAGTGGATACGGCTGGTTGTCGCGAGAAAATTTTCTCGAGGTGGGACGGACTGAAATGGGCCATTTTTAATTTTTCAATCGGGGATTGAAATGTTGGGACTCTTGTGTGTGTAACATATAGCACGGTAATCCACGTCTCGGAAATATGAAGGAAAGATAATTGCGTCAATCAAATTGGGAACCGTAAGTCCAGTATTGGAGCTCTGGTTAGTTCAGAAAGTACAAAATTCAGATAATAAATCAAAAGTGTTTAGTTCTTATCTAATAAATTTAAATTTTACTAGCTTCGGTTAGTTCAAAAAGTACACAATTCAGGTAATAAATCAAAACTGATTAATTTTTCTCAGTAAATTTTAATTTTATAAGCAAGGAAATATTTTACAATTTTGATTTTCGTTATTTTAGATCATTATATACACAATATTTTTTAAGTATTGAAATAAAAACGTGTGTACGGCTGCTTTCAGTATACACATGCACATTTAATTGAGAATTTTTTTGTGGGTGTGTGCATGTTTTCAAACGCGGTTAAAAGCTATGAATTAAAAATCCAACCGGTTTTAAAATGATTGCAGTAAAAGTATGTTAATCATCTATAAACATAGAAGTAATCATACTATTTACTATAATATGTGATTCATCTATATTATAAAAGTTTATAAATCAGATGATTTCTCTTACTTCAGCAAAGTTGCATACCTTCAAATGTGTTTAACAATATAAATGAAATATCTACTCGAAAATGTTGGGTCTTTTACGAATTTGTTGGGTCATACGAATGCAGTAGAAATATTTTTTCATTCATTCTGGTGTATGACTTGTTTTATTTAAAAATATAATTTCAGGTCTTAACGTTAAATTTTCATCTTCAAGCATTAATTCCGTATTTCTTTTATAGGTTGCACATGCACGGATTTGTAGTTGAATTAAAATGCTAAGTTTCGCCTCATATACCACGCCCTGGCCAAAAAGCGGACATTGGACAAGCAGACAGGTGTACAGGGATAAACCGTTATCCCTCGTAGTCACATAGTCACATTAAGAAATGCATAACTAGAACGCAAAATCTAGTTACTTAACTAGGCATGCATTTTTAAATTTACTAATGCCTGCTTTTAAGGCGAGTAATATATATATAGCTTCGACACACATTATAAAGCTGCTCACAAAAGGATATGTACAAAGGGAAAAACCGTTTGTTAAGGCCAAAAAAAAAAAAAAAAAAAAAAAAAAAAATCTTTAGTTACTTGGGAGGGAGATATTATTTATTTACTAAAGAATCAATAATGTTTACGGTTTTATTCATTTTTCTTCCTCAAATGAACTTAAATACCTTCACTTAAAAAAGCTTCACCTCACATATGAAGACCTGACCACAAAGCGACATGTACAGGGGTATCAGAATTTATTTCGCACTGACATGCTAAATTAAGCTCCCACACGTCATTACAAATAAATAATAAATAATTTTCAGCTACTTAACTTCGAAAATAACATTAAACTATTAAAGTATCAACAGTTCTCGCTGGCAGCTATCAAATTACTGAATTAATAACAATTCAACAAATAATAATTCATTATGAATTTTTGCTTATTCGATGATGCATTGCTGTAAAATAAAGTTATACGTTTTCCAAAAAACAAAAATTTAGAAAACTTTTGTCCGAAATATGAAGCCTTAGTAATAACAGCTTTATGTATACTAAGGGAACTAAAACTGACGCTTTAATGCATTTCAGTAAATAAATAAATAAAAACATACAGAGAGAGACTTTGTAGCTACAATTTTCCATATATATCTATAAGCGTGGGTGTAATATATTTTGTAAGATCTGTAAAAGTACGTGATATATTACATTTCGTATGTTGTTTTCCTAACAATCTTACTCCATGGGGATTTGAAATTACGCCTTGATATTTTGTTTTTATTTGATGAAGCAGAATATTTTGATAAATAGTCGGCAGTACGTTAATATGAAACAAATCAAATCCAAAGCTGTTTCCTATGAAACATATTTAATTAAGAACATTATAAAATCATTTTCAGAATAAGAAAAAAAAATCTTCCTTGTGTACTTATTTACAGGTTTCTACACACGTGTAATGTACTTTCTGCATGATGTATAAATGAATGATTTTTGTGATGCTCTTAAGCGATGCAATAAATAAATGGTACTTGTTTAGTCCCTTATAAATACACGTTGATGCGTGAAATCTATAAATATAAATTTTTTATAGTAATTATGAAAATTTATTATAGTAGATCTCGCTAAGATGGAATTGTTCTAACTATTTCAAATAAATAAATACAAAAATAAATCGATTTAAGTTAAGATTTTAAAGCATATAAGGCGTATAAATCAACATTTATTAGACTATATATATATTTTTTTAACTTCATAGAATTATATTATTATAAGCTTATAATGTTCAGTTATACCTTTTCTCTTATAAAGCGATGATGTAATTAAATATTGGTTTTACATTTCACAAGAAGTAAAACTGTGTTTCAAATTTTATTCAAAAATCACGCTGGTATTTTTTATCCGTATACGAAAGGAGCACCAGAGTATAAGCTTTGTGCATATTAAAAAGTTACTTCTAAGACTATTGTTAAAAAAACTAATGTAACAGAGTTCTTCAAAATTTTTAAAAATTTTTTTCAGCAATTAAAAAATGCAGAGTATATTTTTAAGTTTTTTTTGCTTAATTTTTTTTTCCCTAAGAAGTTTATTAAGTTGTGGAGGCTTATCGTTCGAATTAATGTAAAAACTGACTCAAGAATGATTACATTTAGAAAAATATTGCACTGATATGATTTTTTTTTTCCTCGTTTCTTTCCACACCCTTCTTTTTATTCTAAGTGTTTCATAATTATCACATTCTTCAGGTAGTGCATAATATAGCTTCGAGGGAGACATACATTATAAATTTTTAAACAAATCTATGATCCAAACTCCTTTATTTTATGTGTTACTGTTCATAAGTTGCACCCTATAAGCCGCGGCTTATCTTGGTAATATGATGACAAAACCTCATCTACCTTAGCCTCCTTCCCCACCCCCGCCTTTACATTTACAGAACGAAACCATATTGCATAACATAACCTTTCAAAATTTATCTCTCTGCAACCATTATGTTACTGCACAAAAAAACAAAATAATATAAATCAAGACTGCCAGCTTGATCAATCAAACAAACCATCCATATTTAAAGCGAAGATTGGGGAAGATTTTCCCTCTATCCTCTCCCTATGCAGTGGGAAACTTCCTTGGACCCGATAAGAAAACCATTCATTTGGGAAGGCAATGATAATGAAATATAAAGAAAGAGAACCAAGGAGGGTGGAGAGAATAAAAAAAAAAAAAAAGAGAGAGAGAGAGAAAAGTGCTTTTTAGCATTTTGAGGGGAGATTAACCGATTCCATTCCATCAGACTTTTTTTTCTTCTTTTTTTAATAAAAGAAAGTTCTTATGAGGAGGGTGAAAATTTTCCAGCTTGATGGATTGCAAGTTGAAAATTACTCTGCATAAAGAGTGTAATGAAAAAAAAGGGGGGCGATAAAAAAAAAAAAAAGTTCTAGAAATACAAGCTAGAAATACAATGTTGAGCTTTTAAGCCATGGGTGTCGTCTTTAGCCATTTCTTCGAAAAGTTTTAAGTTATCTCTTTCTCTCTGTTTTTTTTTTTTTTCTTTTTAATTAGAGATTTTTATCGCGTTCTGGAGGTTTAGTATTTTTATATGAAGTTAGCTGAGAATGATCGAAAGGAGAACTGAAGTAAAAAAAAAAAAGTTGGTGTAAGATTGCAAGAGTTTTCTTTCTAAAAACTGGCACAGTAACAAGACATGACTGACATGGTAAGTCAACTACAACTAGCCTATAGCGGCGGGTTCATAGAAAGGATAAGTGCGAGAAGATACAGGCCAATTTAAAAAAAAAAAAAAAAAAAAATCTGCTATACCGAAAAAATATTCCAGTCTCAGGGATAACACTATATCCGAGTTCAGCTAAGCTGTTAACTTTAAAAACCTAAAAAAAAAAATCTTTTATTTACTGTAAAATCACTTATTTTCGCAAGCCGTAATTTTCGTGAAACTTTTAATTTTTAACAACTCGACACCCCCCCCCCCGCAGTTTATTGGCAATTTCATTTTCATGAGAAAAATGTTGCTTTTTAATAGCATGAAATTGCAATTCTTGAGAGAGCGGGAGTTTGTTAAAATTGTTTTCAAAATTAAGAATTTAAGTAAGATGAACGTTCTAGGAGTTTTCTAACAAGATAGGGTTTTCAAGTTTTATTTTATTTTATTAATTTTAAGGGGGGGAGAAGGGGGTTACAAACAATATATATAGATATAAAGTCCATACATGGAAAATCTTAAGGTATTCAAAAGCATTCTGGAACGGTGGTTTCCAACTCCCGGTACGCGGACCGGTACTGGTCCGTGGATCACATGGTTCCTGGCCTACCGAGGAACATTTAATTATTTCCATTTTATTTACTGCGGTGCATTTCTTCGACTTTGTCGGGTTTGTGCCAATTCATATCTTTAATCCTGTAACTATTTCAAATTAGTTTATTGTTTACTAAGCATTTCAAGATTATGAATTAAAATTGCAGTCACTTAACTTCCTATTACCATTTTGGACAACCTATCTGGGTGAAGAGGGTTTTTTTAACTTCCTATTACCATTTTGGACAACCTATCTGGGTGAAGAGGGTTTTTTTTTTTTCCTCTGACACCAACACCCAAACAAAAAACCGGAATAAACTGGACATAAGCAGCACACTTCAGGTGCCATTGTCTCCCATTACCCCCAGATGGAACCTCCTCGTTGCGAAGAAACAAGATCTGGATTCTCATTGATTTAGCGTTCAACTGAGTTACAATGTTAAATCACTTTATATCCCTTTTTAGTGAAACTGTATTTATATTTATTTTGAAGGCATATTTAAATATAATTAACTTAAATTTATTAAATCAAAACAATTTAAATTATCAGGGATGAGACTGGCAAAAAAAGAAAATGTCTGAAAGAATGTGAGAACAACATTTGAGCAATCATACTTTTGAATTTAAAGTTCAATAAATACTGTAATTGCTACAGATATTAAATCTATCCTACTTATTTACAATTTTGCTTAAATAAAAAATAAAAAAATTCAGAAATTTTTTGAAAAATTGAAAAAAACTCAATTTTTATGAAACATCGAAAAAGTCTAAAAATCAGACAAAAGTCTGAAGAATCTCATCCCTGAATTATAAACAGTAGCCACCCCTCTCAAAATAAATCCGCTGTGAAGTCATTACGGATATAAAATATTCGTGATAAAATCATCAAATGTTAAAAAGGTTCGGGAGCACTGCTCTAGAGCATATACAAAATTTGAAAAATGTTTAAATAATCATATCTTCCCGTAATTATTCAATTGTGATTCTAGGTTTATTTATTTATTTTGACTTCAAAACCAACGCTGATCTTGAATAGCGTATTTTTTCTTTTGTTGTAACACCCCCCCCCCGTCATTTTGCTATGATGAAGTATGCCAAACCGCAGATTAATATCTGATGATATAAACAAAGGATATAGTAGCACAACTAGTTCAAAAAACGTTCATATTACGTTGAAAACACGTTTTTCAACGTTAAAAATGTGTTTTAAACGTCTTTTGGACTAATTGTGCTACTAGGGGGTGACTATACGTCCCCAATTTTCGGGGACAGTCCCCAATTCATGTGGCGTTTTTTTCGATT
The DNA here is from genome assembly GCA_038373885.1 of Cheiracanthium punctorium. Classification (NCBI taxonomy): domain Eukaryota; kingdom Metazoa; phylum Arthropoda; class Arachnida; order Araneae; family Cheiracanthiidae; genus Cheiracanthium; species Cheiracanthium punctorium. The sequence continues at coordinate 95,787 of JAWZYV010012216.1, read as the reverse complement.
GGTCCCCAAAATAAAAAAGAAATTGGGGCCAATTTTTAATTATTACATTGTTTTTTAATTGGTTTACTGTTATTTATTTCATTAATGCTAAAATGTCCCCAAATTCTGTTTCAAATTTGGGGACATGTCCTCAATTTTACGTTAAAAAATAGGGTCCCCTTATATAAAATCCATCCACCACGTTCCGAGGCAGGGGCCCTGTCTCGGCCCGAGCCTGATGATGACTCCCGGTCGGTCCGAGTCACGGATGTGGCCAATTACCGCCCGCCGCCGATTACAAGAGAGTTCCCCGCGCGGAAATGGCTCCCACGACCGGCCCCACAAAACGGGCCCGGGCGGCGACCCGTTATTTGGACCCTCTCTCTCTGGACAAGAAGAGATAACGAAAATTCGTGAATATCAGCCGGGAGATGATGCCTGCCTAAATGGAAATTAAATTCGGCAGATTCTGTCTGTCGCGGACCGAGAGGAAATGTCACATCAAAAAATATTAATGCCGTTTGTGTTTATTTGTGCAGGAGGGAGCAATAATGGAGCGGTGAGTGACACAAGAAGCATCGGTGGAATCATGCGCTGAAAAGGACGGTGGAAATCAACGAATTAAAGTTGCACGTTGCGCTATGCAAAATACATATTTTCTTTATTTTCATTGTATATGAGTAACTCTGCAGTGCTATTTTTTTCTTACTTATCTTGTCCTAAATATGCACGGACTAATTTAAACTTTTACAGGCCATTGTTCCCAATTGGGAACATCAAATTAAAAATTTAATTTTAACATACATTTTTAATTTTAACATACATTTAAAAATTTATTCAAAAATTAAATTTTAACATATTGAAAAAATTAGCAGATATAGTTAAAATATGACTTTTTTTTAATAGAAGTTGCATTTCTATCATTAGTGAGAAATTGGACAAAAAATCATAAAAATAGCCATTTTCATTAAGTTTTACAGCGCTATCTTGATATCCTTCTCCCCTTCAAACTTAATTCATATATTTACTTAAATTTAAAAATAAATCCTTCATTAATTCTTAATATTTTAATTGTTAACAACCTACCCATCACCATATTCCGTTTTTGAAACCAATGTAAAAGTACAGTCAGAAATAACCATATTCCCAATTTGGAACAAGGTGAAAATTGTATATAGTTCTTTTTTCTTTTTCCCCATTTACCTAAATAATTAATATCCTTACTCATTAGAAGACAAAATACGCAAAAAAAAAAAAACTAATTTGAAATATGCTTGTATCTGATTTCGGTCTGTAAAAGGTTAAAGGGAAGGGAGATTTATGGGCGAGACTTAGCTGAGATTGATTGGCATCAGTTTCTCTTATTGGGGGATCCCCTTCAAACGCACGACCTGGGAACGTTTCCAGTCCCCAGTCACTAATCATGTAATAGATCCCTGTAAGTTTGGGCAAGTAAACACTACCAAAAAAAAAAAAAAAAAAAAAAAAAACACTCAACAAACAAACTGGTGTTTAAAAGATGAAATAATTAAAACTCTGTAACTAAAACTTACGGATGTACCATAAAAGTAGTAAGGTATTCGTACTTCGGTCGAAACATACGTCCAGATTGATAACTACCTTTCAAGTGTGTTATTTTGCAAAGTTTTAACTATTTTAAGTAAACACTATCTCATATCTATAAATTTTGGCTTAATTGGCTCTCCTCAGAAGACAGTAACCCAGCAAAAGCTTAAAAGAAAGTAATATCATTCCTTTACTCTGCCGGAATCTCTAAATAATCTTTTAAAAGTATCTCAAGAATAAATAAACCGAACTTGAAATTTAAGAATTATAACAAAATATATCCTTAACGCTCAAATAATAAGCATCTAAGTTTCAATGAAGATCGAAATTTCGAGATCTTAAGACAGTATATCTGTCATGGAATATTTTACAAAATTCTTTCAATGATTTTAACGGGATTTGTTTTGAAAACAATTGACGTCGGTACAAGACACCAAGATCTCGTGATATGAAATTGTATCAATTTTAGGAAGGGATATCAGGAAACCACGGGCGGAAAAGTTAAAAAGGAAAATAAAATAATTTAACGAAATCTGGAAAAAAAAAAAAAAAGTACATTTTAAGCTGTTGGCGGCTAGGACTTCCAAATTATCAGCAAGTTTTATGTGGTAATACATCAGGTGTGTAGCTTATCCCTCTTCTAAATTTTAGCATTTAAGTTAGCAATGCTTTCAGATGGTATGGTCGTGAAGAACTGTATTTCACATTCCCACCCTGAATATTGTTACTATGAACTTATCTGCAGTACTTGTTAGTTGCAAACATGCGGATTTACATTCTGATTAAAATAACAACAAACAACAACAACAAAAAAAAAACCCTTTTAAATGAATTTTGCACAATTCTTTCTTTTTTTGGAATTACAAGTTTTCTATTAAACGCTGTTAAAGGACAATTTCATGATACAGAACCACACATATTCCTGAGCATAATAAATACTAGTTCATAAAGTTTAATGCATTGAAAATAATAATTCATATTCTTCTGACGGACTTAATATTTAAATTCAAAAGTAAAATATCTTTAATATGACTTGGGGAGAAAAAACTATCAATATACCAGATAAATCTAAGATTCACCCCTCCCCCTAATCATACATTACCACGCATTTTTTCCCCCTTTACTTTCACCCTCATCATATACCAACATAAAAAACTACTCACATCATTATCTTCATCTTTTAGAATAATAATAATAATAAAAAACCCACTCGTGTTAAGAAAAAAAAAATGTCTGAATACTGATGGTATTCATTTCAACAGTAAAATATTTCTCTTATTAAAAAAATTAAGAGTCGGGGAGGAAAAATAAAAAAATATATATATATTTCTTTCGCATTTGTTCTCTAACTTCTGCAACATTCGGTCCATTATATAATTTCCAAGGAACGCCAGAGCGTATTGGAGGTAGAAAATGAAAAAGAAAAAAAAAAATCCCGGCTCTTAATGAGAGGTGAGAAAAAAGTGCTGCCAAGAGAGCATTTAAGTCTTCAGCTTTTAAAGAGACTCCTTTCAATATTTCGCCCCCTGGCGGTCGGAGTTCTAATTACGTGGTAATGAGCACATTTACAGGTGTCTCTTCTTTCTCCCCCCCCCCCCCCAATCTTTTTAACAACGAGTGAAAAGTCTTTAGAATGAATGCAGGATTCTCTATAGGTGGTACTGAAGATTAATTGTTTTGGGGTTGTTTTTTTTTACAAACGCGCTGTGTGTGCCTCTGATTTAAGGCATCTTTTTTTATTTATTTATTATCTGCATTATGGTTAATGAGAAGGTGTTTAGAAATGGGTTCGCATTCAAGATGCTTGAGCATGAATTCTATCAGAAAATTAATGTATGACTGAAAGGAAAATCTTTTAACTAAATGACAGTTTCATTTTTTAAGATATCGCATTCCGGGCTTTATTATCATTATTATTTAAAATCGAAATCAGAGCTGGAAGCAGTTTTCTCATTGATAGTTATAAATCAAGAAATGTTATGGTGCACGATGATTAGGCTCTAAAAGTTTGCTTTTATACAGTATGTAACAATTTCAAATACCATGATTAATAGAAAAATATGTTCTCTTGAAGTTTTTGTATACAATCAGAAGTATGAAACTTGAAAAAGTAGTACACAGAATTCGTATGCGATTGAACTTATTTCTACCTGCATGTTATCATATATATAGTTGATATCTATAAATATTGCGGTTTGAGTAGTTATTTAAATATCCACAAGGAAAAATCGAAAAATTGTTTAAATAAAATAATGTTGAATACAACGATAGATAGAATAGTTTTATTACTATGCAAACAACAATATCGTTAGTCATTGTTGAATTTACTTTTAAAAACGCTTTAAAAGTTTTTCTAAAATTTACTACCAGGCTGAGAAACTGAAGGATTCTAAGATCGCTGCTCTATACATCCCAATTAGAAGCTTTTGTGCCAAAACTTATTTATATTTTCATTGGCCTCATTAATTTGTGAAATAGAACAAAAGTAAATTTAACAATGACTAACGATATTGTTGTTTGCATAGTAATAAAACTATTCTTACTTTATTTTATTGCTACCGGAAAACTGATTTGACTTATGTCAAACATTTCAAAATCTTATGATGCAAAGTAATGCTCCAAGTGCGCACCGAAGTTTTAAAGTTTAAAAAATTATTTGCAGTGAAGAAGACTCAATATATTTGTAAATTGTTTTTTTAATTATAAAATAATAACAGTTAAAATTTTTAAGACATTATTTTACAACATGGCCTTTTAAAAACGCTTTCAAGACATATTGTCTAATCTGGCACAATCAGAATCTACACTTCAAACATAGTGCATTTATGGAAAGTGTGACGGCCTAAAAACCTGATACAAAGGCTCTTTATAAGTTAAAGGAAACATTATCAGCACTGATCCTGCAAAGACTGGCAGATCTGCAACGAAATCGAATACTCATCCTGAACTAAAAATTCAGCAAAATAAAATTTGTTTCTTTGTTTATTGAGAAAAAGTCTGGGGTTAGCTGTGAAGAATTATGTAATAGTTATTCACACAATCTCTTCAATGAACGCATTTGCCCTTTGGTTATTATTATCATTCAATTTCGATAATTACGTAAATGAACAGGGATAATTTGCTTAGTAATTTAAATAAACAAACAAAAATGGTGATAAATTCAGAGAACATTGACCACATATGAAATCATAAAACTATAACATCCAATATTTTGACAATATTAAGGAAGTACGAAGTTACACATAGAATTCAAAGACAGTAAAGCTACATATAAGTCGCTAACTGTACAAAAATTTTAAATTTACTTTTTTTTTTCCAAAGAAAGTTGTTTAAAAGATAAATCAACTACGTGATGCATAAGAATGCCACAATATATTTTTTACATTAAAATATAATTCGTCGTTCCATTTCTAATATATATATATATATATATATATATATATATATATATATATATATATATATATATATATATATATATATATATATATATATATATATATATATATATATATATATATATATATATATATATATATATATTAATTTAAATGATGGCAATAAATAATAAAAAAAATTTTTGCATGGAGAAGCTCAAAAGATCGGTAAAGGATATTCATGGACATCCATATATGGAATAAGCTGATGTAGTTTAACAGTTTAATTATGAGATTAACTTTTAATTTATCGAGAGAAATGCCGTGCATAAATGTGATTATTTTTCTTGAAAATTTTGTCGATGGATTAATAGAAAGTTGCCTTTTCTAATAACGTAGAAATATTTAAAACTTTTTAAGACAAAACTCTTAACATTATCGATGAATCTCAAAGAAATAAAAGTCACTGGTCTCTGTGTTAGTTACCAACACGAATAAAAGGATGAGTAAACGAGTCTGTTCTATAAATAATAAATTACTTCAAAAATTATTTTACCGATAAATATTTAAAAATCATAATAATTTTTTAATCATTAAGTCATGAAATTAAACAAACGTTTCTGGTTTGTGTTCGTATTCGAAATGAAATAGCGAATTTCAAGCATAAAAAGAAAAGCCAGTCGCGCACAAAGGATTTTCTCTTGGAGGGGGTTCAACCTATAAAGCTGTGGCAATGACCACCCGAAAAAATACAGATTATTTTTTCCCCCTGGTGACCACTTTTTAAAAGCGCATACTTGCATGATATTGAATTATCGTTATTTATTTATCTTACTTTACAAAAATAAGAATTTGATAGTCTTATAACACATTGAAATGTAAAAAAAAAAAAAAAGCATCTTGATTGAACGAATGAAAATTGATAACTTTTTTGGGAGGGATCCAGGCACCCAGAGCTCCTTCCCTTGTATGCACTACAGTAAGAAGCAGCACGATTCTTTAAGGCAATTGAAAAATGAATTATTGCGAACAGTTATCAAAAGCTTTTGGTCATTTTGTATAAGTGTTTTGATAGGATTTAGGAAATTGTGTGAGATCCACAGTTTATTAAAAAAGATATTTCGTGTATGTTGGACGGACCATTACACTTTTTCGACACTATTGTGTTCTAATTAGTGTAAAAAACATAGAAAGCTGTATAATTGAAAACATGCCTTACAAGGCCGTTTCCCCAATGGATGTCAAGGTGTGTTAAAAGTGAAATTGCACCGAACAGAATGTTTTAATTTGCCTCAGTTGATCTACTTATTTATGAAATAAAATGAGATTCATGGTAAAACACTAATAATAAGCAAGTAAAGAGACTGTATTTTGTTAGCTAAAAAGAAAGGGGGGGGTAGGTTAATGTGTACATCGTAGAATATTCAAGAATAGTAATGGCTCAGAGTAATCATGTTCTGTGAAAGATTACGTGAAGCTTATAACCACCGAAACCAAATCAACTGCATCAGACAAATCCCCGTCCAAGTTTTTTTTCTTACTTTAGGTCCGAAGAAAGGTCTTGAAGGTCATCAAAATGGCGGCGGGCGCCATGAAGGCTGCTTTCGCACAGAAGACCCCACTCTTCTTAGCGGGATACTTCTTTTTATTCCTCTCTTTTTTTCTCTGTATTTTTATTTTTTCATTGCCTTGTCCATCCAATACATGCTACAAAAGAGGACGAACAGGCAAACGGTTTTAAAAAGCTTTTCGTTCCATCTTCTTGTCAATGTGGTGGTTTCCAAGAAGCATTGGGGGAGGAGTGAATGGAGGTGCATTCGCCGAAGAGGAAATTCTGGAAATTTTTCTGCTAAACACCCTGATGGATTTTTACTGATGGAGAATGATTGAACCTGCTTTTTCTGTAGCAGGTAGATGTGGGATCAGTTGTTGTTGTGGTAGAATATATGGAAATTGTGTTCCTAAACATTTATTTTTTTATGGAAAGTAATTCTTTTTAAAAATCATCATTGTCAGAAGACAGTGTTATGTAATGCGTTGTTGGCTTAACGAGTTGTCCACTTTCAGGTCTTAAAAAAGATCGAGTTATCAAGTATGCTAGCAGGCTTTAGCCTGTGGTCCTCGGGCCTTTCAGAGGACCCCCCAAAGACAAATAGTATAATTACAAACGAACTTAGAGAGTTAGTGGGGAAATATTAGAACATTAAGTATATTAGTGAGTGATACATACACAAAAATATTTGTAGATGTACAGCTGAAATTTTAAATACATGCCAATTCTAAATGATTGTGTGTATTTCTTTGACGTGATCTGTTAAATGCATCCTGCGTTACGTCCGGCCAGGGGGTCTGTTATAACCGTTGGAGGCTTTGGAAAGAAATCAGCTTGGAGGGTTTTCCAGCATAAAACAATTATAAAGGGGGCAGGGGACTCAAAAATTCAAAAGCCCAGGAGCTCTGATAAACTCTTTGTCTCAAACACCAGTTAAGCATTTCTATGCTGATTTTAAATCAGTTACTGAGTTTTATGCTGCTAATATAGGATTCCCTAAAGAATGGCTTTAGTTGGCACTTCATTAAAATCATAAGATAAAACGGTACTTACGCATTGTCTCGCTGGAATAATACGCAAGTACAGATAAAACTTTAGGATTCTTTAAAAAAAACACACATTTCTAAAGCTACTATAATCGAGTGTAAAATCAGCTAAATAAATAAAGTAAACTGCACAGCTTGGTGATCATGCCAGTTGATTACGGACGCGACACGGTCATAGTTATTATAAAAGGCAATTTAAAAAAAAAGGGGGGGGGCATTTATCTATTAAATCAAATGTTATAGTAATAACATTTTTATTTAGTGTGACATTTTCTGACGCTTAATTTTTAATAAATTTGATTTTTTGCACGGGCCGGCAGCGAAGTCCAGAGGACTTGCGGTTGGGAAACACTGAGCTAAATTGCAATTCCAGTTAGATTATACATAGAAAGTTAATCAAAACGGTAAAAGCACCTTGTATATTTTACGTACGTACAAGTGGACAAAAATCACTATTACTAACATAATAGTGATCAGTTTGTAGTTATTGTTATTATTATTGTTATATTGTTAAATCCATTTATATTTGCAAACCTGTCGAAATAATACAACTGCCGACAGCTTGAACACTGGAGCATGCTAATTTTAAAATTTATTTCACCTAAACAATAGTAAAACAAATAAGGACTTAGTGACAAAATTATTTCAAAAACAAACAGACGCAAAGTTTAGGGAATATTACTGTTTATTATAAAATTGTCAATATTTTTATTTTTTACTTGTTTTAAATCTTTAAGTCATGTCAGGCAAGAGATAAAACTGATAATTCATAGTGTTTTAGAAGCATATATTGTGTGACAAAAATAATTATAGGTCACTTACATTTATTTGTTTCTGCTATTGTATTAATTATATGCATGCCAGCTTTGTTATTAGAAAATTTATTAAGTTGTAGATCCCAAATGTAGGCTGCATATTGAACAATGCAAATGTTATCAATTATTTGTGGAGTTAAATAGGCTTTGAATTTTTCAAATAGGACTTTTATTTATAAAAAAATATGATACAGGGGTCGAAAAAAGTTGTAAAATTTTGGAAGCCAGCAAAAATTTTTAGGAGTCAATTCAACATACATATTGAATTATATTTATGACAGAGAAAGCTATTAGCCAAGGGATATTTTTTAGTCGACTGGGCAACCAACACATATTGCATTCGTGTGCGGTGCTATTTTATTTATATTAAGAGAGGCTTATATTATTTATTTTTATTGATATGTATAATTATAACAATAACAAAAAAAAACGTTAATTTTTATAGATAACACTTAAAACATGTCATTATAACAATTTATTCCTTAAAAAATACTTTTTTTATCCAACAAAATTTTAAGTTCATTTGAATGAAAAATTAAGATACGCAGTCAAAAAACAACCCCACTGTAAAAAGATTTTTTTCCCCGGGAAGCATAATCACAAAAAAAGTTTTTTTTTAGCCCACACAGACCCACACGGGCACTGAAAAAAAAAATCGTAATTTTTTTCTCTTTAATATTTCTTCTTCACTTGCACCGAAAAAGTGGGAAACAAAAAGAAAATATAAATATTTTCTTGGGGGAAAAAAAAAGCGGAAGTTTTTAATTAAAGTCTAAATATGTTTTTTTCCTCCCTGCTTTCTTATGAAGTGGAAAAGAAAAAAAAAGTGTTCAGATAAAAAACTCCGTCGGTGTTTAATTCGTTATTTATCTCTAGTGACTCCGGTCACAGTATACAACGGCTACTTCACTAAGAACACGGCGTTATCAAAATCACGGTTAATTGATCACTGTCCTTTTGAAAAGAGCAAACCAAGGAAGGGGACCGCAACCCATTTATATGACGGAGAGGCATACTTTTATGCATAAAAATGTAACGAGGGGGTAGGGGGATGATGCAGATGTTATGCCTAACTTACCCCAAAATACTTTTTTTCTCCTACATTCTTTATTTTTTAAAGAATTCGCATGAAAAAATAAATAAAATAAAAAATTCTTTCCCGATAAAACAGGATGGGATTCCTTTAAGCATTGTTTTGCTGTAAGAATTGATTATGCAGAAATCAGAGATGGTGGTTCATAACACTAAAATGAGGAACATTAAAGGGAAAAAAAAAAAAAAAAAAATTTTTGTGCATTGAAAAATGATACTTAAAACAATACTATTCATAACAATACTAATAGTTTTCTTTCAAATCAGTACTACTGTTTTCAGTTCTGTAACGTATGAAAGTGAGAAAATGCTACAGCAAGATTTATTTTGTTTAGTTAAAATTAGTAAATATGATATTTATTTCATAATTTGTAATTTCACTGAACAAACGAGAGGATTTTAACTCAAGTTAAGTTTTATATTTAAAATAACTCTATACATCATGGAAGGGGGGGGGAGGTAAACATGGACACTATGATTACTTTAGAACATAAATTTGGATCAGAAAGAATATTCAATTTTTTTGAGGGGGTGGGGGAAGATTATTTATTTAATTTTTTAAGGCATCACAGGAACAAAGAAATACTGTTGGTGATGAAAAGTTGAACAAATTTTTCATAAAAGTGAGCTTGATAGTAATTAAGATTTCATAACAAGAAGTATATTACACTTGAAATTCAACTGATGCTCACATACACCATTTTAAAAATATCCAAATGAATAACGAAATGATAAATTAATATATAAAGGCAATAAATATGGTAAAGCATTAAATAAATAATAAAAATTTTTAGTGCTATAGATTTATTGCTTTTAAAAATGATTTGAGGTGGAACTGTTCTGAAATTTCCCTCTAGCGATAATTCTGCGAAAAAGATAAGTTTCAAACCCATTTAAGAAATGAACTATATACCATGAAATCAGAATTTCTTTAAAAATAAGCGATAAAAAAATAAAAATCATTGGAGCGACATCAAGAGGAGAAAAAAATCACCACAAGAAATTCATTCCGATAAGATCCATCTTTTTCGAATTCGAACAATAAGTGAGAAATTAAATCCTCCCTTAATGAAAAACGTAATCATAACAGAGCAGAATGTAAATAAAACGGTTCAGTAAAGTTACGCTATGTCAACTTCACCCCCCCCCCCTTCTTTTTTTTTTTTCTTCTTCTTCTGTTAAATATCGTATGGAACGTGCGCGTTCAGAAGGTCGGTAAACTTTAACCTGCGACATGCGAAAATCAAGTTTTCTTCATTCTGTCACTTATTATATGTTATTGTTACAGAACCTAAGGCTATATGAATGGAGAGGAAGGCACGGCATTATGACAACCGGAAAACACGAAAGATAAAATCGCTCTAAAAAAGTAATAATGTTTAAACATTTTTGCTCAAAGCAGAATTTTTTTTAAAAATGAAGAGAAAACTGAAATTTTGTTTATCGTTTTATTTTAATTTTTTTTTCTTATTTCTTCTTTCAGTGGAATACCTTTGAGTAAACATTATAAGAAGAATACTGAATTTACTTTTTTTAAAGAAATAGTTTTAATAAACTGTTTTTCACAATTCTTCTTTCTAAAATATAGGGATTAATTATTTGTACCGGATCAGTGACCTATGATGTTTAAAAAACACTGATGCCAAATAATAAATATGATTATAAACTTCCCTTTAATTCTTAAATCTGAACTAAAAATGATATAATTCAGTGCCTTTAAACATCGGCATTATAGATTAAAATTACAAAGGTGTCTCACATTTTATTTTATTTACTTTTTGAAAGTACAAATTTATTATTGTTATAATTAGTAGTAGTAGTAATAATCAGTTGTAAGGTAATACAAATAAATCTTCTGGCAAAGAATTTTATTTAATGTAAAAATAGTACACAAATGCACTTATTCGTTAAAAACAATGCGTATTGTTCGACGGGACAGAAAGCCCTTTCAGTTTCTATTATTTTTATTATTGTTGTTATTATTATTATTTATGGAAATTTTGCATTAAAAAAGGCAGATGTATTGTGTCGAGCTCAACAGTAAAATATAAAATGTTTAGCATAGGATACATTCATTTCACACAGATGTATAAATAAAATAAAATATGTAATATAAACCTTACACGGTATGTGTTCAAAATTATGCGCAGTTTTTTTTTTTTTTTTTTTTTTTTTTTCCGACCGCGCATTGTAGGGAATTGCTGTATCAGGTAAACATTTTGAAAATGCTCCATATTTAATAGATATCATTGGCTAATCTATCTCTTTAACAGAATTATAATTATTAATTCTTATACATTCACCGGGCATTTAGTATCAAGTTTCAAGGGCATCAACTGCACTGCATGCGCTCTTATACAAATCTAAATGAAAAGTCATACTTAAAAACGTTTTGGTGACATCTTAAAACTGCAATACTATAAACACATTAACGGTGTCTCCTTTATGTGCAAAAAAAATATGCCTCTTCTTTTAGATGGTAAAAGCATGTGTTCACTTTTTTAGTTAAGAGCGGTTATTTTTCAAAAAAAAAAAAAAAAACACCCTGCACTTGTTTAAAAAACATCGACGAGTCTACGTCAAATTGTCAGAAAAACTTTATCGTAACACTGTACATTTTATGATGTATGACATAAGTGTTCAGCTATAATATTAAAAAGAGTATGATTAAATTATAATTGTATGCGTTTCATTTGTCAAGTATTATAGTAATACTTGTATTATTGAGGGTGAATATTAATTACCTTCTTCATTTTTTTGTCTTTCAATAAATTAAAATTTTTAAACGTTTTGAAAACAACACTAAATCATTTTAAAAGAGTGGACATTATTGTTAGTATTATTAGGAAGAAACAACAAGAAAAGGCGTAAAGGGCTAAACCACAGTAAATTGTTTTGTTGCGGAGGGGACATTTCAGCATTTAATTTTATCGTAGTACTTCAAGTTAAGAATGCTTAAAAACAAGTGCAGAAACTAAAGACGCCCACGATAAGATTGTTAATGGAAATTTGTCAGGGGGGTGGGGTGAGGATTACAATTCTTTTAATTGCTGTTTCAGTATTTATAATTTTTGCACTTCTTAAGACTTCAAATAATAACGAACAACCCATGATACATGTTTAACGCTGCCATCATGAAACGTAACTACAGGACTTCCAGGACAGGTTCGGACAAAACGTTATTGAAAATTCAATTTTATTTTTATTGGAATTCCCAAGAAGCTTTATACGACACATTCCAAAATGTGCGGGCAAGTTTTGTGGCGAAAGATGTGTTTGAAGAGCCCACATGGCCAGCAGCGAATGCTTTCCTTTATTTTTTCTCGCTCGACCACCCATTACAGCAGGAACATGACAGGTCACTCACCTTAACCTCTGCGACATCTCTAACCGAAACAAACAATCATAAAAAAAAGAGACAAGATGTGATAAAGAAAGAATAAAAGTAAAATAAAAAATATAACTGTTGCCAAAACCTGAAAACTAATTACGACACGCTTCCCCTTCATCAAACGAGATGCGAGCTACCTTGTTAGCGGCACTCTCTTTTTTTTTTTCTTCGGCTACCTCGATCCAGTCCTATTTGAAATGATGCCCCCCGGCTATATCAAAGACGAGCATCTTACAACTAGTATTATGGATTGCTTGTATATGTGTGTGTATGAGAGAGGCACGCGAAAATGGTGTAAGTCACCTCTGTATAAACAATGGGGAAAGGATGCTACTTGGTGACAAAGTTATCAATGAAAGTCACGTCCCAAACTGAAGTATACACTCGGGAGTCACACTGACGGTGTGAAGGGGTTGTGTGTCTACATCGCGACACACTAATTGATGGGCTGGATTTCGGACCTCAGCGTGAGATGTTCTATTTCGTGTAAATGAGACGAGGATGACATGCGACGTAATGCGTAGGATTACAGTGCAATTGACATTGAATAAATGCATCTAGGAAAAGAAATGTGTGCTTGATTATAACGGTAACTAGAATACTACTCATAAAAACGCTAACTTATAATCAGACGTTGCTAATAAAATAATAAGACGTCTCTTTGTTGCATGTGAGAACGGAATTCATTATAAGTTAGAAACAAAACTAGAGAAAACTAACTTTGGCTGAGAACTTGAAGCAGAATTCACATTTTCTGTAAATGAACTCTTTTATCGTTCAAACAAATACTTATTTCATTCGAAACGTTACTCAATAAAATGCGCTTTCATAAGGTTTTTCTGGGTTGAAAAATGAAACACTTTTCTTTGTTTTGAAAATGTTCTTTCAAAGAGTACATAATAGTTAAAAATTAGGTTAAAATAAGTTAGTTTAATTATACATGGATATTTTAAAATTCATATCTTGTTAACAAAAGACTTATCTCGTTTATTACGTCATATTCTACCCAATTTGACAAGGGGGGGAAATTTTAAATTGTTCACGATTTTTAAAGGTTTTTTTCCTGTTTTCGTCCTTTGACTACTATTTTATGAAGACTGTTAAATTTTAGTAGTTTAGTAAGTATGTGAATTTTCGTTTCTGAAGAAGCAACAGTGGGCTAGCGTTTAATACTGTAGTTAAAAGATATGTGAATGTGATTATGAACAAATTCTTACAAAAAAGAATTACTTTAAGAGCTTCATAAATTTTAGTAAAATAAAATATTCATTAATTTGCAAAATGGGGCGCATTTCAGAAAATTCTGTGTAAAGATTTTTTTAGGAAAATTTCGTAACTTACATGGGTTTTATAGTTTAGCTGTGTGTAATGCATTACCATGCACATTTGAAAGAACAACCTAAAAACTCTTCGAGTACTTGAAGTCATTAGTTTCTTATAATTTGTCCTCCAGGGCTAAGCTAATAACCTAATTTTGCCTTTTCAAATTTCAAGGCAGGGTCGCTGCCAAGAAGGATGCAGGAAACATGGTAGATGACTGAAGTGTAATGGTCTAGGGTTCTAGCCTACCGCGCGGCTATCGATCTAATGATCTGGATTTTTGGGCAGTTTTCTTGAATGTATTACGAATACGCTTGAGGACCCTTTAAAAAGTCCTCAGCTCAAAGTACCCCCACAAGGTAGATAGCCCTCATGTAGCGTAATACGACAACAACCAGTTTGAAAAACAGAATGTGAAAATAATTTCTTAACATAATCTTTTCTATGATTGAAAACCGTTTACTATTACAGTCGAACCTCGATTTAACGAATTCTGCGATTTAACGAATATTTTTTCTGTCCCGACAAAAAAAAAGGTGCTAAAATGCTCTGATTTAACGAATTTTTAGCTTTGATTTAACGAACAGCAATCGCTGAAATAAAATTTGCACATAAACTAAAACTCTGAATTTTTCGCACACAAAATTAATCTCTTTGGAAAGCCAAAACAAAGTACTATCAAGGATTTCTTTCCAAAGTGCCAATAAGTATGTAGGTATGTATTATGAATTAAGTTTTAAGAACAAGTAACATTAAAGAATTTAGATAATTTCAAAGTTGATCTTATAACGTATAACTTAAATTTTTAAGCACGCAGTAAACAATAATCATTCTTTTTTCCATATATCTAAGGGTATTTTGCATCACATGATTGATATTTTTATATCATACACTTTACAAAAATGGATATTCGATTTAACGAACCGATTTGTGGGTCCCAATCAATTCGTTAATTCGAGGTTCGACTGTATTTGAAAATACACCTATTTAGCGCCTTTCCAAGGGAAGTCTTGGCAAAGCATTAAGTAAACATTTTATGGATCATTGACGAAAATGTCAAGATCGTGCTCTTTAGGAAAAGCAAATTTCCCTCTCTCCTTCACCTATTCACAGAGATAAGACAAAACATAAATTATATGCATGGGTGAGGAATGGAGAGCTCTGCTAATATTACTTAGCATGCGAGTTGAGTGCACGAAAATAATTTAGATTTTACACGATCACGAGAATCATAATTTGTACAGCAGAAAGTTTTTAACAGCTACGAAATCGAAAAACTAGATAATCACATGGAAAAGAAGTAGCATCTGAAATTAGGTTATTAATTCTGATTTTTCCCCCTCCCATATTACCAGTTACTTCGACGACAAGAAGAAAAGTCGTAGCAATAGAATAGCTTTGAAAAACAGTCCTTAAACTGTATTTGAAAAACATGGTTGATCATTGAAATATGGGAATATGTTTATGAAATGTGGGAATGACATTTTTCAAGATGATTTTTCAAGCTGAAGATTTGCATGAAGATTTTTCAACATGAAGATTTTTCAAGCTGTGTAAAACAGAACAGAGCGACTAATTACGAATCTAAGAAAATTAACCTAGAATGCAGAACTTTTTTAACAATGAAGAGCAAAACGCATAAAGCATCGTTAAATGAAATATTGGCCATTAAATAGCATTACATTTTAAGATTATTACCAATAATTTAGGAAATTTAAAACTTCTTAGGCACGTTGGACACTTTTGGGATGGGGAAAAGTACTGACCGTCAAGTTCAGTTACATATGGGGAAAAGTGAATTGTGACGTCATAGCTACACCGTCTCTTGCCTGCTGAGCAGACTTCGTGCCGATTACAATCGAGTGTAATCGATGACTAAAATAATATTTTACAAATTTTACAAAAATGCTATGATAAAATTACATTATTATAGAATTCTTTTGATATTTGATTTCTTTAACATCAAAGATTACTGTTATTTTACTAAATTAACATTCACTAGTCATAATCTTTTTGGAAATTGTTAGTAATCGTAATCGTAATCCATACCATTTCTTGTAATCGATTACAGTCGATCGTGTAATCGCACGAAGTCTGCTGCTGAGATTTCTGCCTCCTTCCTTTGAATTTTAGTGCTGCAATCTGTTATCATACGCAAGAACTTCGAGTTACTTTAAACTGCGTCCTTCTAGATTCCACGACTGGTATCGAACTATGGACCCAAGACGTGGTAGGTGAGCCTTCTCAGACGGGTTCGACTCGGGATGAAATGACTAAAGTTAGAAGTGATTGTTGTTTCAGTTTTGGAATGGGAGCTTTTATGTATTTGAATAAATAAAATTAGACTTTGCCTGTACACTACTTAGTATTAAAAAAAATTGCGATTTCTATCCGTTTTAAGCATTTGGGATCCCAGTACGACCGTAAAAAAAAAAAAAAAAAAAGTTTACCTGTCTGTAGTTCTGTCAGAGACGCTTTTTTTATTCGCACATCAGCGAATGAAATAAAATTTGGTGACATGATAGGTGGTCACTCAACTTAAACTATAGGCATCGTATTTAAAAAAAAAAAAAAAAAAAAAAATTCATTAGATTTTGAGATTTTTCGAAAATTGTATCAAACTGCATAAATTTTTGTTCGCTTATCACGTAATAACGACTAAAGCGAAAGAAATGAAATTTTGGCGACATGATAGGTGATTACTCAACTTAAGCTATAGGAGTCGGAATTTAAAAATTTCTGATAATTTTGAGATTTTTCTGAAAATCTTTTCATACTGCGTAAATTTTTCTTTTAGTATGCATAAAAACTGCATATAATTTGTACAACAAGTGTATACTTTCAAAATATTCAAAAATATCTACGTTTTATGAACAAATTATGAACAATCTATATGTTTTAGCAAAAAAAAAAAGGTGCAGAATTTTTTTCTAGCTGGGTAGGTACTATAATTTTCGATTATTTTTCCTAACAGTACTTAATTTGGATAGCTATATAGTTCTTGTGCAATAAAGTTAATTTGATAATGTGGAGAGTGTTAATAATTTTATACTGTACATTGTTTAGATTATAAGTGTACAGTGCATTTGAATTTGAATTATAAATCCATCATTCATTACATATAAATAAGATTACTGTTCATTACAACGTAAGTACATAATTATTGATAATTGATAAATTCACGTGCATAATTATTAATTAAATCGAACAAAATCCAACACGTGGAGGAAAATGTGTATCGCTACCGTACGCATATACTAGTTGTGACACGTTGCAGCTTGTGAGCCCACTCCCTCTCTCATTTTTAATTTTAATTGCACACACAAATCGAGAGCGAAATTTTAAATGTAATTAAATTAAAAAATCAAAAATTTCCAATGTTAACCCAGTGAAAATTGCGTTAAAATATGTACAAAAGTATAAAAATATGTGATATTGTGAGAATATCATAAGTAAATGTGCGATACTCTTACAACCTTAAAAAAACATTAAAATTTTTTTTACAAAGAATTTCAAATATCAATAAACGTTCATAAATGTTTACTTTTTAAAAATAAAAATAGAATAATGTGTGAAAACCTGTTTATCTGTATAAATATAAATTTTAGAAAGCTTAACAAGTAGTTTTCACTTCTGACGTTCAGTTCTACGACTGACTGTTTTATTTTATTTATCTTTTATGTTATTTTATTTTTAATCTGAATTGATAAGTTATCTGATGATAGTATTAGGGATCATTTTCAATCACATCATATCAATTTTTTGAAGTATTCATTAATATACTTTTCTTTTTAATTATTATTATTGCTTTATACGTTTATAATTCGTCAATTTTATAAACATATTAAGCAATTAAAATCATAAATAACTGAAGTAATTTTTATAGATCAAACTTGTATGTATTACTTTGGTCGTCTCCCTCAAAATGAGAAATCAACATAGTGCATAAAATCTAACTTACGTAGATAGTTTCATTTTCTGACATCATTTTACTCTGAAAGAAATTACAAGCACTCACCTAGAAAGACAAAAAACAAACATAAGAAATCAAATTAAGGTAAACAGATCTCAATTTTCAGAAATATATCTTAAAAAGCTAAATGATATAATACAAAACAGACGTTTTAAAAGGGTTCTTTTGGTTTTTAGGTCCATTTAAATTTCCCCCAGTATTACATACTGAAAGATTAGTTTTCATTGTGTTCTTGAATTGCATGATTTATGTTATATATATAAAAAAAAAACATGTTTTTAAACAAGTCAATTGCATATACTATACCGTTAAAAAAATAAACAACATTAAAAAAGCATGAATTATTAAGTAATATTGGCGTTGCTTTTATTGTTTAATATTTCCTGATAGGAAATAACAGGAGAGTTCTTCAGAGGCATAGTAAAATCTTATTACAACAAACACCGCTTTTAAGAATATTTCAGATCAACGAATAAAATATTTTTTAGTAAAAAATAATCATAATGAAACACCATTTTAAGAATTTTTCTGAATTACGAATTTGTTTTTAGGTCCCTTGAAATTCGTTAATTGATATTTTTCTATATTTTTATATGTCTGTGTGGATGGAATTCTCTTTTTAAAGACAAAAACAGACTTTTTGTAACATAATTGACTGGTGCATTACTACATCCATTAAAGGAAAGCAGTTTTCTCGTTACTACACCTATGTATATTTACCGCTAAAATCTAATTTTTTTTTCAACTTGTTCATTCTTTTTAAAGACACGGCCAAAAAGTTTCTATTGTGCATGCAGACGTATCGAATCCAAACAAAAAATAAATATAAAAATAAAAATACAGTGCAGCCTAACACCCCCCCCCCCTCCAATAACTTTGAAACTTTTCTGGGGAACGGAACGTGTCCACAATATAGAAATGAGGCTTGAAAGCACGGAACAGCTAAAAAGATTGAAATTTGCTGCGGATCATACAGAACAAATAATATATTATACTTTTAACACATTACCTGTTATTATTTGATATGTATTCATCTTTAAATTAACTAATATTCATTATATCACTGAATTCAGTATAACTAAATACATTAGACTAATTTAAATACTAAATCTCAGATGCCTCAATGATGTTGAAAAAAACTGCAGTCAGTCAAAAGACTGAAAACTTTCATGCCTGAGAAATATACCTCTGAAAGTTGGACACTTTTTTTAGGGAACCTCCCTCCATCCGCCTGTCGGTCGTGGGTAGAGACATTAGAGTCTTGAGAGCATTTGCTTCAACGATCCAAAGAAGATCGGATAAAGTAAAATTTGGATCAACAGGAGAAATACATATTTAAATGTTACTTTCAGTCCTTCTTTTTTTTAAGTCGGCATTACAACTTACCATTATTGTCGCAACATGATGACGGAATGAGGCATCAAGATAAGGAATGCCGACTGAAAAACGTGTTCTTTAAATTCTGGGCGACGCTTTGGAACGTCTATGGAATATCTATCACGTTACCTGTCAAGAAGATATTTATCTAATTGCTGTGTTGACGGGACATTGCCTGAATATCACGCAATAGATGAAAATTATGGGCAAGCGAACCTGTAAAAGATTATCTAATAGGCAGGGTAATGTAATATACAAGAGCCATCAGAAGAAATTAGCCTTTACTATAGATCTACGTTTGTACTTTTATCTTGACAAGTCCATTTAGATTTAATAATAATAAGAAAAAGAAGAACAAATTTATTTCGTCAAAAGCTTTGTTCAGAGTATATAAAAAAAACAAATATTTCTTCATTTTATGCTTTAAAAACTACGCAACACATTAATGCATAATTGTGAGGACCAGAAAAGCGTATCTTGTTGAAGCGCCTGTGGAATACAACACAATTGTGCCCTCTTTTTCATACACATAAAACATATTGACTATGATACTGTGTCTCTGTGTGTGCATTTTGATTCAATTTGCAAATTTATTATTATAAACACACACAATAGCGTACCCAGAATTATTTTAAGAGTTTTTATTTTTTTTTTTTTTTGTATGTATGTGTGTGTGAGTGTGTGTGTGTGTGTGAGGGGGGGGGGGTGCTACGATAGGTAAGCTCCGTTGTAATGACCTCGTTTATAGCGTCAACCATCTTATAACATCAGCTAGATTATAACGTAGTGTTTAAAACAGTCATGTGTGACGGATAGTCTACTGCATTGGGTGTGTGACAAAGTAAGCGTGACGTTGCGAAATCAACCCGTATACTGCAACGCGACACCAACAAGTGGTCGCGGGAATTCATCTGGTAAAAGCTTAACCACCATAAATTAAATCGATTCAATTGAACGTCAGCGCCCGACCCACCCGTTATGACAGGTGAGTACAAAATACCGCATCCTTCATACCACAAAATCGACGGCTACGGTTCTGGATGACGTGTCATGCAGAAACACGTTTAGTTAATAATGCTCCCATGAAGTGTCAAACGACGCTCACTTGGTCAGTCACGTAATTGATACATGCGGTGGAATAAACGGATTTTTAAATGTCTAACTGGAACAAAGCTTTTTTAAAAAGAAATTCAACGCGTTTATAATTTGATGAACTGAAGAGCTCTCCAAAAAACTGAAATATGATGTTTTGAAAACGATTAAAAATAAATAACTTAGTAAAATATATGGACGTTTCAAGAGCCATGACAGTTCTGATAATAAATTTGCTGCTGACAAAGTGCAATGTTTATTATTGCTATGAACATGTTATCGGGCCTCACTTCTAGCTGAAAAAAGTTCAGGAGCCCTAATTTGTTGCACTGTAAATTGCAGTACTAATTAGCTAATTGTAAGATTAATTAAATTTTTGCTAACCACTGTAATTCCATTCATTGGAATCAATTATCAATATCAACAGAAACAATTTTGAAGGCTGTTAAATTTTAAATTTAGTGAGAAAATTCGCTAGCAGGGGAAAAAAAAGTACGGGAGCTGACCTTCCCTAGGATCCCATACGCAAATTGCTTAAGTTATGCGTTTTATACAAAGTTATTGATTATGACGTAAATCAAATTAAGAGTATACGAAAGTGTGATTGAAGGAATATTTTTCGAGGGATTTATTTTAGTTATTTATTTTTTTAACAAGATTTATTGCAATACTGGGAATTCCCCAAAGCTTGACAAATAAAAGTAATTTCAAAAATACCGAAGGAGCTTTACTGAACGATTAGTTTATTAAAATTACATATACAGTACTATTACATTGTGCAGAGTACAGTAGAATATTTGAGGGAAACGCTTAATGCCTAGGAACTTTTACTCTTTGAATTTAAAAATCTACTTTGATCATTATAAATAAATTATAATCTTCAAATGTCAGACAATCTTTTAAAAAAGATGTGCAGTGACATCTGAGCTTCATTCAAATTAATCGGTTCGTAATCGGTTCATTAATCGGTTCGTAAACAAGTCTATTGTAAACACGTTTTTTTAAAGAACATTTTTTGCGTCATTGATGAAAAAGGAGGTAAAAAATAAAGATAATATTGACTTTTTTTTTTTTAAGAAAAGAAAAGAAAAATGTCAAACGAAGCCTAAATGTCGCGATAATTTAATCACCCAAAAGCATTTGATGAACAAAATCAGACTATCCACATGCTAAAACAGTTTTGTAGTATAATTGTATATACAGTCAAAACACAGTAGTTGTTAATGCCTATTTGAATTACAGTAGAAAATTAAAAAGGTGCAAGGAAATCGTTCCACAAAGACGATTCCGAAGTACAAACCGAGCGGCCGTCTATCATTCCAAAATTGGAACGCGTTGAAGGCTTGCTGGCCAAACAGTGCCATCTTCCTGTCCTAATAGAGAGGTCCGCTGGCAGAAGGAAAAAACTAAATAACTCAAACAGAAAACAGCAAGTGAGTCAATGATTAAAAAGGTTCTGCACAGCTGATTATGTCTGTCTTCCTGAGATCACTCAATTGCACCCATATCATGACAACACAAGTCCTAATTATAGTTTGAGACATATCTTCCTGACTTGAGCAATGAAGATCCATTCTCAAATAAGGGAAGTCGTGTTTTTGCATGGCTTATCTGCAGGTTATTATTTCAGAATGCAACATCAGCTGCGTATTTAGCATGATTACAATTTAGAAAAAAGTCTTATAAGAATTTGCTGTATAAGCAATCTATATCATGCACTGGTGAAACTAAGGATGATGAAATTTACCAAAACTAAACTATAACGTTTTTCTCCCTGAATTATTATTTTTTCTTCTTTCTCAGACTAGGAGGACAGTAAAAGCCTGTCGATTATCTAATACGCCAAAGCATAACTAACATATATAATTTTTAAGAAGCAAAATATTTTTTGCTTAACATTATGAATTTTGTAAACAGGAAATCTGGAAGATTAAAGTAAAGTGTAGCAAAGCATACAAATGACGAAAAAAGCAAGACGTTTCGTAAAGCATCACTATTTTGATAACAACACTTTTGCAAATTAACGGGGATAAATTAGAGATGAAATTAACAGAGATTTTTCTAAAATAAAAAAAGAGAGAGAGAGAGAGAGAAAGAAGAGTTACCGTGAACTAAACTTGTATAAACGAATGCTTATCTAAATTAAGTGACAGAAAATTTACTTTCGTTTAGAAAATATATTAAAATCATTTTGAACAGGAATAACAATCTACGTAAATTGTTGAACATTTTTTACGGAGGACAACATAAATCATACGATCAAGTATATATAGATACAGTGCAATATGTAGGAAGTATGACGTGAAAATCATGAAATTTTTATTTTCTTTATATGCAGTAAAAACTCTAAAAGATGGTCACTTGCATTTTCCAGAAAAAGTCCCCCAACTCATGAAGGTATACGTAAATGACATGAGCTTTTTCCCAGAAATCTATCCAATTTAAATCGGTGGTGCCCAAGTTGAGAGATTTCACGGAAGTGACTTATGATGCAAACCAAAATGCATCATTAAACAAAATAAGAATTGAAATTATCACAAGTTTGCCTCCAAGCCTTAAAAAAATTTCTATGGGCGTCCATGCCAACTGGTAAAGGGGCTAACGAACTATTCTACCATTTTGGGTCCGGGTTCGATTTATGGCTTAGACTGGGTTGTCTGTGTTGTACTTGTTTGGGGTAATGATGGCCACCCATTGAGTGCCCCAACAATAATGGCCATTACGTTTAGCGACTCCCTGGGCAAGGCAAGAAAAAAAAGTAGGAAAAGAAAGAACAGAAGATAGTTCATAAAAACACTAATAAGAAATATTATGCCCTATCCCATATGATGTTGCAGTAGACATACGCATAAGTGGAATGGCGGAAGGAAGAGATAATAACTGAACTAAAACAAAACTGGAAGAACTTGAAGATAGTATAAAAAATGGTGATAGAATTTAAGGGTGGGAAAAAAATCTTCTAACTTAACAGAGAAGACAATGGATAAGAATTTCGTTACTCAAATAGGACATTGAAAAAATCTCCTATAAAGAGGGAAAAAAAAGTATTCCAGGAACCTTGAAGTAAAGCTCTTTCAGACTTTTGCCTCACCGCACTCTCATTATCATATAAAAAGACCAAAACCTTCACAATACAAAAGAAGTATCAAGGGAGATTTTACAAGAAAAAAATAATAATAAAAGCTCACAACACACCCTAAGATTAGCTATGGGTAAACCAATTCAGGATTTCTTTATAGTTTTTTTTCTGCCTTAATACTAGGTACCACATTCATAATAACTGGTTTAAAAAGGGAAACGTGCGAAGAGCGACCTCATACTAGAGCACGTGACCTTCCACCAACCAATTACGATCGCTTGACCTTTACCACGTGATCCTCAATCGACCAATTACAGTCATTAGATAAGATCACGTGATTTGAATCGACCAATTACAATCATTAAAACTTTTGTTTTTAGCGCGCCTCAGATAATAGTTAAAAGAGATGATAGAATAGGTGTTATTCCTCACGTTTGTGTTTTCATTAAAGTGTTTTATGCATTTTTTTTTTTTTTTTAATCTCTTCGGCGAACGGTACCGGGCGGTGAACGCCTAAATCTGAAAGCGGTTCGTGAGCAATAAAGGGTACGTGAAGGAACTTACCTACGTGAATTGACTGCGATATATTCGTACGGCTATCCCCACATTTTCTCTCTCCTTTGGGCTTAAAAGAATTGTTCTTATTCTGATGTTTTCTAATCACTTCTTCTTGTGGACATGTTTAGGCGGAAGGGAATGCAATCGCACCGGGCCGTTAAGAATAAGGGACCACAAAAAGAGTCAAACAGTATGCATCATCTTGAAAAACTTTCCGATTAATCGCAATACTTCACAACAATCGTGTTGCAAGAATAATAGTCATTACACAATATCTTAGTAAATGGAACACGGAAAAGGGACAAACATTAGTGAACACTTTGCAGAAACAAAACGGTATTCCCATCCACACACACGCGCACACATTCTAATTTTTATTTTCCACGGGGATGGGCAGAAGCACTGATGCAGGTGAAAAAATTCAAATGAGTTGAAAAAATTGCTACCCAATATTAAAATAATTGATAATATCTTACAATTACTTCCCCCCCCCCCATCCAAGGGTGGGAACTTGCCCATCAAGCAATGCCCATCACCAAGATTAAGTATTAGAAATTTTATAATGGGGGCCAGGCCCGAATTTAGGGCAGGGCAACCGGGACTGCAGCCCCGGGGCCCCCACAATGCACATTTGTACGTAAAATTTCCTAATGAATACCGAATGATGTGTAAGATAACTTTTTAAAAATAAAACTGACAATGGAAGATTAGTTCTCTCAGTTTTGCCACTCATTTTTTGTTTTAAACATGCCAGCGCGTGTTTCGAATTCTTGTCAAAATGTTAATATTAATGTTTGATCCGATAAATCATGTGCATATTTGCGAGAAAAAATCACAAAATAAATCATCACACTATTATATACTCAAGAAATGACACACTATTCGTCAAATAATTGTTAACTGGTTTGAGATATAATTAGGGACCAACACTTCTTTGTTGCCCCAGGGCCTACACACCTCTAAATCCGGCACTGATGGGGGCATATAAAAGGCGGTCAATGCGACTCCTTACGAATCAACATCCAGACCCGAACTGGAAATTGAACCGCGGACCCAAGGTTAGATAGAATGGTTCTTTAACCACTACACCACCTATCTCACAATTAAGTGCAGGCCGATTCCGAATTCATACGGTAAACTTATTGATGATGCTATTTCCCACAATTTTGCTCAATCATCAGTTCCAGTTTAAAAAAGAAGTTGAATTGGCCAAAAATGTCTGAATATAGTTTTTTATTTTTTTATTTTTTTAAGTGTTTGATGGTTTTGATAGAGTACCTACCCAGAGTGGAGCTATTAAAGATCTTGGTCGACAAGGTATTTTAAGCATGATGCCTCATTGTAGTCTGGAAATCCACAATTTATTTCATTTCTAATTTTAAAAAAACTATTTCGAATTTAACAGGAGAAAAAAAAATATATTTTCCTCCTAATTACTTTTGACATTTAGCATATCTATCGTAGTAATAACTAGTTAGTAGTGCCGTCACTGAACCGTCAACTACCCTAAACCTCATATTCTCTTCTCCAGTCATTTCAAGCATCATTATTATAATCGAATACAAACAGAATGAAACACGCTTTTTTTACTTCGTTGCCAGCACAATATAGCTTATCTGAAAGGTAGGCATGCATTTCATTTAAGCTTTGACCTCAAGAAAACGACGGAGGTCATGGCAAAAAGGAGCAGGATTGGATGGAGGGGGGGATTAAAACACCTCATATTGCTCAAAGCTTGCGCAAATGTTTTCTTGATATTTTCTTCCCGAGTTATATTGCTTTGTTAAAATGGATGAGGTAAATGGAAATTTTTAACAGGTTTTTCGAAGTTGTTTATCATTGCGGGATAGTTTTTACTCTTAATTTCTTCCTCGATACACAGATATTAATGATCTTCTGTTATCTAATGTCACAGCTGGTGAGTAAAGAAAGCATAAATTATCAATATCTGAAGAGTCTCGAGCAGTTTCCTATAATCCCAGCTTTTTATGCTCTTTTGTTAGGGAAGTTATTCTTTATTGCTTAATTTTTCCTAGACTTTTTTTTTCTTTGTTCTTTCAGGAAAATAAATATTGTTTTAAAAGTAACATAAAAAAAAAGTTTAGATTGTCATTTTTGTGCACAAAATAGTTCATTCTTTTTTTTTATTAATTATAAATAATTAAATATTTTTATCAGAATATTTCTGACCTTCACAGTGTTTGGTTTAGTAAGAGCCGCTGCTATTATTACAAATTCAAATAGATTTAATTAAACTAATAATAACTCAGAATTTGTGATTCTCCAGGTTTTTACCTATGACTAAAGTTTATTTTTTAAGGATCTTAAAAAGGGGAGGGGGGGAAAGCTGGATTTCTACAGAATATACAAAGTCGTTGTATATATACTTAGTTTATATTTTACACTTACAATTTACCAATTTAATAATCGTAATATTTATTTTTTTTTAAAGCATACTGATACAAAATCCTTACTTTATAAAACGAGAATAGGAGCTTTAAAATAGCTTATTAAACTTTTATTAACCCGCATCACTGCAGTGGAATTTATTTGTAGTGGAGGAAATGTGTTTGCTCTTTTGCAAATTATTTTAGAGAATAAATAACTCACGAAAATCAATTGATTTAAAAAGAAAAAAAAGTTGAAGCTTACAGAAGTAAACTAACATTTTTTTCTTCATTATCGCATAATTAATAGCTACAATCATTTTTTCCATTTTCTT
Source organism: Cheiracanthium punctorium (assembly GCA_038373885.1). Classification (NCBI taxonomy): domain Eukaryota; kingdom Metazoa; phylum Arthropoda; class Arachnida; order Araneae; family Cheiracanthiidae; genus Cheiracanthium; species Cheiracanthium punctorium. Next base: position 68,848 of record JAWZYV010012216.1, on the reverse strand, counting down.
TTCAGGTACTCCATTAAAAATCCGACTTTTAATTCAAGTATTCATTCGAATCGAATCGATACATATTTACAGCTTTCGTGCTTCAGTGGACATTATAACGTCTCCGTCGTATAGAAGCTAGCAAATAAAGTTCTCAGCACTGATTTTGTTCGCTAAAAGCTGGTACAGCAAAACAAATCAAAATTTCACCCAAAACCAGAAAATCCAGCTGATAAAAAAGGAGGTATCTTATCAAAAAGCAGATCGGAGCATCTTTCGCGGAATGTGACAGCCAACATGATGACATCAGGACTTGATTCTCTCCCAAGATACCAATCGCGGAAGAAGGAAGTTCACTGGAATATTAAAGGTGAGACGAAGAAAAACGCCGAAGTTCGGACCACGCAATTTGAAGTATCTGAGGACAAAAAGATCGAAAAATATTCTTTGGCTCAATCCTTCAACCGAGTAAATGTTGGCCATTTCGCAGAAGAAATTTCCCATAATTTAAACTAAAATAATTGGTATTCACTATACTACATGCTCATGTTTTGAAAAGTTAAGAGCTAAAAATTTGTAACAAAGTAAAACTATTTACAACTCAATAAAGGCTCTTATTAGAGGTAGTTTGTCATCAAGCAAATTGGAATTTTTTTTAAGTAAATCAGTTTTTATTTAACTTCGCTTCAGTCATAGTTGAGTTAGAAGCTTACTTGTCCATAACATTAGTACTCCTTTGTAAGAAATAAAATTATATAAAAATAAATCTTCTTTAATTTGAATATATTTAGCCTCAAAACAAATTACGGTAATTTGCGTATAAACCGTTTCTCATTGGTGAAAGTCTGAAGAAGAAAAATTCCAGTTTTTAAACTTATCTAGTAGTTCGTGCTTTTCATTTTTCACTTCTTAAATTTTGACAGATAACATGTGTCAAAATCGCGTGTGTCATAAACTATTGCATAATATGAATGTCACTAAATGTAACCAAAAGAAGGATATTAGTATAGCAATCGTTAATTTTACCTACATCAGATCATCTTTCATTCAGTACGAAGTTGATAAGTTAATTTACAAAGGGCGGTATTATAAGTAAAACCGGATCTTGACGCTTTGAAAACCATTTATAAGTAAAAATATAAAATGAAAGCATGTTTAAAAGAATAAAGACTAATTGCACGCAAATGCAACAGAATTTCTGTTTGTTTTCTTTAAGTCTACGGATTTTTTCGTTAACCCTTTGAGGCGCAACCTTTCCCAATGCTGAAAAAAAGGCAGCCGTTGCCATCACTGGACTTAACTACCAGCAAGATGGCGGACGATCGAAACGTTCATCGTTCAAAAATGGAAGAATGCGAGAACAGCTGGATAGATTGCCCAATGCTGAACAAAGGGCAGCCGTTACCATTGCTCGACTTAACTACCAGCAAAATGGCGGACGATTCGCGTGCCACAGATCTAGACACTTTTTGACGACAGCTGGCTGTGCTGGCACAGACAGTTGTCGTCAAAAAGGGTCTCTGCCCTTTTTTCAGCATTGGGCAATCTATCCAGCTGTTCTCGCATTCTTCCATTTTTCAGCAGATGTCAGTGCTGTTAAAAATAATCGTGACGCTTTTTGTAAAGGATTCTCGTGGAGCTTTGTCACCCGCAACTATTTTTATAGAAATCAAATCTATTCTTCGTGACTGGCTACAGTCAAAACGTCAGAGTTTGGCGTTTCCAGAGCGGGAATACTGCGCGTTAAAGGGTTAATAACCTGTCGTGATGAATTCCTCATGGTACAATAGAGACATGCACCAATTTCTTTTCGTAGGTGTTATGGAACCCCCAAGAAGTTCAGTCTTTTAAATAAGTATTCTCGACTGAGTGGCTTTGAATTACAACTTTACAACAGGAGCTCTCTGGCGTTGTTGGTGAATACCCAAAGGAACATTCACCAAAAAAGGGGCATTTTAATAATCGATATTTTAAACATTTGAATAATCGATTAATATTAAAAGGTGGTTTAAAAAGATATTTTAAACCACCAAGGAAGAGCTTAAAAGGTTTGATGCAATTCATTCACGTCGGCGAACTCAAAATTTTAGTTAGGGAGCTACAAGTACTGTTGAACTCTGTTAAAATGACCTCGTTTGCAACTGACAAATTTTATATAACGTCAAAATATTCGATGTTATTCGGTATAGAATATTAGCACTACACTAGTATTAAGATAACTCGGTTATAACGTCATAAATAATTTTGTATCTTCACTGGCATTATAAACGAGTTCAACAGTCTATATCATGTACTATTTGACAGTATTTATTCAATAATCAACTTTTTTGTAAAAAATACTTTCAAAATAAGCTGAAGACAATTATTTAAAATAAATTATAATTTACAAATAGAGAATCGTCTCTTAATTAATAAGAGACTTTGATTTTTCACTTTGTCTTAACCTTTAGGGGGGCTTTAACCAATATAGCCCCCTCCATGGGTGGGCCGATGAGACTGACTGACGAAGAGGATTATGTTTCGTTGCCGAGCTATCTTACAAAAAGAATTTCGAAAAGCCGTTAAAAAATCTGAATCTTCTATTCGCTCTTCAACTTAGAATGAAGGAGGTAAGCTTGTACCAAAGCATTTGGCGTACGTGCCCAATTTTTTTCTTCGTGTTCCAACACCAGTGTTCTAACAACATCGTGTTCTAATACCAGTGGTTCAAAATTAAGCTTGCTACTACAGTCTGAACAGTAGTATCAGAACTTAGAACCATACTGAATTTTTTTCAGTATGTTAAAAGGCTAAAACATGTACCAATAAAATGGAACTGGGAAAAGAAATTGAGAAAATTCATATCTATTTATTTATTTAATACTTTTCCTTAAACTAATAGTAACGGTTAAAATTGTCTAATTGTTAGCATAAAGATACAAAAATCCAGTTAGATTGATGAGTGCAGCAAGTATAAATAACTAGGAAGAACATAAAAATAAATGGTGATACTCAAAATTGCCAATTTTAGATCAATTACACACTGATTTTGATAAAATCATTGTTATTATTAATTTTAATTGAACGATTTTTGTTTTACACTTTTTATTATAAGGAAATGTTTCTTGGTCGTTCAATTTAGTTTTTAAAATTTTACTCTCCCCAGACTCTTCTATTCAATTTTTATTTCTCCCCTATTCACTTTTGTGTTAGTGATATCAGGGTACATTTTGCTTCTAATCAAAACAAGACATAAAAATAAAAGTTATAAATACATTTAAAGCAGGAAAATAATTAACACATAGATAAAAAGGCCACAGGCTAATTATACTATCAGCTCTTTCAAAATAATTTCGAGTTCAGATAAATGTCCCACTTACAAAATACACAACACAGCGAAAGAGAAAGATTCAAATAATAGAATAATAATAATTACAATTGTTTCAAACGTTGCATAACTTTCAATTACTTCTTACATGACACGACAGTGAAGTACAAGCTTTGCATATATTTATATTACATTGAATATGACAACATCCTATGCAGTAGAAAAAACATTATTATTCGGTTCATTTACCGACTTGGAACTGCTATATATTGGTGACGTTAACTTAATATTGGTGAACTAAACTTAAATATAGGTGACGTTAGTTTTCTCTCTTTTTCTTTCGGATTTTATAGGGCCCACTTTAGATGTCAGTATATTTTCAAAAGTTAAAACTTTTAATTAAAATTTTAAAAAAAAAACTAAGATGAACAGCTTTATATTCAGATCACAAAAGGACAGAGTATATGCAGTACTCTGAAATTTTTAAGATTACAACTTAAAGAAAAAAAAAAAGTGTAAATAAAATTTCGCCAAGATAAAAGGTACAAACTCTTATCACATGCGCAATCTATTATTTTGAGCTCACAATATCTGATTGTTCGAGTTTTTCCTAGGATATTGAAATCGTTTTTTTATCTTTCACGTTTTTTCTTTTTCTTTTTCCTTCAGGAGTTTTGATTGATTACGACATTGTAGAGCATTCTTTGGCAGAGCAGATCCGAGATCAGATTGGTCTTCGATGGTAATTACGTCAAATGTTATCATAAATTCTGTCACCAGGAAGAGGGAGGGAGGAATCGACATTTCACAGCAAACTGAATTTTTGTGAGAGGGGAGGGGAGTTTGCAGAAACTAACTGGAATGGCTCTAGTTGGACCTACTGCCATTCTTCTACATTTCTCCCATTCCAGTTGTTCTGTTTGTTTTTTTCACTTTTAAAGATTTTTTTCGTAGCTACAGATATAGAAATTCTTTATGGCGATTAACATGTGTAAGATATATTAGGGAAATGGGAAAACTGAAATGTAAGCAAAATTGACTACAGTGCGATGCATTTAGAACAATGCGATAAAACTGAAGCACCTTCTAAAATTTAAGTAGCATAGGACTTTCCATTGCTCCCTGACAGCTGTCTGGAAATTTTACAGTTAAGGCTCCGACCCTGCATAGAAAGTCCAGGTTTTTCTTTGAAGAAATGTAACAATTTTTTATTGTTCTTATCTTGACATTGTTTAAATATCTAGGCATGCTTTTCATTGTGACCATAAAAATTAATTGATGTTACTTAGTTCAATTTATTTTCTTTATTAACCAGCTTCAACGAATATATCCTACAAATATCTTGCTTTCTTCATCCTAAATGGAAAAAGCTGAATGATCACTTCAAAGTGAAACAGCAGTTGAGGATGTTCTACCAACGCTTTCTACATGTAGACGGCCTAACAACAGAAGCTTTGACGTCATCACTAGATCGTCTTTAAGAAGTCATCACAGTTGTATCTTTAAAAAGTAAAACTATTTAAAATTTATGGTGGATGCTACAAATATTTGAAAATATCTTAAATTAAAGATAAAAATTAAAATACTTTTCTGATACGAAATAATTCATTGTGATCTGCTTCTGTATCATATTATACGACTGGTGATGGTCAAAAATTGCATTTGTCGTAATTTTTTTTTTTTAAATCTTAAATCATGAAAAAGTTTTATGAGTGAGAAAATTCACCACATATTTAAAATATATATACTTTGTGAAAGTAAAACTGTGATAGCATCATACAAGGAGATCTAGTAATGGTGTGGGTTCTACCTGAAGAGCGAACGTCGCCGCAGAACTTTTCCTATGCAGTATGGACTGATACTAACAGTAAAGCTGTATCTCTCGTGCCACTTTCATAAAAAAAAAAAATTAATCAGCACAAAAATTGCCTTCAAAAATGGGCACAGGAGTTACTCTATTAGGAGACATCGCGAAGTTTTGTAATTTTAGCATTTTTTCCTAACAGTTTTGTAATCTATTGGTTCACTGTCGGTGCCTGTTCACAGTGCAACTTGTAAACAGACATTCTAAATTTTTCCGAATCCCTAGCGCAATTATTTTTAATAAAAATGTTCAAAAGTTGCATGATTTTCAAGTGGAACAGACTTAAAGCATCCAACCCAGAAGTGGTATGAATATATTCAATCCCTAAGAGCGAAAAAAATGATTTCTTTTAACTCGATTATTTTAGGAGAGTAGTAAATATTTATTTTGCCAAAGTCTAACTTCCCAATTTTCAATTTCACTATAAAAGACCGAAAATTTAATCTTTTATAAATTGAAAGACACAATACCATTACATTCTTCAGGAGTTACAATTCACTGTTTTTGCTTTAAAGAGCTAAATGTTCGATAATGTAAATGTAACCTTAGTTGTTTTGATCGAGTAATAGAATAATAATACGACACGCAAATCCAAAGATGCGTGTTTTTCCATAACTCAAAAAACGATTTGTAAAATAACGAAAAAAGAAATTGGACTACTCATCGAAAACATGACAAACTCATTTCAAAGAATTGTACATGCATCCGATGAGATTATAGGCTGAAGAACAGCAGTCCCATGAGTAGACGAAAACTTCATTGGCTTACTCTTACATAGCCGTCTGAAAAATAATGGTTTAGTGATTAAAATCTGAGAAAACTAAACCATGCTTTCTTCACAGAATTTTTCCTGCAATATCATCATTCCCTTCAATACTTTTTTATTTATTTTTTTTCGCAGAGAACGGTAGGGGTAGGGTGACATATAGCCAGAGGCATATAGCCATATGAGGCTCATTTCAAAAAAAAAAAAAAAAAGATTAAGATACACAGAAATGATAAAACATAGCAATCTCTTAGGATTTGCATAAATACTTCTGCGTACGCAGGTCCGAAGCGTTTATCTAAACCACATATGCGCAACCTGCGGCCCGTGGGCCGAATGTGGCTAGCCAAAGCTTTTGATCCGGCCTGCGGAACATTTCAACTCCCTCCCCCATAAAACATATAAACCATTCAAAATCTCATATAAATTCCAATTATACGGCCCGCGACTTCGCTAACATCCTGAAGTTTGGCCTGCGACTTCACTAACATCCTAAAGTTTGGCCTGCAACTGTTCTAAGGTTGTCCATACCTGATCTAAACAGTCGACCAAACGTACAGTGCCACTCGATGCATCATGAAAAAAGCCCAGATAACCAATACAAGCGGTTCAAAAACAATCTTTGTGAATTACCCTCAATAATTTCATTTTCCTGGACTGCTAGCTTGTAACACACGAGTTCGGTGACATCCCAGTGACAGAAGCGCAGGCTTCTTCCCACGTGACCCGTGGGAGCGAATCGGACAGACCCAATCGCATTTTAATTTTGACTCCTGGGTAATTGGGCTCGCGGGCAGCCAAGCGGGCGGCATTTCTCAAGATGATAATCCCGCCGTGAGAAAGTGCACGGGTGTAATACCCCTGGTCCAGTGTTTTGGAGTAGAGAATTTCGAGCAAGGAGATGCCTCTGCTCTAGGTGAACCTGGCGAGCCCCTCTGCGCCCCGTTTCGACACACGGTCATGGTTGGGAGGTTGATGGATCTTTTTTCCAGCTCGTCGCAGATCCGAACGCCAGGAATCGACGTGCATCCTGGGCGCGCTAATCGCTATCAGCTGCAGCTTATGCAGTGACAAGTAAATTGCTGATTGGATGCGCAGATTAAGAAATGTAATTCGACAAGTGCGTTCTTATATATTTTTGACTTATTTTTTTAATGCAAAGATCAATAATTCTGACGGGTTTTAAGTTGTAGTGTTGACACTAGATTGATATGGCAGGGCGCAGCGCCCGGCGGACCTATGTCTCTTCTTTCTTCTGCGCCCTCCTGATTTTACATTTTTATTATTATTAGTCAACAATCACCACTTTTTATTTCTGCATACCATTTTCGGCCCATCACGAAAATACGTTAATTAAAACGGCCTCCTCACAGAAATACGATTGAGTACAATAACCCCATCATAATAGGTTCGATTGAAAGCGGCCTTTTCACGAAAAGCTCTAAGAAGATTTTCAACAAGTAATTTCAACAATTTTCAGTTGATAAAAGTTTAATAGTATTTTTTAACAAAATCTGGTGGTTTGTAAATATTTATTGTTTTCAAGAGTGCAGAATACAATTTGTGGAGAAAACAAACCTCATTTTTCTTTCTTTTTTCTCCTTTAATGCACTTTGCTTAGTTATTAAAGCTTTCAGAATCCATTGACATTCTTTTAGAAATTAAATTAGGATTGCTAACGGATAGAGATGGATGCAAATTTCACGGTTGACATTCTGAAATTTTTAATAGTACAGAGATATTTTAAATAAGGATGGATTCGAGAAGAATTTTTGCGAGGTGAGACAAACTTTTTAACCTTACAGTATAGGGATTTTGCGATACGAGACAAAGCTTTTCGACTTTTTCGCAAGGCGAGACGGGGTTATTTTCCGTCCATCCTGATTTAAAAACAAAAGTAAGTTAGGAAATTTCAAACAATTTTCTATTTAAAAAAATGTACTAGAATGATTTTTTTTATAAACAGATTATAGCTAGTGTGCATATAATGATTGCTTATAGGAGTGCTGAGTAAATATTTTTAAAGAAAACAGATTTTAAAGGATCAGTAACAGCAGGCATAGTTTTACGGGCATGTAGGGCTCGAAATATACAAAAAATCTCCGAAACCCTCCAGATACATATATGGGGCACCACCCTGGCCCCATTCAATAATTTTGAAAATTTTACACTTATATCAGGAACCATTTGAAACATTTTTAATAATAAGAATAAACCTTCTATTACGTTCTCGTGCAAGGTACTAGATATACATATCACACCAATATGCATAAGATTTAAAATTAGAAAACAGTCTCCGTGTTTTTGCGCTAGAAAACGGCAATAACAATACACTGGAAGAAAACTTCCAATAATCCACACCCATCCCATCCTGATATAAAACCGAACACCATTAAAACACTATTACAACAACTGAACTCCGGAGACGTTTTTTCCTTATCTCGCGCCGAGAAAAACGACACCATTAGCGACCACGTGACGCGAAATTCAACTTGACATTGCGAGAAAGAGAGAGTTTTGTCTTGTCTTAATATCCGTGTTAGAGGAGCTGTGACGTCATGGCCAGGGATATCTTATTCAAATCTCTCTTCATCTAGCAGCTACCGCGATGATAAAAGTGCGTAGCAGTGGGCGAAATTTATTGACGAGTTTTGTGTTGTGCAAGAAAAAATAAAAGGGGGGGGGGGGGGAAGAGGCAATTTGTTATCATGAAGAAAGTAGTTAGTGCATTATCTATTAATACTTTGGATATGAAAGACGCCAAATTTCTTGAATACAATGTATTGTTGTTTGATTCAGATGTGTTACTTAAATTCTGGCCTGCATAAACATTCGTGCCGTATGACTTAAAAAAAAAAAAAAAAAAAAAAAAAGCAATGCTTGCTATAGTAATTAATAACCGCCATATAAGCGTGCCCACTTCATACTTTGAAATGTAACGTTATGTTATCTGCTCAATTATCTGCGCAAGGGATCTAGGCCTTGGGGGGGGGGGGGGGGATTACCGTTCGTGGGGACTTTCTTAGGGATCCTAACCCGTATTTACGCGAAGTTTCGGAAAAAACCACGGAAAACTCCGAACGGTTAGATCGGCGGACGCGATCTGGTTTCGAACCACGCAGCTTCCGTCTCCCAGTTCAAAGCGCTAGCGCTATGCCACTGGTGGGGCCTTCATACTTTAAACACTTAAATTCATAAGTGTAAAGTTTCAAAAAATATTAAGATGGGAAGCGATGCTTGCTGTCTTGTGCAAGAAAATGTGATGATATAGCATTATAAACTTCGCATAAGGCAGTTGGAAAGTTGCCATCAAGTAATAGTTAGCTCCGGATAAAAAAAAAAAAAAAAAGTATTTATTTCTCCCACTTTAGTGACAAATTTTCGATCAATTAAAAAATACATAAGTTGTAGACTAAAGAGAAGACTATTATTCACATAATAATCCCACGTCAAGCCTTTTCCTTTAAAATTTCAGTTAGCTTTGAATATTCGTAAAATTCCAGCAATAAAAATTGAAAACTTCTTTAGAAATTTAACAGAAAAAAAAAGCATTTTTAAGCTGTCGAAATGCTAAAATATGGAAACTTTCTTCCAAATTTGATTTCGAACAGTTCATTTAAAACCATAGCCTGCAGGGGCGTAGCCAGAAATTTTTCATGACGACTACTACAACTAATATATATGTATACGTGGGTGTGATAATGTAGTGAAGAATATACGTTTTGTATGGCAAAAAATTCCTCATGGGGGGAATGAACTCCTCATAACCGCCCCCTTGGCTACGCCCCTGATAGCCTGTAAGGTGAGATATACTCTATGGAGATATATTTTTACCCCATAGGTTAATCAATGGTCGATGCAGACAAAAATTGGGTGTTCTTTACAAAATTACAAACGATTAAAGCGGCCCTTTCACGAAAAAACAATCGATTAAAACGGCCCTTCATAGGCATTTTACCCTACATTTTAATCTGTTTTATCAATTATTTTAACAAAAAAAGTTACTTTTATTAAAAATTTGTATGAAAATTCACAAAAGTAAGCAAGTATCACAAAAGTGGGACACTGGAAAAATTTCCTGGATCGACCCCTGTTAACAGTCGGGAAATCAGAGATAACAACCGTCCAACACTTTTAACTGTTTTGACAATGACCTAGAGGCCCAGTTGAGACAGAATGCGGTCAAAGAGAAATATTTAATCAGTAACTAAATTAATTATATCCATTAATCTGAATATTTTCAAGGGATAGTAAATTATGGATTTTGTTTTGAAATAATTATTAATGTGACGACTTCAAATAAGAACTGTCGTGTTCGAAGACAAATGAAGAACTTTTTTTTTTAAATATGCTGTAAAAGTGTAAAACGCTTTTTTTTTTCCTCGAAAAGAAACTATTTTTTTCCCTCTATTTTACACCATTATTTCAGTATCATTGCACACATCAGAATAAACGACAGTTGTTTCACATAAAGGAAAGGCAACTTCTACAATTGCTTCCTTCATCGGAAAGAGAAACTTGAGAATATAACATCATTAGCCACCGGAATTAAGCATCCGGAAAATAAGAGAAGCGAATTTTGTTCTTATGATCCCGCTGCATTGTGTGCCCCTCAATGAAAACAAAATAGAATTCGTTCTTCAAACAATTCACCTCCTTTTTTCTTGAAGTCCAAAAAAGCTGTTTGTCTTTAGCATAAATATATCTAGAGAATAAACTGCTGACTCCTCAGTCAACAATTAGAACTTACGTTTATTGCTGCAACATTGCAAACGTATTTCATTTAGCTTAGTCGAAAGTATTTGCGAAAAGAAAATACTTTCGTTTGATTTTGCTTAAGCTTAACAAGGATATAATCTTTAAGGCTAAGTTTGAGATTTTTGAGAGAACAACAAATTTTAAATGCATATGAATAAATCACAAGGTTTCCCCGCCCTTCTTTGACAAATCCTATGATTTTCTTGCTCACGAACACCATGTATTTCGTTATTATCAAGCGTCCCTATCATATCTTGGTGAAACAATACTGCTTTCTTTGTGTCAAATTTCAAGACGACGACAGTAATGCCCGAAAAACGACGCTCTATTCGAATTCAAAATTTGGCAAATCAAGGCCATCTTATCTTTGGGATCCGCAAGTACCAGGGCGCACCCGACCGTGGCTAATGCCTGTAATGGTTAGACTGGGTTTGGAATATAGAAAATCAGAGGTTGACCCGGCCAGCGTAATGGTCTGTGACAGAACTTAGTTCCTCCTGGTGGCAGCAGTTCGGCTGGGAATACCTCATCGAAACATGTTGAGTGAAACGATCGAGATCTTTTCTTTTTACACGATTCAGTGTTAACAAATACACCTGACTTTTATATACATTTTTCGTTTCTTTCTAAATGTTTGTTTGAATATTTAAAGATTATTTTGTTTATACAAGATCGCGGATTGAATATCTGAAGGTTAAACTAATACAAAAATTTTGCAATAGTGTTTTGTTAGTTTTCATTTCAGTGATCAGTCCTAAACTGTATACTGAATCTCGATTATAGCAAGTTCGTTTCGACGTTTCCATCATTTAAAAAAATATATCTAGCATTGAATTATATTTTTTTTTTTCCAGTACAGTACAATTTAAAAGAAATTTTGGAACCACGAACATTTGCTTGAATCTAAATGATGCGAGAATTACTGTTTAAATATTCTTAACATACATCAGACGAAAACAGTGTTCCAACTTTCGTAAATAATTCAACTTGGTATATAACGTTAGGGGGGGGGCTTGGAAATCTTGCCGTTTCTGACAAAATTCCGCTTTACATAGAGTGTCTTAAACAATGTTTAATATAATAATATATAAATAACGGCGACACGTGTATTTAAAAGATTTAAGTTGAACTGTATAAAGCTTTTTAATGGAGAAAGTATACGAGTTAATCGTGATCATGATTCATAAACAAGGATTAATAATTGGACTTTGTGTGGTTTGTCAAATGGTTTGTCATTTTTTAACCACTCATGAAATACGATATACAGAATACAGGGGTCGCACTGGCTTTTTTTAAAGTTTCGCCAATCCATTCGCCAAATTAGATTTTGAGAGCATCATTAAGAAAAGCAATTGCTAATATTTTCGCCAAATCGTATTTTCTTTCGCCAAACTAATTTTATTATCGCAATTTGCGACGTTGGCGATCGACAGCGCGACCCCTGGAATAGATTTAGAACCAGATCCAACCGGCTGTTGGAAACTTTTACCTCCAAATAAGCTTTGCAATTTATGCTGTTGTTTCTAATGCCCTCTGGCATCCACAGAGCCTCTGTAAGGCACGGCGAAGGGTGCGGCTTCCATTAGATTGTGTCTCAGTGGGAGTAAGAACGTCTTAGCCCGGGGTCCACTGATTTTGAATCAATTCGAGAGGAGGGACCAACCCCCTGAAACCGGCATCCCCAGAGGTAGCGTTAAACCTGGAGGGGATTGGAGCCACGACGGATTTTACGTGCACCAGCTCCTATTCACGTACACGATCCCACAGCAGTCGAGCCAAGAGGGAGTTGACCCTCCCAAACACGGGCCAGGTCGGATGCTGCTTCACTTGCCGTGTTCTTATGGGAACGGAGTTTAGCTCCCAGACCACTGCGGGACTTAGCAATTTATTGTTTCCAAATGCCTGTGTACTAAGTTAAGCTGTGCTGACAGCAAATTATGTGTGGAAACTAAATTAAATGTGCAACATTAAAAGATAGATATGCGATAAACTTAAAGAATGCAAAAGGAAAAGTGTAAGCATATAGTACGTTTCCAATACGAATTAGGCTGTAGCACTATAGAATGGGCATGTAATGTGTGCCTTGCCTGCTCTATCAGAAATCGACCTACCTAAAATACATGCGTACAGCAAGCACAAAACAATTATAAAAGAAAGTTTAAATGCACTGGGTTAAATATTTTGATAATTTAAATTATTAAAAGCTCTTTTCTCTGGTCCTAGAGTTGACTTAACCCATTTATACCTAGTGTCCCTTTTTTGGGACGGCATTTTCGCCATCAGTCGGAAACGTTATTATTCCTAGCCTTTATATTCACGAGTATTGAGCCTCAACTCCACATAATATTATAGCATGACCTAGTAGGTTGATGACATTTCAGTTTTTATGCATAATGATTTTAAAAGAAATTCCCTTGTTCAAGAACTTAACATTAGAATTTTTTTCTATTATTGTTGGTATTCAGGGCTGCCACCACTTTTTAGTGTTGAAAATAGTTACTTTAGTAGCCTTATACATAAAAAATAGTATCCAAAAATAGTAGCCAAAAAGTAGCATCTAATACCTTTAGTTACCAAGCGCATGTGATATAACAATATTTTTATGACATAAGAAATTCGGAAGTGCTGATAAGGAAGTTTCGAGTATTACCCAACCATTTTAGCTTCGTGATTAGTATCTTTTTCAAAGGGCAACTTGCAAATCTGATCTCATTAAATGCATCTGCGCATGCTAGAACTAAGAAAACATCAACTTGCCAACCTTTGAAATTCCCAAGTTGTGAAATAACGTGCGAACATTTTTGATAATTTTTACCTTTTGATGTGCGAACGACATTTTAAATGATTTATACTAAAAGCATACGAGGAGCAATTTTTATACTTTTCATAAACTAAACTCGTGAAACACTTCTAAATGGTGGGAAAGGGGTCTGGGGGTGGAAAGGCCGGAAATTTGGTAATCTTAAAGTAAACAAAACTGAGGAATTCCGTGGAAAAGTCTCATGAACGTCAAATTCAAAACTTCAAAATTCATGAAAAATTTTTAAAAAGGGTTTTGTGTAGCATTGTAAATGCATCGATATATGCAAACCACTTATTGATAGATTTTATTTGTATTTCCTGAAGCGGCTGCTCGCAACTGTTTCTGAACCTTGAAATCTAAAACTTCACAATAAAAGTGGTCTCTGTGATCAAAAAGGTCGCATTTTTTCCATTTTCTTTAAAAAATAGTCGCTTTTGCGCCTTTTCAATAGTCACCAAGAAAATAGTCGCCATAGTTGCCTTTTGCTAAAAATAGTAGCAAATAGTAGCCTTTTAGTTGTCGGTGACAGCCCTGGGTATTAGAAAAAATCGAAGGAAGTCGCAAAAAATCTGGGTTATCTGTTTCATCAATTGTCACAAATGAGATTGAAACGTACATTATTAAGTTTTTCTTGGAAACTTCTGAGAGTCGTAATACTACATGTTGATAATATTAGTTGAACCGCAGAATGTAAGAAGTGACTGCGTTTACAAACGTCAAGCTAAACCATAAACATTGTTTAACGCCTAATAAAAACTTGAAGAGCATTCCAAAATGCGCAATTAATGATGCGTACAGCATTGCGATATTTTCAGGATTGATTCCGCAATATGCCTCAAAAGTTCCGAGTGGCCCTTTGTGACAAAGCTCCGGAATTTATATTTTTTCGAACTCCTGGAAGCGAAAATACTGCGTTCTACTTTTACTTTGATTGCCTATGGAACATTAACTCCGCTTTGTTTGTAATTCGATATCATATCTGCAACTATTTATAAATATCTTGTTCCAGTGAAGATAGCGAGCGCTGATGTTTCGTTCTTGAGAAATGATGTTAGTTGACACTAACATCACGTGGGTCAAGAAAAATGCTTATGCACTCGCTTTCCACAGCAGTTTCCTGAAATGATGGGTTTTTAAAATGCAATTAAACTGTCTTTGTTGATGTAATTGTTTTTGGGTTTCTTGTTGCATTAGTTTCTGCTGTATGCGCAATGTCTAACTCACTGCTCTCTCAAGGAAAAGTATACTTAGACTATTAATCTAATTTTTAATGTCCGCTGTGAAATTCATCAGATTCTTTAAGCGTTTTATTGTAAAAATTGAAATACATGCTTTGAATTAGGAGTTAAAATAAATATGGTTAACGCATGGTATTTAAACACGCTGATTTATATTTTACTTCTCTTGATAAATTTCAACTTTTGCAAAGATACAGAACTGCAAAACTTGCAAATTCTATAAAAGAAATTTAGAGAACTATGTTAGCCTTTTAAGATTTAATCTTTTTTTGTGTGTGTGTTTATTCAAAAAGACCAAACATTATTTCTCAGAGTAACGGTTTTCACTATTCCTATCAAAATGAATGGAAATAGTAACTAAAACAGCTTTAGTTGTTACTGATTACATGAACAAAATTCTAATTCCTTAGTTATTCAAGTTAATTTCAGCTGAATTATAATTAATGGGTTTTTTCTTTTTTTCTATCTGTAGCGAATTTAGTAGCAAAAATACTTTTGTTCATGTCATAGTACATACGAATCCATGATAATTAAGTCATTTAATAGTGCCTGTTAAAACAATCTACTAGGCTAAAAAATATTGTCTGTCTAATTATAATCTTATTTTATATGGAAACAAATGAATAACAAGGAACGCATTCTACATCCATTAATAGTATTATCTATTTTTCCCCCCTATCACTATAGTTGCCAGCCGTACCATTCTGACTCGCGATTCCCATTTTGAGGATAATTTTTACTGAACAGTTTTCTAATAACAACTGTAAAAAATTATTGTATTTTCTTTAAAAAGGTAAATTAAGTTCAAAAGATGCATACGTATAAATAACAAAAGAAAGATAGAGAAAAAAGAAAAAAATTGCTTCAGTTAGTGTATGGTAAGTAAATTTCAATCTGCTATGGTTTCGAGATGCGAAAACAAAATGCGGCACACGTGGGAAAAGACCATGGAATTATCTCAATAATTATTTTTAATCAGAAAATTTATTTATAACTATGAAAGAGGAAACTAAAAAACGATAACTGCAAGAGAATTAACAAATTCACTTTTGCAATCACATGAATCAAGTTTCATTTTAAATCGCAAATGAATTACTAGGGTAGATGCACCAGTAACTGACATTAAATTCAGAATCTGATGTTTTGATATCAAGAACCCCCTAGAGTTTTTTTTAAAAAATTCACATTGAAGATAAATGTTTAAACTGGTATTTGATAGCACCATTCGATAAAAGTTCTGAAATAAAAGCTTATTATAATAAGTTATCTGTTAAAGTTTCGGTTATTGCTGCACCTACCCTAATTAATTATATTTTTTAATTTAAAATAATGAGTGTCGTCGATGAGTTTCAATTTTCAGAAAACACCATTACTATTAAAAAAAATATTTGTAAGCAGCCATTATACCTGCAAATATACTTTATATAAGACTTAACAATTGAACAAGTAATGATTTAATTTAAAATTCAAAAATAATCCGGTTAAAAGACAGTTTGTTTATTGAAAAATGCATTAGTATTCAATACACACAGTGAAATGCACTGGTTATGCTCAGTCGCTCGCTTGTAAAATTGCAGGTTTCGTTTAATCGTATTAGGAGTTCAGGTATAGTTAAAGAATAGGAAAATTCGGAGACTTCATAAAACATTTCAAATAGAATTTTGAATCCAGAAAATAGCTTTAATTAAATGTTACCGTTAGTGTTGTCTCCAATATTTCTCCAAAAGGGAAATTAAAACTGTGATTTGATAGTTTAATTTATTAAATACTTTTTTTTCTTTTTAATATTCAAGTACAGCATTCTTAAAATGATATTTAAACTTCTGAACATAATTTGGCGAAAAACAAATCTGCAATTGACTACTTATAAGAACTTCTTACTAAAATTTACCAACATTTCTATGCTTTTTCTTTGTGGTTTTCAACAGTTGTACGAAAATAACGTTTATGGCCATATTAAAATATGTGTTACTTTCAGTGTGTTGTATCACTTTGTGAAGCTGTCTTATAGAAAAATTAAACACTTAGCAAGAAAAGAAAAAATATGTATCCTATATCTTAAAATTTTAAACTAATGCCATTTTTTGTCACAAAAGATTCATTTATCTTGATTTTTAGGAAGAAAAATCGTTAAAATGTATGAAATAAATAAAATAGAAATATACGCTATCTTCTTGAGAGAATAAAATTTATATTATTTACAATTTCTATTTTTCTTTAATCCATCTAATTCACTTTCCAAATTCAAATGCAGTTGGAAGTTATTTGATGTCGTATGCATATGCATAATGAGTTATTTTAATCTATCCCAAATATCACCTCCCACAGCAAGTGAACCCACAATTTCAAAAATGTTAATGACAACAACAACAAAAAAAAAAAAATCAAAGAAAGAAAGAAAGAAAAGAAAAGAGAGAGAGAGAAAGAAAGTGTAGAAGGCATGTTTATTAATCTAAAGTGCAAAAATCTATAGCTAAGTAGCTTCAATAGTTCAGACACGTATATCTTCCTTTTAATATTATAGCGAATTCGCCAATTAATGTAGGTTAGGAACTCTTAAGCAACATTGATGTTATTTCAAGTAGAAATTCATAACACTTTATCGCAGAATACGATTAAATATCAATGGTGAGAAAATACTAACAGTTCTACATGCACTTACAGAATATAAACGTAAACACCCAAAATACTAAAACGTGCCTGACTCACATTCTCAAGATTTTTCCCACACAAATCCGCATCCATTCAGAAAACTTCCCCCCAAATTGCGTTATGCGGAGTCTGAGATTCACGGGAATCACTCCCAAACACGGCCGAAGTGGTATACGATGGATGGAATACGTGCAACCATGGCAGCAGCCACGCAAGGGGTATCCCCATCGCACCCCGTAGGCCATTCCCGCTCCAATTGATTCTCAAAGTTTCGGTTTTAGCATTCACAAGCATGGCAACAAGTTGTCTGTCATTTCCGCTCTAGAAAATGGCTAAGGACCTTTGACTCAGCCCCGAAAATAAGTGGCAAGGCATGTGGAACATAAACAGCTCTTCTTCTCTCCTGTTTTAATACCTTGAGGACGAGGCTAATTCATCATTCGGTTAAAACCCGTCTAAATCGATGAAAGAAAGAAAAAAAAATTGGTGAGAACGGAATGTTTTTAGTTAATGAACTAGCCGATATAAATCGGTAACTTTTCCGACCCGGACATGAAAACCTATTTTCGGAATAATTGATTGAACTGACAAATAGGCATTAAAATAAAATAAAATAAAGCTTAAGTGATTTTAAAACATAAATCATAGAAAAAGATGACTTTCTAATCGACGTTATTTTTATCTATTTTCCAGAACAAAAATTTAACCACGCATAATTTGTACTCATGGCGAATTTCTTGGTTAGTATTCATAAAATTTCATTTCAAACTGCTTTCAGTAAAAATTCGTCGTTTAAGTGAAGGGGGGGGGGGCTGTATTATATTCAAATTGAAACAATCATCAGAGTATATGAATAGAAATTTTAATAAACATTTTCTTTCCCTGTCTCAATTAAATATCACATTGCAATTCAGCGTAATACGTATCTGGCTGATTCCGTTTATTGATAACAAACAAGGGGCATCGTAACTTTTATGAGCCTGTAACTTCTCGTAAAATGAGAGCGTGCAACGCTCGTACATAATTTTGTTTACGCTGTACTTCATGCAACAGAAACACAGGCATATACATACAGGATGCTCTGCTCATAAAAAGGCTTTTCCAACATTTGACCTCTTAATGGTCTAACCACTCAAGATTGCGATAATTAAAAACAATAGAGCTCAAACGGTTGCAGTTACAGTGAAAAATTTTCGAAGTTTTCGAATGGTAGCACCCATTTTTTATCATCACAAATTGATCAGATTTGAAAAACGATAAATCGCGTTCGAACGATACACGTGTGACGAAAATTGGTGGCGTGAAAAATTTGCGAAGAAGAAACTTTAGTAAAAGAAGAATGACAACACAGAGAGTTCTTTCATGGACGCACTTTGCATAATTCATAGAGACAAAGGCAGTGGCGGATTATCCTTAAGGCAAACTAGGCACGTGCCTAAGAACGCGATATTTCAAAAGGGCACGCGAAAGTTTTTCAAAGAAAAAAAAAAAGTAAGTACTTACTTATTTACATAAAACAGGGGCGTAGCCAAAGGGGGGGGGTGTTAGGGGGTCACAACCCCCTATGAGGATTTTTTTACCATACAAAATGTATATTCTTCACTACATTATCACACACACGTATACATATATATAAATTGTAGTAGTCGTAACCCCCCCCCCATAAAAAATTTCCCCTGACATAAAATAAAACATTTCTAGCCAGCAAGCTGCCCAGCATACGCTGACCCGTGCAAATTCACGTTTAAAAAAATCATATCTAAATAAATCATATGTTAGTATGCGCGGCTGATTGTAAATAGAAATTCCTTGCTTGTTGCGGCTTTCACCCAGTTCCTGGGTTCCTTGATGATGACTGGCCGATGCTGCTGTAACTTAGGTAGTCGGGACAAGAAAGGAAGTCTTGCGGGTTTACATAATTTTATTTAGGCAACTTTAGTACAGATGCTGGTGACAGTTGCGGCTACGAAAAAGACCTCTCCAGGCCGTGCTAGCCGATTTACTAACTTTTGAGGTCGTATCAAATGACCCGTACATAAAATATTGCAATAATTGGTTAATACCAAATCTGGGCAGAGGATTGTTTAGCTTTTAAGGTGCCACATTGACGGAACGGTTTATAAGATTTTAAAGGAACTGCAAGAGACTGTGTAGTAGTTGCGGAATTAAGCAGTTTTAGATCGTTTTCGAATTTCTTTTGTTCTCAACTACGCAGTTTAAAAACTTTTTAATACTTTCGAATTTTAACACGTTTTTGATTTCGTATGTTATATACATGTATGTGAGATACAGCAGTCGTAACCCCCACCCCAATGAAAAATTTCTGACTACGCCACTGCTGTCAACCTATAAATTAGTAGTTATAATTTATAAAACCTCATGACCATTAAAAGGGGAGCCGATGAAAGCTAGCCTAGGATGCTCGTAGGAAGTAATTCCAGTTAAAGTTACTGTTACGAAATTAATAACTATAACAGAATTTCTCGGTACAAAACTATGCTAAACTAATTTCATTACAGTTGCCAGCCTTTTACTTCTTTAATGCTCCGCCATTTTTAACCTCGCCAGCTATAAAAAGAGATCTGCCCGCCAGAATGATTAAGGGCAATTAACTGTGGTCAACGGGATAACATGTACCATTTGTTTTATGGGCTCTTCAAGCCTCCCTAAACTACAAAGTAAAATATATTTTCATGTTTCGAAAAATGAAAAGATTTTGCATTTAATTCCTAGACCATTATCAGACGGAACAGTCAAAAGAACAAAGAAACCTCCATGGCACCTAATCCAAAATACTCTGTCATTTTTCTGCACAGAACTTCTCAAAATCACAAGTGTCGCGTACTCAAATTCAAACCATCCTTTTACAACAATTAAATTTCGCTTCCAGTGAATTCGACCAGGCCCCCCTTCTTCTTCAGATATAAATAAAGAGTCGTGTCAGAATATGATGTCTTTTTGTGCTCTTTTAATATCTGAAGTGGATGTCCCAATAAGACTGAGCACAGAAAAGTTGATAGATAGCGCGAATTCCAGAAACACCCCCCCCCCCCTTTTTGCATCGCAAATAAAAATATTCTGAAGGAAAGTCATAAATATTCCTCTTTAACATCATCTTGCGGGAGGGGGGAACTCAGGAATTTTGCATAGGATGCATCACTTGGTGACATCAAAGTGGCGGCGGGGTGGTTGGTTGTTGGAGATGACGTGTTCGAAAAGAACGTACCCACCATTCCTCGATACAGATTACGCCAAGGGAATATGGAGAAGAAAGAAAATTTATGTATATGGCAAAAGAGTGATCGGAGATCTTTTAGTAATGAATCCGGACTTCGAGAGAGAGAGAGGTAGCTACTCCAGAGTGGAATTTTTGGGAAAATGAACCCTGTCGACTTATTAATAGTTGGGGGAAAAGTTTTAGAATATTGTTGGTTGCATTTGCCAGAAAGAGGGAGATGTTTTTTTGATTTTCTTATTATGATTGCATAAAGGCAAAAGAGAAATTCACCACTGAATGCGCTTTCGCCTGTTGCCTTTGGAGGTCTGCTTTATATGAAAGCCTCGTTTCTTTTGAAGGAGGGATGTTTTAGATCGAGTGGATCTTTGCGGTCGGCATGATGGCCTTACTCGATTTTCCGTTGAAAGAAGAAATACCCGTCAGGCCAAATCAGTCGAGCATTTAAATTTCGAGTGGGAGGAGCGATGCGAAGGATTCTTTGACATGAAATAGTTGAGGAGCTAATATTGAAGGAGACGTAGAATGTTGTCAACTACGCAACAGAATTATGTAGGTGGGTTAAAAAAGAACTTTATACAGATCAACGTTCTATAGTTTCAACGACGTCATCTGAGTGACAACCGACTGCACATCCTTTCTGCGAAGATTCTCCTACTGCCTTCCTATTGTATTCAACCGAGAGAAAACGGGTATAAGAAATAACAGTTTTAATCTTCCTTGACTTTAAAACTGAAAAATTCCGATACTAAACTCATGATGATGTGCAATTTTGCTCCGGCTATCATCGGGCGACTCTGCGGCCTGTGGCATTGCCGTCTCCAGGAGACGGCAATGCCTGTGGTAACCCGAACAAATTGCTACTAGGGTTATTTTTATACACAAAGATGTTAAGTATAGAAATTTGTGGAAGACAGATGGTAAGAAAGCAACTGGAAGTTTCGTGATAACAAATCAAAACTCAGAAATGGATCAGACTGATCAACAGGAAAAGTAATAAAGATAAATGAAAGAAAAATTCAGTGGCGGATTGATGCAAGTTTGTCGGGGGGTGGGGGCGATTAGTTTGTCGGTGGGGGCGGTTAGTTAGAAGATTGTCATATACAGCCATTTTATGGAAGTAAAATAGGATATTTTACATTAGTTTCTTATTTCTCGGGGGGAGGGGGGGCGGTCGCCCCTCTACCTTTGGGTGTGTTTTATTCACAATTTTCACCAATATGATTAAGGAATGAGAGACATCACCAGTAATAATTTAAAAAATTTTAAAAATGTGTTGTAAGCATTTTTATGAATGTTGAAGATTTTTGTAAGTTATCATTTACAGACAGAACATATCAGAACAAGCAAATCCGTTCGGAGAGTATTTTCCATAATAATTTAAAAATACTTGATATAAGTCAGTAAACGAAGTCATTAAAGATCTTGTTTGCTCTACTTCGATTAAATAAAAATAATAATAATTGTTATCGAAACTTACCACGAACATAACGGGAAGATCGTAATTGCATGAAAATCGAAAATCGCTTTTTTACAGGATCGCAGACATGGGCGCCCAGAGAAATTTGCCTGGGGGAGGAGGGACATAAAAAAAATTTCTATCGGGGCAAATTTCAAACTTGTAACAGTTTCAGTTTGGATTTTGCTTAGTGATGCAATTGTGTTTACATTACAAGCAATATTCTAAAAATCTAGAGAGCTGAAATAGTTTCATCGGCGCACCCGCGGATAGGGCAATAGGGGGCAAAAGCCCCCCCTTAAAAATGAAAGTCTCTTACAAATGAAAAAACGAAAATGCAGACGAACACTAAAGTGTCGGATAAATTGTCTTTATGTTAAAGATTTTATGCGGAAAATGTTAGTTACTAAAATAAATAGTTTCAGACAGTAGTAACTATTCAACTGAACTCGGTTATAATGTCATATTTATGACTTTATAACCGAGTGAAGTTATTAATAGGCTTGTATTCTATAAGGGAGGAAAAATACAGTATATGGCATTGTAAGGGAGTTGTCCTGTAAACGAGTTCAGCTGTATATGTATCTCTCTGAACGAAAATCTAGTATGTGTCACTGTATAGTTTGAACAGATGATATTGCTTGGAATAGATTTTTCCTAGTATTACATTATACGAGGGCTGTTCAATAAGTAATAAGACTAAAATTTAGTCTTTTTCAAAATAACTTCTGCGGCACGTAATGCATTTATCCCAACGTTCTGTCCACTTCTTAAAAACATGTAAAAGTCCGTTTTTTTTTTTTTTTTTTTTAAGCTTTTTCAAAACAGCCTCCGCAGCCATGCTTTGTTCCTTGCAAAATGTTTGCCTCGTAATGGTTTCTGAAGTTGAGGAAAGAGCCAGAAATCGCATGGAGCGAGATCAGGACTGTATGGAACTGCTGCAAAACATCCAGTTCGCAACGAGCATTATGTGGTCGGGCATTGTCATGGTGCAATAGGAAGCCATGTCGAAGCAATAGACGTTTCCTTTTAACGTGTAGTACTGTGTTAATCATTGTCTCTGTGATGGATATTGAAGGTCATCCCTCACGTTCAATATCTTCCACATTTTGCCGGCCTTCCTTAGAAGCTTTATGCCAGCGAAAAGTACTTGCTCTCGACATTGCTTCATTGTTGAAAGCTTCGCGTATCATGTCAAAGGTCTCCGATGCTGATTTTTTGCAGACGGACACAAAATTTAATCGCATAACGTTCTTCCAACGAAGCTTCCATTTCGACAACTGGTCGCGTCTCGTAGGCGTCCGCAAACAAGCTTCAGTTCAATCACGTGTTACTCAGGAGGATGAGTCTGTACACGCCATCTACCGGTAGCTTTTGTTAATACAGACAACTATCTTTTCTTATGACACAAACATTAACATTCCGATGAGTGGTTTCGCGGCAGTACAATTAGTCTTATTACTTACTGAACAGCCTGCGTATAAATAAAATACCTAGAGTAGTTTTTTTTTAAATTTTTATTTTTTAAAAGTTATCTATAAATTACTTTCTGGGCGAGAGTTTGATAAGATAACCCATAGATAGTCCGACAATTCTTGTTAGAGAATCACACTTTTAAATGTAGGGTTGATTTTTTATCACGCACATCCGGATATTAAATGGAAATTGTGCAAAAATAAAAGCATCTTACCTGTAGTGAAGAGGACGATGGCCTTGAGGCAACTGTACTCAGCGGCATCAACATGAAGAGCCTTTAATTTTTCTACTTGTTCTTGAAATATTCTTATATGGTCCATGAAAGCCACAACTCTGTCCGCAGCCATAGGAGATGCATGTAGCCCTGCGGCTGCCAGTAGAGGGGCTACATGCAAGGGCATCGAACATTGCGAGGCGTTGAGCACAAACAGTTCGCTCCACACTAACCTCAAAAGCGCCACCTGGTCGGTCACTTGAAGGTCAGGGAAGAATGGAATGTTCCGCGCCCATTCCACTGCACTGAACAGCAATCGGGCAGCTAGTTCACATATGTTGTCGATACCCATAATATTGTTCGGCTGCATGCACTGGGCGTACCTGGACGGCGGGTAAGGTTCCGCCCTCAACAACAGTGAGATGAAGCTGGACAGGTAGGAATGTGATCCATTCAGGGCGTCACCGTTGGTCAGTGGGATCTGGCCAGGAAGGGCGTGCTGGCTGGGGGGGACCCGCCCCCGCTGAACCGCTAAGGGAGGACATAAGAGACAACATGTAGAGCCCGGTTTACAACATGAAACAAACTGCATATTGCTTATCTCAAATAGTAAAAGTACACAAAAAAGAATGTTTATGAAGTGAAAAGGGGGACAGTCAAGCTGAGCTTATAATAGAAAGCTGACAGTTATTAGCTAGACAGATAGATATCTTATGAAGTAAGAAGTGCTAAAATTCAGAGAGAGGAATGCATAGCTAACTATATTTTAGTTTATATTAAGCAATGTTAGTTACGTTCTTTTAAAGTGTAATAAGTTTAACGAAGACAGGAAATTCAGAAACACCAGAAGGTTTCTATAGAGATACGAGGTGAGATGACAGATACAAACTTGCACAATGTAAGCAAATAAGACATTTAGATTTTTCTGTTAACATTGATTCAACCAAGCAAATATAATCAGTTACTAGTTAGTGAAAAATGCATTCAGCAGTTTCAATGAATATATGATATATAATCATAAAGTCATTTTCAGCAAGGTAAATACCTATATTTACAAGACTGGATATAATTCTCGTTGTTCTGCTTTATTGAACTAACACTGAATAATATTTATCAGCTCTATGGAAGAATAAAATTGCCATTAAATATCAGCTATTACGTCTCAGAAAAGCTGTTTATAAACAGCAATCTGTAACTGCTGAAATAAAACCGCGACAGTTATTTATATACTGGAATATGATTCACTTTCAAATTTCTACTCCCTTGTCAGATGTTTTTGTCCCTTTTGTATAAGCTTGAAAAATCACAAACCTTGGGAGGCTGTATATTATTTCTGACGTTTTACAGTACATATTATTCGGAACCCGCTTGAGGATAGTATATTATTTTGAATTCAAAGTGGAAGCAGAAAAATTTTCTACCGGCGGTTTTTAAAAAAGCGAGTAGTAACCATAATATGACTGACATTATCAATCAGCGTACGGGTAGACAGAAACGATTAACACACTCCAAGCCTCAGATGTGCAAGGTCTTATCAAGGGAGCCAAAGTGCATCTACTCTCTCTGTAAACATGATGCCTCAGAAAAGTCCAGCTGACTTGATTATTTTTTCTCTCTTTTTTCCCCGTTACTTGACGAGAAACAGCTAGCAACGGCGTACTGTAGATCAGTTGTCAGAGGCGTAGGACTTCTTAGAACATTTTTTTTTTCTTTCTTTTTTTCACGGGTGGTTTTATTTTGTGTAAATCTTAACCACAGACGATGACTGTTGACGTTAAATTGTTTCGGGTTATAAAAGAAGAAACGTTTTCTTGTTTTTTTAATGCATGGATATTTATAAATTATCCGTTTAAGATTTTCCTTTTCCTTTAAAATTATCGCTGAAAACAAGCTTCCAAGGAAACGTATCAAAAAATTGTATGTTTTTGCAGAAGAATTAAAAGTTTTTCTGGCGTTGCACTGCGAACTGATGACTATTTTATGAAATTATTTTTTTCAAGGTGATCTAATTCTGCTGTAATCTATTGGTGAAGAAGAAAAATTATAGTAAAACTATTTTGTTTTACAGGAAAAATAGTCAACATCGAAAATTTATACGAAGGAATGTTTACGCAAAAGCAGAAAATATTGACTGGCTTTTAAATCCTAAAATATTTCAATGCAATTTACTCTGCATTCGTGTGGATTTGGGGTTATGCGACTTGTTAAGTATGCCTTTTGAGAACTGCTGCAACACTCAAGAGATATTCCCCAATAATAAAATGCAAGTACTTAATGAATAATTTCATTCACTTCGAAATATCTTAAATTTCCTTGTACGCAAAGGAAGAGTAGATTTTAAAGCTAAAAATACTACTTTTGTAAAAATAAACATTCATAAATAACTGTTGATACTTTGATGGTGACTTTTCAAGCAGAACATCATATGAAAAATTCACAATGTTCTACATTCTTCTTTGAAATCCAGTAAAAAGGTTTTACTAATATATTAACTGGTACTTTTACCGTCAATATCACTTATACACTAATAACTGCTCTACTGAATAATTGAGGTAGATAGAAACTGACTATGAAAACAGTCTAATCACTGCATTAGTGTAATATTTATTATTTTGCAAAAGTGCTTTTTTTTACAGAGCCTGTTACTTAAATTTATTTATAAACTTTAGGAAATAGTTTCTAAAAGAAGCGCGTTTTACTTCTTAATTTAAAAAGGTCCATTCTGTTTCTTATCATTCTTCGACTTACAAAGTCAGCAATTTCTATCGAAACGTTTATCCTTATCGCAAATTCTTATCTATTTCGCACGCAAGAGGAGAAAGCTCAGCCAGAGTAAGAGAAAAGAAGGTTTATTTAAAAAATGGAAATCAGTATTTTCAAGTGCGCGTGTGCACTATAATACTTTTGACAGTTCACTTACGTGCTACTTTTTCTTTTATTGCATTGCATTAGAAATTATTTTACACGGGGTTTTTCTTATGCAGTAATATCTCCGACTAGCGTAAAGATTATTTAAATATGGCAGAAGTAAAGTGTAATAAGATTTTTTTATGCATAAAAAGTGTTAAGACACGTAAAATTGAACGGCACATGGATTAACATTTGGCTTTATTAAATGTTTTATACCGATTTAAACTTATGCATGTTTTTAGTTAAAATTACATATAGAAGTCATGCGCTTGTATAATCTTCCTATCAATAAGTAATTTTAAGATGGAATAATCAATTTTATAACAAGCTGTAAAAAGATGACTATAGCTATTTTCATAATCCGTAAAAAAAAAAACAAGAAAAACTAAATCTTCCTTAGGAGACTCTAACAATTTTTTATAGTTGTTTAATATATCTCTCGGCTTTTATTTAGGCGAGCTTTTAAGATGTGTCACTAGCTTGCCAGGCATCCAAAATATTCCAATGCTCTTCATTTCCGTTTACATTTTACACCAATTACAACTTTCAAAATTTCATTTAACTTTTAAATGCTTTCGCTGAATAGAAGGCATGAAAATTCTCTATTGAACGGTAAGTATTGAGATTAATCTATTATTAATACGAATCAATAGTGATCTAATCAAAACATTTCTGTTTGGAACTTATTTCATGAATTTGTTTGTAATAAACTTTGTCTTCAATTTCAGATCTTTGCTACCTTAGTATTACCGATAGAAAATAATTTCCTCAATCTTTTTTGAGTGAAAGCTCCTTTATAAAAACAATTTATTTTTCTTTCATGGGTCGTGTAAATTTGTGTTAGTAATATGCTAATTATTTTTTTAATTTGATGTAGACAAGTACATTCTTGAAATTCTAAGCGATATTTAATTTTTCGAGATCGCAAGGTTTTTGTCTTTACTTAGCTTCAAAGTACATTTTGCAATTTTTAAGCAGTTCGTAATCTACTGAATTCCTTAACATGTTCAGAGCATTATCTTCAAAAATTAATCAAAATTTATTTTCGTCTTTAGGTTACTTTCCACTGAAATGACAATAGCATGTTAGAAATCTGATGAAGCGGTGAGTAGAAGGAAACAAGGAAACTATAGATGGAATCTTTTGTTGGCTTCAAAAGAAAGGAAAAAAAATTAATATGCAAAATCTACTTTCACTGTTTCAAAAAAGAAAACACGGACGATTTTCCCTAGAACTTCCTTTCCACCCTCTAATAATACCTAACGGCGAAAACAGATGAAAATGGTTCGTGAATCGTGCGCGGAAAAGAACAACTCTACTCCACCCTCTAGCAGACGAACGTCTGCGGAGTTTGGCGGGCAGGAGGTTCTTTTTCAGTCGGCTGGCGCGCCGACCAAAAGAACGCCCCCTTCTCCTCTAGCATTTTTCTCTCTTTTTTTTTTTTTTCCAGGCGCGAGAGAGAGCAAAACTAATAAATTGCAATTGAAATAATAAAAAAAAATAGGTCTACGTTTGTCACAAGCACATCCCATGTATGTAGTTCCTGCGTACGTAGCTCGTCAGCCGTTTCAGGAGTGATTGAGTTTCAAATTTACAGTTTTGGCGACACTTTTTTGTATGTTCTTGTTAGTAATGAATGTAATTCTCGAATTCGGGCTGAGGATTTTTCCTAGCTGGGTTAACGGTCTTTTTTTTTTTTTTTTTTTTAATGAATCTGACGTCTAATTTATTTTTGAATGCTGTAACTTTCTCAGCGACATGTGGACTGACATATTCTAGGCTAACAGCGTCACTGACTACCTTTTTTTTTAATTAAATTACTTTTATTAGCTCATTCTAACACTTTAACGCGCAGTGTGCCCTCTCTGGGAACATCAAACTCTGACGTTTTGACTGTTGCCAGTCACGAAGAATAGATTTGATTTCTATAAAAATAGTTGCGGGTGACAGAGCTCCACGAGAATCTTTTACTTTTTAGCGCGTCATTTCCCGTAAAAAAAAAAATTGTCACGATTATTTTTAACAGCACTGACATCTGCTGAACACCAGCGAGAACAGCTGGATAGATTGCCCAATGCTGAAAAAAGGGCAGCCGTTACCATCGCTCGACTTAACTACCAGCAAGATGGCGGACGATCAAAGTGTTCATCGCGTGCCACAGATCTAGAGACCCTTTTTTTGACACAGCTGGCTGCCCTTTTTTTCAGCATTGGGAAAGGGTTGCGCCTCAAAGGGTTAAAAGGTTTTAGACGCAAGGGAAAGTCACCAGAAAGCAAAAATCATGCATGTTTTTCGGTAATACACTCTTAATTTGTGATTCCCGAGTATCAGTTGTTTCAGGACAAATAATAATTTAAAATTTATTGTTTAGACGACATTTTTTTTGGGGGGGGGGGGGGTCATAATCAGTGCTGAACACGAATTTCGAATTTCAATCTGATCTAATTTTTATTATTATAGCTTTTGGCAGCTAAACGCAAGCCTATCCTTCAAAGCACTTTAAACAAATTAACTTAAATTATGCTTTAATTTTAAATGTATAAAATAAAATTATTGTGAAGAACAAGACGTGGAAAATTGGAGCTGATAGATGTAAAGAAAAATACTCGCTTCTGTTTGTTACGACTATTTTTTTTTTTTCCCCTTATGAACAACATTTGGTGTAAAATTTATAAAAACTGTTTATAACACACATAAATTGTACTTATTACACAAAAGTTTTTATTAATTTTATATTTTAAAAGCCAGTTTTTGTTGGGTGTTTTTTCGTTAACATTAGGTAGTCCTTGCTTTGATCATAACTTTTATGTCCTTTGGTGATTTGCAAAAACATTTTGAAATTTAAGATTTTGCTGAATATAATTAAATATAAAATTCTTAAACTGACAGGAGGTACATTCGTCTTGAGATAATCCAGAAAATTATTATTATTACTATTTTGTATAGAATAATAAATTTAATCGCTAAATTCGTGAAAGTTGTGAAAACCTTAATTTATATTTTGCTCTAGATTTCAATTATTCAGAAGCTGCTAATGGGCGATTGTGCTAATTTTTCCTTTAAAAAAAAACTACAATCGTGACATACAGCACATAAAAATCTCATTTTGTGATAAACATTTTGTGCTAAACTGATTTTTTGTGACATAGAAATTTTACACGATTTTTGAATTTAATTTCGTTCGGACGAATCATAATAGGTTTTTTTTTTCCCTTGTTTTTCTCCTTTTATTTTGAATGCGACTTCACGTGACTATCAAATTTAACTTATAAAATATTATTTTTTTAAAAATCAGATATATTCATAGCAGGGATATCCTTTCGCATACACGAAATTTTTGTCTTTTCCAGAATAATGCGTTTAACTTCTCTTTTTTAATCAATCTGGCTTTCGAATGATTACGTTGTACATATATCGATTATCTTAGCATCCCTATTTTTTGTTTACAATAAAATCTTATTGCAAAGAAGTTCACTCATAAGAATATTTCAGATTAACAAATAAAATATTTCTATTCAAATAAAACAATATAGTATTATAAAGTCGGTGACACTTAAATGTCACTTTGATGAACTTTTCTGTGTTAAGGATTGATTGTACGGATCAGTCCCTTGAAATTCGTTATATACTGATATTAGGGCTGTACCTTTTAATACGGATGAATGATAGTTTGCCGCGGTTTATGCAAGTCGTTAAATTTGTATGCCTGACCTGACCATATCCACAAATCAGAGGTTTGTTAACGATATGGATAGATTCATTTGCACAAATGAAAGATAATTTCAGTACAAGAGTTAGTATCTCTCTTATTTTTAAAAAATTGTACGTCTGATTTTTAAAAACTTTAAAAAAAAAATAGGGGGGGGGGAGAAAGTGATAAATTCAAATGATATCATTAATACAGAATAAAATTATTGAAAAAAGTTTAATGCCAATTTTTATCAAAACAATAGGCACATCCTAAGGAAAATGGTCATCATCATCATCATCATCATCTGCATGATTATCATCGGTCAATTCACCGGAGAACAGGTCTTCCGCGGTTTCGGTATCCTCTGTGTTAGTATTCTACACTTTTCTTGGCAGTCAGAGTCCTTGTCCATATGTTCAATACGTTCCAATATATATATACATATATATTGGAACGTATGGGGTGGTTAGTTAGATGGTGAATTCTTGTGCATCCCTCTACAGTTCTTAAAAATTTCATTTCAGAAGCAAATATCTAGGGTCGTTCACCGGATCTCTGTGGGAAAAGATCAGTTGGTAAAAAATGCTTGAGAAAATTATGTCAGTATGTTTAGTTTTAAACAGCAGTTGAACTGAAATATTAAGCTAAATTTTTCATTTGTTAATAAATTAAAACAATAAAGATTTTTTTTAAATGATGATTTGTCAAAACACAATTTGAGAAAGCCTCTTTAGAAGAGAGTTGAATAAATAATCAATGTATTATGATTTTTTTCCCCAGTGCACTAGTGTTTTCTTTTAGAAATTTTAATTAAAATGAAGCACAGACGTCATAAAATATTTTTTTTTTAGCATTAGTTCAATAGAAGTTTGACCTGTAGGTATAAAAATCATTTTAAATAAATTGCTTTTCATTTCATTCATTTATTAATAAATTAAAAAGATAGATTATTTTTAATGATGATTTGTCAAAGCAAATTTGTGAAGCCTCTGCAGAAGCCAGTTGAATAAATAATCAATAAATTATGATTCTCTCCCCCCAGTACGTTAGTGTTTTCTTTTAGAAATTTTAATTAAAATGAAGCACAGTCGTCATAAAACATTTCTTGTTAGCATTTGTTCAATAGAAGTTTGACCTGCAGGTATAAAAACTGACTTCCAGCTGCTTCTGACCTATATTTTACAATGCAAATTCTTAAATTTATGATACAAAAGCATTTTAAATTATTTTAGCACTCATTTGAAATTCAAGCACAAGTTTAAACCACT
The DNA here is from genome assembly GCA_038373885.1 of Cheiracanthium punctorium. Taxonomy (NCBI): domain Eukaryota; kingdom Metazoa; phylum Arthropoda; class Arachnida; order Araneae; family Cheiracanthiidae; genus Cheiracanthium; species Cheiracanthium punctorium. Next base: position 37,228 of record JAWZYV010012216.1, on the reverse strand, counting down.
CACTAAGCTTGATGAAGAAAAAGAAATAATAAAACAAACCTGCGGTACCTGCTAATTTGATTAATTATTACATCATTTGACTGATCACTGCGGCTAAACGCATTAATCTAGAAAACGACTGTTCTTAAAAATGCATGCATATAGGAGGAGATCCTTTCGTATTAAAATGCTTCACGAATTTTGCCGGCAATTTATCACGCAGAGTCGAAGAAATGTAATCATATTATTATAAAAGCGCATGATCATGGCTCCAAAATAGTGTGATCTGGCGACCTCTTAAATAAGATTACCGTTCGGGAAAAAGTTAGGGGTCGCACAGAGAGGCCAGAGCGTGATTATACGTTTTAGAAAAAGTTGCTGGCGTGCGAAGACTGCTCCATGAAGAGATCTCGGGTTAAAACATTTGTAAATGTCAGTCGCTAAATATTATTATTATTTGTTGGCTTTCTTTCTCCGGGACGGTGACTGTTGTGTGTTTGAAAGCCAAACCGCCCGTATATACACGTACGTACGGGGCTTGATTCGGTGATAAGCCGAAAATGGGTAAAGATCCATTACGGCTTAATAATTGGGTCACATGGTGTGGAGTATGAATTTATTATGGGGAGAGAAGCCGGAATATATTTGTGGAAGAATTTCGGCGTCTCCCATTATTCTTCCAGAAGATGCGCGCGCGGGGCAACAAAGTTTTGAATGATAAAGTTCATTAACATTTTATCTATGGAATTAAAGAATTAAGAAAGGGTTTCTGCTGGGGGGATTATGTGTATGTGTGTGTGCGAGAAGGAGAGATGAAATCGCCTTGAAGGGAGAATTTCCTACTCCGGGTGAAAAGAATGAATGCATTATACATGCACATCAATATGAATATATTTAAATGATACATCATTTATCATTATTCATAAACGGAGAAACACATATTAACAGGTTAAAGATTATCTTAATGTATTGCTTTGATTAAACTCTGTCATCGTTTAATGGTGTGGTTCGAGTAAGATTCTCACAGTAATGTTTCTAAAGTGAATTGCGCATTTTTTTTTTTCCCACCCTTCGTTTCAGTTCGCGTGAGTTTGTTTGCAAATGATTACCTTTGTTAGCAAATTTAATGATAACATGGTTTTGAATAATCACTTGAGCCGATCGCTTGATTTAAATTGCACACTGAAATAGTAAAATGAAAAAAAATGCTTGTAATTCAACTTAGAGTTCCAAAAGACTGTATTTTTCCCCCCCTCTCCTTTCTTTCTGGTATTCAGTGACATCTTTTATTGCAATATAACAGAAATAAAATATTGCAATTAACTGTGAGCGGTGTAAATTGCTCGAATTTGTTAAATTTTGAGGAAGTTTAACGTCAGTTAAACAATAATAAATCGATTTTGCAAAATCTAACATCGAAATTTTGAGGAGTTACAGATGGAGATGTTTATTATATTCCTTCATTAGAAAGCAATAAAATATATTAAATGCTTAATACTCTTCAAGTTATGTGAAACCTCACTTGCGCTAGACATAAAATACTCAATAAATGTAAACACTAAACAATTTGGCAGAAAACTTTAGATGAGAAGTGTAGCTAAACACTTACTCACTTTGTAGACGTATTATTTACAAATATTTACTATTAAAATGATTATCAGAATGAGTGCAATTTTTACAAATGCATGCGTGTTTTTTCAATTTATTAAGCTCTAAAGAGTTACATTTTTGTTCATTTTGTTTAATTATTTACTTATTTAAGGGTGGGGGGTCGAGGGGTACAAAACTCCTCCCCCACGAAATTTTGATTTTTGTTACTAAAATGATAATGTTATAATGTCTCAGAAAATACCTTTTTAACCGTTTGGACCACCTCCGAAATTTTTGACCCCCCCAAATGTTCTTCAATTGGGGGGGGCTTTAACGCCCCTCCCTTAAATACGTCCTAGCCCCTGGTGTTGAATTTTTGAGCTTTTTTTCAGCGGATAATAAATCCCCTGACCATCTTTACACAATTACCAAGTTTGATAACATTTGGTCCAGTAATTTTCCTTTTCTGATCGTTTTAAAGCGGAACTTTAATAATAATCACCCGGCAAATGAATGTCAATAACAATATATATTGCTAGACAGACTAGTGTTGTTAAATTCTCGGTAATAATCTTTTGGAGAATATTCTTGTCGACGAAAATTGAGAATTTTCTCTTGAAAAATATGAAAGAAATTAAATACGCAGTGATCGCGATAACGCCTCTAGATGCGTATTTCACGCTTTAGAAATTCAGAATACGCCTTACAAATTTCGGAATGCGTATTTTTATGCATTGCTTTTCCACATAAAATTAGGTATATTTTGATAAATAATTATGATTTGCTGATTTTAAATTTTAAAAATCCAATTATGGCACTAGTTTTTGTTGAACTGAAATTTATGTACCTAGATGTATAGTCAGTTATTATTTATTTGTCAAATGCAATTTAATTATGTATTTGAATATTTAGCATAATTGTTCGTTGCTTTAAATACTCCTTTGGAAAAGAAAATACTCTTTCTAAAAAGGTTAAGGAGTATTTTTACTCTTTTGAAAAAATACTAGATCGATCACTGCTTATACGTGAAGTAAATATTTTTCTTTTATCTCTTTTTAAACTCTTACTACGCAATTCAAATTTTTAGTTTATTACTGGACACCCTTTCAATATGCCACAACCCTAATTTTACGCAGAAATCAGTTCATCTTCATTAAAACTTATAGTGCACTAGCTGAAGTACCCGTCGTTGACGTGTTAGTATGCAATGCAGATTTTCAAAAAGCCTGAATTTTCGTCAGCCTCAATATAAAGAATGGAATTAGCATTTTGGCAAATCATTCGGTTCAGTCATTTTTACGAGATGTGCGGACAAAATAAGCGTAGTGGACACATTTTTTTTTGGGGGGGGGGAGGCGGGGGGGAGGGATGGACAGCTATACTTGGTTTCCCAAGTGCTTGAAACGGATAGAGATCGGAAAATGTTTGAATTTCAAGTAATGTACAGACAAAAGTCTAATTTTATTTATATAGATTTCTCTTCAGGTATATTAATGAGCAGAAAAGTTGAAACCAAGTCTTTTAAGTACTGCGATGTGCACCTTTAATTTGAAAACGAATAATTCAGATTTTCAAATTTTATCTAGAGTCATGTAGGTATTTAAGAAAAAGAGCATTGGCTAAAAGAATCTATCGGAATGTTGAAGGATATCTCGATTTTATTTAGTAGAATAAAGGGATTTTTTTTTTTTTTTTTTTTTTTGGCTACTGATTCTTTGCGGCCCGATGCGGTTGCACCCCTCGTACCCCCTAATCACGGCTCTGCTAATGATAAAAACAGAAAACATTACTGGTGTAGAATCTTATGTTCGATATGTCATCAATAGTATGCGATCTAATTGCACTTAACTGCTAAACTATAATTATTTTGCCTTTTACCATGTGAACGATCGATCATTCGATTAATGAAAACTAATACTTATCGTTCAGTTAAAAGATCTCTAAGTAGAAAAAAAGACCCGTCTTAAAAGAAATGTGTAATTTTAACTGAAGAAGTACCCAAATAAATCTTTAAATGTAAGCACATAATTATCAAATCTTTACAAACTATATATTCTATAAAAATACGCAATACAAGTAATAAATTAATATTTTGGCGAAAATGTATCAATTTTTAAAAATCTTCGCGTTAATTTTTTTAAGTTCTCTGCATCGAAACAGATCTGTAAAAAGGCAACTCGTTTTTGTGTTTTTTACTTTTAAAAAAAAACGCTTTTTGTAATAGCAACGAATGTTTCAAAAGGTATTCTTAGTTTTAGCAATTTAATTAAAATGATTAGTACATTAATTAATTAATAAATAACAAGGGTCAAATTGAAATCATGAGTTTTTGGTTTTGGTTGGTTGGCTTATGGATTAAGGCCGATTGACTACACTATTATTTTTAATTTTTTTAAAAAGAAATATTGGTTATGATAAAAGAGCCACATTGAAGACAACATACTCTAGCTACTCTAACAAAAAATGTGAATGCAAAATCCCTGAATACTACATAATTAACTGAAAAAAAAAAATTTAATGCTATATTTAGGGAGGTCGGGGGAATCTTAGAATGAAATACACAAGATTTTCCACGATCCATTCCAAGATCCATTTACACAAGAAATACACAAGACATACAAAAAGATTTCTGGGAAAGTCTTCACAATTACGAAAATAACATGAATTTCACGAAAAACAACTTGTTAACGCCGTCTTTAAAGTTAACAGCCAGTATATTCATTACAACGCAGACGTGGGCAATCTCGGGCAAATACCTCCCATCAGTTTTCCTTTCTTTGGAGAGGCCCTGAAGTAGGGGGTTCTCATTCCCCCCACAGGCAGTGGTTCCCCAAAAGAAATAAACATTCTACTCGGAGGGGAGGTACAGTGACACGAGGCATCTTGACCTACATATTTTACTGGGAAAACAAAGTGAGATTTCCTGGATTAGATTCTCACTCCTCAAAGAGTATAAAATATAGTGGTTGTTTAATGTTGACGTGCAAGGGTTGTTGAGCAAAAATTTTAATACTCATTACTATTTACTTGTAAAATAAGGTGAAATTTCTTGGCTTAGATATTTTCACTCCTCAAAGAGTGTAAAATATAGTAGTTGTTTAATATATGCGTGTAAGGGTTGTTGAGCGAAAATTTCAATACTCATTACTATTTACTTGGAAAAGAAGGTGAAATTTCTTAACTTAGATATTTTCACTCCTCAAAGAGTGCAAAATATAGTGGTTGTTTAATATAGACGTGCAAGGGTTGTTGAGCGAAAATTTCAATACTCATTTACGCTTAGACTGGAATAGCAAAACAAAGAGCCAGTTTTATTGTGAGAATATATACGTTTAAGTTTTAGACAACATATATATATCTATAGGTCTAAATATTATTATCGGCTAATTTTTTCAGCAAGAACTTAAGACATTTAATAGTTGTTCAAATGATAGATTTAGGAAATCTAAAATCACTGTAATCCAAGTTTTTTTAGCGGAAATCTGTACTCTAAGAATAGATTTGTACATCTGAATGATCTAATACACTTTGAACTTTTTTTCAACCCCGAAAAAATTTGGACTTCTCTGAGTTGAATATAAGAAATAAATTTGAGTGGTCTAACATGAGAATGAGTCAACAGGAATTCGTAACTAAAGGTTTACAGAAGTGAAAAGGCTAGTAGCTGTAAATAGCAAGAGAAAGCAAGTGGTAAATCAGGCAGGTGATTGGCAAGTAAATAAACGATTTGAAAGCAAGATTGAAAAGAATATACATAAAAGCTGTAAACTAATGAAATATTTTAAAAATAACATTTTATAACGCTTTCAACGATAATCTAAATTGTGATGTTCCACTGCAATAATTCGTAAGTTCTTGTTAGTAAAGTTATAAAAAAAACATATGATGTTATAAATAATTATTTCAATACAATCACTTTGCACAGTGCATTTCTGAGCCATACAACTATTTTCAATCCTGCATCCCACGTAATTTTGAAATAAATGTGCAGAATATTCCTTTATTACGTCATAGTTCCGTATATTGCTCGGATATTTATAGGATTTTCGCTCGCTTAATGACGATGCGTTAGTGACATAATCTTTAGTTCCGGATTCACTGATTAGTCCGAAAATGAACGGCAGTAATGGTTCATAATCCATAACGAGGATTTTGTAGATATTAAGGAATTTGCTAAAAAACATTGCCATTGGTGAATATAATATAACTTTTTTTTTATTTTTTTCAGAGGTTTTTTAATTTAACAATGTAACATCCACGAACACGCATTAAATAAATATTTTCAAACTGCCTTTTTTAAGCCTTAATTAAAATAATTTGGGTTTGCAGGGATTTCAAAATCAAATTCTAAACATGGAATGCCATTTTCAATACGAAACACCAATTGCTTTCCTAATTTAAATATATAAATTTATACGAAATTCTAAACATAAAATGTCATTTGCCATTTCTAAGGTGAGATAAGAATTGCTTTTATAATTAAAAAAATATTAATTTAGATGTAAATTAAGAATAAGGCTCAGTTTAAATTAACATTATTCTTTTATAACGTTCGTATAGATTATATCCAGTCTTGTATTTGTAACACAAATTTTTGCTTAAACTCAATACACATAAATAGCAATGAATAAATATGTAATACAAATATCACTGTTTTAAAATTTAAAGAAATCTAAACCTTGATTAATAAGCAATATTCAGAAAAAAAAGTGTAAACAAATACTTAATATTATTTTTAAACTGCACAATTAAATATGTTTATTGCATCTATAGAATGAAGAAAACTTTTTATAAAAATAGTTTTAAAATTTTGTGTTTTGGCACTTATTTTACATAATAGATAGAAAAATATCAAAATAATTGAGTACTATGGATTTTCGACTAACTCTTTTATGAGAAAACTAGCAATGGAGGGTATATAAACTTGAATTTTAAAAAGTACATGGGGAAACAAAACAGTTATATTATTAATATAAAAAGAATGTGAATAAAACACGAGTGAAATTGAGTAAGCAGGAAAGGGTGAATCAGAGATCATGTAGTTGGCAGCACAGCTAATTGTAAACAATGATTCTTATTGCACATTTCAGGTGTCATTTCATGTTATTCGTGTCATAAGCATTAAATTTAAGGCGTCAAAAATAAAATTTTCTATAAAATTGTTAAAGTGAAACAATAACAATAGTTGCCATTAACATTATATGTCTCTATCACAAGCATAAATTTATGCGTTACCCTTTACATATAAATTTATTAACTTGAAAACTGTGAACATTTTCCGTTTAAAATGCTTGTTATAGCATTGATTTGAACTTGATTTTTATCGAGCTAGTACAGCCTGTAAAACATGTCAGACTCGAAATCAGTTGCTGCAATATTAATAATTATTTATTTTATAAACCCGACAAAGGTTTCTTTTTATAAATAATGCAACTTTCCAGCAATTTAAAAAATAAATTAACTTCAGATGCGAAATGTCTCTGCACAAGCGGTACTACGCACTCCTAAAACGATAAACCTTTAAAAATTTAGGGGGAAATCTCCAACTCAATTACTGTGAAGTATTTTTTGAATGGATGGCATCCTAATTTTGCGATCTGTTGCCAGTGTTTAAGAATTTTCTTCTTGAAATTGAAAAAGTATACACAGGGTTGCCACTCTAATTTCTGAAAAAAAATTCCCTGACTTTTCCAGGTTTTCCAGACCATCATGTGGTAAAAATCCAGACTATTTTTTATGTTTATGATGTCAAATTTGTATATTTTCTTTGATATTTTTAGCTTCCCAAAGTTAAACGTTGTTTGTTTACAAACACTGATTTTCCAGTCCAAATTACATGATTTTCCAGGTTTTGGGCTAAAATTTGCAATTTTCCCTGACTTCTCCCTGACTTTTTTTGCCAAAATGAAATTCCCTGACTTTTCCAGGTTTTCCCTGACCAGTGGCAACCCTGATACAGATTTATTTTACTCAAGCATGTACATTCCAATTCGTCTTCTTCCTATTCGTCAATTCGAGTCTGACATGTTTTACAGGCTGTACTAGCTCGATAAAAAGCAAGTTAAATCAATGCTATAACAAGCATTTTAAACGGAAAATGTTCACGGTTTTCAAGTTATAAATTTATATGTAAAAAGTAACGCATTAATTTATGCTTGTGATAGAGACGTATAATGTTAATGGTAACTATTAAGTATTGTGCAACACTACGTATTTTAGAGCAATAACAAAAATTGATATCAAATTCCCTTTAAATCTGAAAGGTGTTTTATATAATTAGTTTTTCGTTTCGATTGATTAATTAAATTGCTTTTTTTTTCCTCTAACAAATGCTGAAAAAAAATTTCTGTATACTGAGTTAATTCAAGAAAAATACTGAATTGTTATAATTTTGAAATACAAGATGTTTATTTTGGAAAAAAAATAGAAGGAAGTTTAAAGAATTTTATTATTATTTTCAGTTATAAATGGTTTACCTACGCAACTTTAAAATAAAAATGCCTTTTTCTAACCTAAATCAACTAAAATCTATTAAAAATACAATATGCTTTAATCACTGTTTTATGTGTTTCGTTGGTTCGTAATACATTTTGTAGTACCAATTCAATATTTGCAAATTTACTTCAGTAAAGTGCCTCAACATTTTAACTTCTTTGATACATACAGTGATTTTTAACTGCAAAAGAAAAAGTATTCTTTAAATAAAACTGACTTAAAAAAAAAATTATATAAAATAAATCGTACTTACATTAATCCTTGCATTCATTATTTTAGGTTTTTTCAGGAATGGAATTCCGAAATATGTGCTTTAAATTTCAAATAATAATAATAACAAACGAATGAAACATGATCCTCACTAATACCGTAATTCAGGATGCCATAAACTTCGCAGAAATTCAGCATCATATTCCAGGAATTTCTATTGTTGTCCTGGAGTAATGCGGGGGGACCTGTTGTCAGAGGAAAGAATAACAGCCATGCACCTGGCGCCAGTTGAATGATTAGGTTAAAGGTTCCTGGAAGTTGCTAGGACAGGAGCAACCTGTCACGAAGCAACAAAGGGAGGATTTAGGGGGTTTAACCTGAAAAACACTCGGAAAGCAACCTTTCTTTGTAACATATCTCAATACATCGGTACTGGATTTCAGTCTCCCTTTCTACTTTTTCTGTATTTTCATAAAACAGTTCTTACTTTCCAAATTAAATTATATTGGGTTTTTCGAAATCTTATAATTTTATTAATAAATTGACTTTAAAATATATTTCTTATCTGTAGTAATGCTCAAATTCTTGATGAGTTTTAAATTCACGAGGATAAATTTTACAAATTGAACCTGAATATGGTTACTACGACTAAATCACAAATAATTACCAATGGTTTAGAGATTTAGATCTTTAAAGATGCAAAAAATTTTAACGTTCTTGGGTAATGAACAACAGAGAGAAATCTGTCGACAGAGTATTCTATCACTGCATATTCACAGCTCTTGGGAATAATGGACAGTTGGCAGGGGTCTTAGTCCGTATAATTTAGGATTTGTAGTTAGCGCCTCAGACTGACTCGATATATCGAAATAATTGCTTTAGAATCCTGCGGACATATTTGCTCCATCGAGCACAGGTTCTCTCCTGGGGACTTTCTGGATAAGTGGAGGTTGTTGACCCATATTGGTGCGTAGGTTTTGGGGGATACCAGAACATTCCTCCAAAAGAATGTGATGTGCAATGGTTGATATTCTCTCACTGCTTGTGACAACATGGTGGTAGGGTCCCCACGAGCCGTGCTGCTTCACTACATGAAATCTGCTGTACTCAATCAACAATTTAATTTTTTTTTTTAAACGGGGGGAACAGGGCAACGTGGTGACAACTGAGGGGCTGACCTGGGCACCTACCCTCCCGTCGCATTCCCATCTTGAGGCATTTCTTCAGCCGGCAGTACTGGCATTGGTTCCGGTGGTGCTGGTCGATCGGACAGTTCCGGTTGCCCCGGCACTGGTAGGTCAGATTCCTGCGGACACTGCGTTTGAAGAAGGACTTGCAGCCCTCGCACGTGAACTGGCCATAGTGCTTGCCGCTGGACTTGTCGCCGCAGACCACGCACTCGATGTGCTGCTGGGGCCCGCCGTTTTTTTCCGAGCTGGACGGCGTGACGGCTTGGGGCGGCCCGCCGGCCAGGTCGGTGCTGCCGTCGCGCCACGGCGTTACGGCCAGAGCCGCCATGCAACCGCTGAGAACACGCGCTGGATTGTGACGCAATACCCGTCTTCCTTAACCGTCTGACGCACGTTCGAACACAAGACGGACGCTGGCCGTTCGGTTTGTTTATTTTTTGCGCCCGCTCACTTCACACGCTGGGGCGTGCTGTCCTCCGATCCTCCGGCCATGTAACCGGCACGCGCCGCAACGACACAGGTGACACTGGCTTATGACGCAATATTATCTTTGTTGACCGTCCACACAATGTCCAAGACTCTTGTATTCTCTTTTTATTTTCTTGTTTATAATTCGTTTTGCGCCCGCTCACTTCACGCAGGGCGTGCTGTCCTCCGAACCGCTGAGGCCATGCTGCTTCGCTCTGCCTTTAACCTCGGGTCCCGACCCCGAGCAACCGACTTACCATCCGCGAAAGAACGAGCGTTCGAGAGCGAGCAAGACTTCACCACCAAAAAACACACACACAAAAACAGAATGGAAAAGGCCACCAGAGATCAAGCGAGCGCGCGCGCAAACACACACACAGCCACTTCTGCTAGGAGCAGACGACGGACTGAAGAGCGGCATAGCGGGATGGAAGTGAGGAGGAGGGGAGAGAGGGAGGGGTCGCAAGCCTGGTCATGTGACTCCCTCCGGGGGCGGGGAGGCAGCGGGGGTGAGAGCAGAATAGAGCGTGCTCTTTTGGACCTTTGGCTGACAGGACTCTCCGGAGTGCGCAGAAAGGGTCGGACTATGCCAGATATTATGTTGATGTCGGTTGGTTTTCTCTCGCGTTTTTCCTACACGCACATGCACTCGGAAGAGAAGAAGTCTTTATTTGCTTTTATATAAATTGTGGCATTTCGGGATTAAAATAGAATACCCACGCCGCCGTGTGTGTGTGCAACACCGGGGACTTCCCTTTTGACCTCGGGACTGTTTCAATGACGGGTTATTATTTTTTATTTCTCCTCGCCTACTAAATGTCGGCTTTTGAAAATGGGTGCGAAAAAAATGGTCGCGCTGGACAGTGATTTATTTATTCCATAAAATAGGAGCGAGGATAAGCGTGTGGTTACTGTAAAACATATTGGTATGGGGAATATTTAAAATTAACAACATTTGAATATTAGTTATCTAATCATAACACAAGTCTTTAATTCTTAGTACTTTAACTCAAAGAAGAAATATCGCATAACGTGCTGTCAGTTTTCACAAATTTTATTGTTAAGTGAAAAGCCCAATGAAGGCAAACGGTGGGCCCTTGGCAAAAAAAAAAAAAAAATATGGCCCCCACGTTAATCCACCCCCCCCCCCCTCTCTTCCAAAAACCAATTACGATGGGTTTGTTCTGAGAAGTTTTAAACATCTCCCCCCCTGCAAACACAAAATTTTAGTTTAAGTAATCTGAAATAAACGAATATATATATGCTGTCAATGAAACAAATAACATGAGCGAAATGTCACGTCAAAATGCTACATCTCAGTTGCCAACATGTACGGAATTACATAACCACTTTTTGTAAACAGTAATTTTTTTCAATTTTTTTTTTTCCAATAACAACCAATTAATGCATTGAATTAAAAACTTTTGCTGTTATCCAACCTTAAAAATACTGTTAACAAAAAAATGGTTAGTAATGTTCCGTACATGTTGGGAGCTCTGCTATATCGACTGTAGAGCATTCGTCGAATTGAAAAGAGGTTTAAACTAAGTTATACGCATGTAAATTTGAATTATTTTTCATGGTTCATATTTTATAATTAAAAAATAATGTAATGTTAACGATTTTTCCCTCCTTTGTTATTCTCTAAAATTATAAACAGGCTTCGTACGGATCCTAGGTTTGCCAAAATTCCGAACTTTTGAAATGCTATCGTTGAATGGTCTAATACTTTAAAAGTAGTCCTGCGTTTTTATATAATACAGCAAGAAGTTATCTGGAGTATCTCAAATAGGGGGGCATTTTAGGACAAATTTTGAAACGTTCGGAATTTTGGCTATTTAAGGACCCGTACGAACCCTGTCTAAAATATAAGATTTTTTGGGACTCTAAACCTAAACTCTATGATAATGTCCAAAACGCTGCTGCATTGGGCAAAAAAACCCTCTATGGGCCCTGGGCAGTTTACCCTGCTGATAATGTAGCACTGATTACGAGTTCATTCTTTATAAAACGTCATATTTCAGTGGAAATTTTCCATTTACAGCTTCGCATACCTGCCAACTTTTACGGATTATCCGTAAAATATACGGATTTTGCCATTAATTTACTGATCTACGGAGATGAGGAGTAATTTTACGGATTGCTCGGCTAATTTCGAAGTTCGCAATTTCATACAATTCAATCTTCTTCCATCCGTCTAGAGAATATATATTTTCCCTTCAGCACTCCTTTATTTAAATATCCAATGCCATAAGAGTAAAAATTGACTCCCATTTTGAATTTAAAATAATTTTTAACCCCCCCCCCCCCCTCTCCTTCCTCTTTCAAGGAAACCAATATAGAAAAAACACTTTATTGAATGGGGCATGTTCAGATTTTGAATTCAATCTTTTTCCATCGCTCTTGTGAGTAAATATTTTTCTTTTAGAACTCTTTCATTTAAAGCGTTAATGCCGTAAGGATGAAAACTGATTCCTATTTTAAATTAAATTTCCCCCCCCCCCTCCCTAATTAAACCAGGTAAGAAAACTAACACTAAGTAGAGCAGGCTCAGTTATGAATGAAAATGATTTAATAAAAATAAAAAATATTTTGACCAGAAATAAACTTAGCTTAACAAGAGCAGAAATTATTAGTACCAAAAAAAATAAATGAACTCAGTTTTACTGATGGGAGGTAAAAATTTACTGAAATGAGGACATAATTTTACTGATGTTAATTTTCTTAGGTTGGCAGGTATGCCTTCGCTTCCCCCACACACACAACTCGTACTCCTAAATTTTACTTTTAAGACGTGAATTAATTAATTAGTTAAAAAAAATATGAATGAAAGATAAATTTCAATGTGTTTGTATAATTGACCTTTATATGAATGTATTATTATTGTTTCATAAATAATACTCGCTAGTCAGGTAGATTTTAAGATCCAAAATTGAAACAGTTGTCCCAAGCTATCAGTTATCATAAGTATTTAAAATTTAATTTTGGTTGCTTTGTTATAAAAAGAATTAAGAAAAACTCCAAACTACTACACATTTGATTTGGGAAATATGTAAGAATATTTTCAGTCAATTATTTAAAAAAGTTTAGATGATGAGCTCGAAATGACTCAACATAAAAAAAAAAAAATAAATAAATAAAAATGAAAAACCTCAAATAATTGTAGTTCATCTTTTCAGAATAATTCTTGCTTTGTCAAATGCATGTTTATAAATTTCAACAAAAGAGTATTTTACGTGCATAAATTAATTTATAAAACTTATTTTTAATACGTTTTAAGGCACCATATCCAATCTATTAAAAAGCTAGTTTAATCAGCATACCGAATCAGAAAACAAATAATTTTAAAATGTTCGCGTGGAAGTAAATGTTCGAAAATTACCCATACTGATAAAAAAAAGAGAAAAATTAGAGAGCAAACTAGTAAAAGTGCACAAAAATAACATATTAAAAAAAAAAAAAAAAAATAGGTAGGCACCTTTCTTATGGACCTTAGAAGTCAGCGAGCATTATCTTTGTTGACTCCAGAAAATCGTAATTGCACTGAAATAACAAAAACGTTCTCAGAAGACATAAAGTTTGTCAACATTTTAAAGAATTTTGATAGTTCAAGTCTACATTTTTTTTTTTTCTTTTCTGTCTGCTTTCTGATGAATTTTCTCTCACTCCCACTGCCCTTTAACTGCAGATTTATATATTATGATTTCGATATTTATGAAACGATTTATGTTCGTTAAAAAAGAAACATTAAATATACAAGATTGTTTCTACATATGATCCATTCTGACAATGAACAAATTTTTTGTCATCTAAGAGATGATATCAAGAAAATCAAATCAATATTATTTTAGTTATTTTTTTTTCTTTCCTTATTTATCTATGCCTTGAAATATTACTGGAAAATTACGGCGGAAAAAGTATTGACGTGAAAATAGCCCAAATACATGTACATCGAACAAGGTCGATGTACAATGTACAAGGGCTGTGGCTGAGGTACTGAGGTATTTGTATTCATTTCGTTTTGAAGCATTTCTCAGAAAAGGCTCTTAGTCCATTCCCCCATTCCCTATACTTCAAGATTAAAGACTTATAGTTGTTTAGCATTTCATCTCTCAAGATAAATGATTGATCAGCCACAGCACTTATGGAAGAAAAGACCTTCTTTCATGGTCTGAATCTATGTCCCCAGAGACGTAAGCTCTGACTGTGAAGGGGCGAAACTGAAACTAGTCTACATTCAAAAACCCTGAGAATTTTACGCTGGTTAGTTCAGAGGGCATCATAAAGAAAAGGCTTTCTTTACATCAGAAGAAAACAAGAAATAGAAGTTCTTCTTGTGGTCAAACTCCTTTAACTGGCTTTTCTTGGCAGCAATTTCTTTTTTTGGGGGGATAATCAGTTTTAGCCTTAACCCCCCCCCTTTTTTTTTGTAAAATTTTCTTTGAAGTACTGTCCAGCAAATCACTTCTGTCGATAAAACACTACAAAATTTCAAAAAATTAAGAAATACTTAGGCGAAATAATCGTTTTTTTATCAAAAATACGCAGTAATTTTAACTGTTGATACATAAGTTGGCATACTGGCTTGCAGTGAACGAAAATATAATTATTCACAAAAAGGTTGAGAAAGATTGCATAATAAATCACTGAGAGCGTGCGGCGATATCGCATCAAGAAATATTTTGTTTATTGAAAATATGTAGTAATTTTAACTGTTGATAGAAAAGTTAGTACAATGGCATGCAATGCACAAAAATACGATAATTCAAAAAAAGAATGGGAAAAGTTTCTGTATGAAATCATTGATACAAATGGCGATATCGATGCATACATTTTACCAATTATCTAAAATGCATAAATTTTACCAATAAAAATTGGCAAGAGCTGTAATTTTTTAAAATAACCCAGATTTCCGGAGCATCCCCGGAAAATTTTCCCACCTAAGAATATACAGTTAGTTTTTAAAATATATGCCTTTCACTTCTTCCTCTTTTTTTTTTTAAACTATGCTAAAGAAAATACTGAATCACGGTATATAAATACAGTAAAGCACCGTTTATACGTTTCTCATTTACATTGCGACTTTTACATTTATACGTCGCTTTCATGAAGTCCCGATTCATTCCAATTTATTTTAATGCAAAAATGCTTCGTTTATACGACGCCAATATCGGTTATACGTCGTTTTTTTTCCTTCAAAAGTTTTCTGTCTCAGTAGTTATTTTCCGTTTAGACAGACACTTTTGTCATATAGGTCAAATAAAGGATGTATGGAGGGTTGTACCTTTAATAGCCCTCTTTTAAAGGCGCAGTTGACAATATTAAAAAGTTTAGAATATACTTTGCTTGTTAGAACACAAGGAAAAATCATTTCATTAACTTAATTCAATCTGTAATGCTCTAATTAATAATCAAGGAATCACATCAGGTGACTATGAATGATTTAGTAATTTCAAGGTCTGTAACAAAATCGCCTCCTAATTGGTATTCACTGTACATTACATTAATACCAAGTGTATGCGGTATTTAAGATATAGTACAATAAAGGTACAATTTGTTTCATATTTGAGATTTTTTTTAAAATCTAGCAATTGTTTCTAGTGTAAAAACTAATATCTTAGGTAATTTACTAGTACCTTAAAATAATTTACAACTATTATATTTACATAAATTTCAATTAGTAATGTTAAACCTGTATTAATAAAAGTTATTTATTAATGTTTCATTTATACGTCGTTTCAGATCGGTCCCTTGAAAAACGTATAAACGGTGCTTTACTGTATATAAATTATGTGCATCTCTTTGACTCATATATTTTTTATTTCATCCTGTTTTACTTTTTCAACGTGTCTTAAAAAAGTGTTTTTTTTTTAAATCGTAAAATTAAATCGTAATTTGAAAAAAAAAGTTTATCCATTCAACTAAAATTGTGTTGGTGCTCTTTTAACCGGATAATTTTGTCAGTCAACAAAATATTTTGTTGATTCATTAAAATATATTATCGAATGAACAAAATTTTTGTTGATTCAGCACCATAATTCGGTAAAAATAGCATCGACAAAATTTAGTTAATTTCAATCAAACTTTTTCTTTTCCCAGTGTGCATTTTTAATATTATTACCGAACGTTTAACACCGATAAATACCTCACGGTTTTCTCTCTCTTTGGATAAAAATCATTTATAGTTTTTGTAGCATATGAAGTTTTGCCAAATTCACTTGCATCAGGTTTTGAAAAAACTTCGTTGCTGATGAAAATATTCTCGAAACCCAGAGTATACACTTTATTTTTTGGAAAATGAGCCCAATTTTAAATGCAAAAATGTTCTCCGGATAGCGGACATAAAAATAATGGTCACTTGATTAAATATTTTACTCTTGTGGCTTTCGGAACTTATGAAGATTGCAAAAGTCTTTTTGACCCTCGAACCGACTGAGTCTTAATACTACATTCAGTGAATGGAAATTTATAAATACTGAAATCCATTTTCCAGTTTTCACTGCATTGTAGCAAAATCTTTTGTTTGATAAAATATCCATGTTAATTGTTTTAGAATTTTAAAACACCACAGCGGATTATTTTCTCTTATGCATCTGTCAAATGTTGTTTTTTAAAATGCTTAAGCTTAGTAGAGTGAGCAATATTAATATACATACTATATCTCAGGGACGTAGCCAGGTGTTGGGCCATGGGATCCTGGGCACCATCCAAATTTTGTTAATTGGATGTCAATAAATCAAGCATTTTTGTGAGAAATTCTACCTTTTGAGCACCCCCACCCGAATTTTTTTCTCGCTACATCTCTGTTACATCTTTTAAATATTGAACCCGATATAATCTGTTTTCGTCCATCGTTGCAGTGACCAAAGGCGAAGTTTCCTGTACCCGCCCAGCCAGTAGCGTAGCCAGAAAAAAGTTTTAGGGGGGTTTAGGCACTGATGTAACGGATAATCTACATTATGGATAGCATTCTTCATGTCAATAATAGAACTCAGCTAAATTTTAGGGGGGGTTCTGACACCCAACCCCCCCCCTCGCTACGCCACTGCGCCCAGCATTATTTCTGTAGCAATCCCAAGGCGAAGGCCCCATTAGGCTCTTCATTGCCAGAAAGTTTTTCTACTGATAAAACGACCTTTGCAAAGATTTAATTTCAAAACAAACTTGGGTATTTTTTTTTCCTTTTTTTCTTAAACTGAAAGCATTTATACAATTATATTTAAACAGAATTAATCTGAAGCAATTAGAAAGAAGTACATTAATTCCATCTGTAAATAACAGGAAAATTTGTTTACTTGATTATAAGAGGAGTTGCAATGTTTGACAGTTTGGGCGTTCTCAATTGGTGACAAGCCTCCCTGTTTCGATGTTCGTGAGTGGTTTTTGACTTGTTCCCCTCGGTAAGCTGACCACTAGAAATTCTCATAGAAATGAAATTTTACCACGTGAGTACAATATCTCCATTGCAGACTTTTTTGTTCTCCCATGGTTCCAATGAACCAACCAACCTGTGTCACTCTGGCAACACAACCCCTCCTACAGTGATCCCTCCTACAGCTCCCTGCTCATCAATCACTCCTCACGGTGGGGGAAGGAATTCTTAAATAGACGCCAGCACGAAACCGAAAATTTCACAGAACGCAGCTACATAAAAACAAAATTTTAATTTATTTTTAATTTATAAATAGAATGAAAATCATATATCAACGGAGAAATGTCCTCACTAACAAATGTTTCTACAATGCTATAATGAAACAACAATGCTGTTATGAAGTACATATTTTAAAGTATGTACTTCATAAAGGAATTGTTTTACTGCAGTGGTCTGCTAAACCTGAAAGTAGCTGTCTTTGAAAATTCGTGTTATTTTGAGAGGAAATTAATGAACTTCTAATTGATTTAGATAAATTCTTGTTAAATATAAATGTAGATAAATATTTATAGTTTAACCCTTTAACGGGCAGTGTTCCCGCTCTGGCAACACCAAACTCTGACGTTTTGACGGCTGGCAGTCACGAAGAATAGATTTGATTTCTATAAAAATAGTTGCGGGCGACCTAGCTCCACGAGAATCCTTTACTTCTTAGCACGCCATTTCCCGTAAAAAAATGGTCACGATTATTTTTAACAGCACTGGCATCCGCTGAAAAATGGAAGAATGCGAGAACGGCTGGATAGATTGTCCAATGCTGAAAAAAGGGCAGCCGTTGCCATCGCTCGACTTAACTACCAGTAAGATGGCGGACGATCAAAACGTTCATCGCGTGCCACGGATCTAGATACCCCTTTTTGACCACAGCCGCCATCTTGCTGGTAGTTAAGTCGAGCGATGGCAACGGCTGCCCTATTTTCAGCATTGGGAAAGGGTTGCGCCTTAAAGGGTTAAGGCAAAAAAAGAATGGATGAAAAATACACAATATAGTTCGTTTTGAAGAGCCTTGCGAAGGTCCTTTCTCCATATCATTGCAGCGATAGTTTTCCGGAATCGAGATTTCTTGATCCCGCAATCCCGTGAGATTGACATTTCATTTAGCTAGGACTTCATTTCAACAGAGAACAGTAGAAAAAAGTAAGATTTTAAGCACTATGAAGTTTAAAAATGATAATTAATATTATGAGATAATTAGTACAATAACTTGCAGAAATATGAAAATTATAATGATGATATTCCGAATAATACTCTAAGTTATGTTTTATGTTAGTCGCTAAAAATGAGGAATTTACAGAAATATACAATTTATCGATACATTCGCATACTTAAATTATTTTCTTAGTTGCTGAAAAGAGAACTTACAAAATCGGACAAATCAGATGAATCATTTCCTAGTTTAGATTTAATTTTTGTAAAATAATTAAAAGTGTGAATTGAAAAAATTAAAAACTAAAATGGAAAACTTTTTATAATTAATTCGTGACTGTTCGGTAAGAGATAAATTAGTATGAAATAGAATTTCAGTTTATTTGGAGATAGGGAAATTTGCAAAAAATTTAGATTACGTTGTTAGGTCCAGACTCCCATTGGAAGATAATAATAATAAAAAAAAAATAATAATAAAACTTTAAATTAAAATTTGTAGTTATTAATTCGATTATTGTTAGATAAGAGACATAAATATGCAAAAATTTTTGGTCTATTGATTGGGAAAGCAGCGTGAAATTGTAATCTATATAAATAAAGCAATGTGTAAACTGTCCTGTCTGTCTGTCTGTGTCTCACGTAGCTCCGAAACGGGTGATCGTAGACCTACCAAATTTTGTACGGAAATTCTCCTAGACGGGTCTCGACACACCTCGAAGCGATTTTTTCGAAATTCGAATTAGAAAATGTTTTATTTTATGTTTTGTCCGATTTTTAGCGATTTTTCTTGCGTAATACATAATAACGCCGGTAATTGCGCTCGCAAGAAAACGATATTTACATCATCGTATAGAGTAGAAAATTTTCTTTTAAAAAAACTGTTTGTTCGGACTGTGTAACATAATTTGAAGATTTTTGGGAATTTTTCAAATAAAATTAAATTTGACGCTGACTTTCGTTAAATATTTTTAAAACTGCTGCATCTTGAATTCTATCAGTCGTAACTTTTTTATATTTCGGCAAAAGACGGAGCACACAATTCACCCACTTTTAAAAGAAGAACGGGGGGAAAATTTAAATTAGGAGAATTTTTACGAATTTTTAATTAAGTAAAGATTTCATTTCCGTACCAGCTGCTTACAAATTTCGGTTTGATATCTTGTGGTTTGGTTGTCCTGGATACAGTAACAATGATTAAAATTGCCAGTTGAAAAAAATAAATAAGAACGGGTTCCGCACCATATCTCGAAGCAATTTTTTGCGAAATTCGAATTAAAACATCTGTTGCTTATTGCCTTAATGCGCCAAATACTACTGTTACTGGCAGTAGCGGATCCAGAAATTTTTTTTTGGGAGGGGCTAAATTTTGAAAAAAGCTTATTTCACCCAAACAAAATGTACAATAAAGCAAAATTTTAGTCTAAAGTAATGTAAAACTTTTTGGGAGGGGCTAAGTTATAAAAAAAGATCATTTTGTTAACTTAGTGTATAACAAATCAGAATGTTACCCTTTAGCAATCTCTTTTGGGGGGGGCTGAAGCCCCCTAGCCCCTCCCCTGGATCCGCTACTGGTTACTGGACAACTAAAAGTCAAAGCCCGTTGTGAAGCAATTACAACGAGCTCTCTTCTGAAAACGTGAAAAAAGTCTCTCATTCCAAAGATTTCGTTTTGTGTACATAGTTATTCTTATGTCCAAGCAGACGATTTCTTTGCTTGGCTCGATTTCCTTTTATAAATACTGGATTTATTTGTGAGAAGAAAAATTAAACTGCATAATCTAGAAAAACAATTTTAAAGCCTTTATAAATAGCGCAGACTAATCTCTTTTCTTTTTGTAAAGGGTTGCAAGAGAGGGTGACGTATTTTTAAAATTAAAAAAAAATGTCCATTTCATGTAGTGTCTGAGGTATTTACGCTAAAACGTGAACCTAAAAGACAGCAAGTCTGCGGAAATAGGACATTTTGAAAGTGATAAGTTCCCTGCAAACGGTCCATTTTCACTTTTTTGATACCGAATGACGCTGACATAGTTTTTTTTTTTTTTTTTTTTTTTTTTTTTTTGTGTGTGTGTGTGTGTCATTATATTGCAATGATCTCAGGTTATTACATATATGACGCAAATTTTAAGTCAAGAGTGAAATAATTTTGCTTTTTCTAGATTCCATATCACTGGAATTAATTCGAATTACACATGTGAGGAAATTTTTCGTTTCCTACCGTGCGAAGAACGGGCACGTAGCTAGTAAAAAATAATTTATTTCCTCAGTGTCAATCCGGCGGAATTAGAATCGTAATCCCACGGGACTAGGGGTTTAGACCCCTTAAAAAGACCCCCACGGAGGGCACCTCACCCATAGGCCCAGATCCGTTGTGAAGATAATTGGCCTTGATCCCACAACACAACCCACGGAAATAGTCCAGCAAACATTTGTGCGAGATCGGGATTCCATTCCTTATACACAAGAGACTGGAATCTCCAGTCAGTAAAGAAAAGGATTTGTTCTCCATTGTCCACGGCCCTATGTCCACTTGTGTTGCAATCGCCCGATCTTTTCTGAGAAGCTGTACAGGAATGGGCACGTTTATTTTTAGTTAGTACGTCAGAACTTAAAAGTAGATCGGATTTTCCTGGATTTTCTATTTCTCAAACTGGGAATTAATAGATAATTTTACGTGACCGGTGGATCCTCCGTCAAAATTATTGAAATTCATGTAGTTTTTTATTATAAATATATTTTGTATATACGTGTTTGTCCCGCACTGGCTTAGTCGCTAAACTCCATTCCCATAAGAACGCGGAAAGTGAGGCAACACTGGCTTGGCCAGTGCATGGGAGGGCGAACGCCTCTCCCTCGAGAAATCAATTCTACCTCGGTTGTTCCGAAATTGTCGGTTGTTATCTGTCGACTGGACAGAACTATAAAGACATTCTCTGCCACTAGAAGGTAATTTTTAAAAGATGAAACTTTAAATTAAAATTTCTCGTTATTATTAGTCGTTTATTGTTAGATAGGATACATATATATGCAAAAATTTGCGGTCTATTGATAGGAAAAGCAGCGCGAATATAGTTAGTTGTTTATCAACTGCGCTAGCAACTTCGAAGGTTGTCGGGAGGTCGTTTAGTCAATCATAAGAACCCTTTGACGCTCAAGTGAGCACAAGGTGGGGCAGACTTAACCACCGATTATTTTCCAACAATGGGGGAGAATAGAGCTCCGGGTAAGATAATGGGAGCTGGTGCAAGTAAAATCTGTTTGTGGCTCCACTGCCCTCCACGTTAAAACGATGCCTCTGAGGGTGCTTATTTCAGGTGCAAGGTTTCCTAATGTGAAATTGGTACAAAATTAGGGTACCCCCAAGTAGAGGTCGCTCCGCCGCGCCACGCCGCCGCCGCCGAGGTCAAGACCGTTGTGCCGGTGAAGAACACTGATTTTACGCCGCGGCGTACAATCAGCTTCAAAACTTTATATATATATACCGAAACTTTCAACTGGTTATTTTTTTCTGCATATTTCTTAAAGCTAGTGACTTGTAAACATACTATTTAAATTTTTTGAGTCAACGGCGTAATTTGATTGCTTTAAAAACTGTTTAAACATTGCGTTTTACCTCAAATGTACATTAAAACGCTTAAAAGCAAATAATGTATCAATCGTATATTGATAACTAAATATACCGTGAATGTACAATATAAACCTATCCGATTTTGACAAAATCTATTGTTTCAGTTTTACAGTAGAAATATTTTAAAAGTGTCCCACGACGTCAAAACTCATACTCTGAAGCCCCACCAGTGGCCGAGCGCACTGCGTTCTGAACTGGGAGACGGAAGGTGCCTGGTTCAAAACTAGGGCGCACCCGCCGACCCAACCGTTCGTAGTTCTCCGTGGTTTCCTCCGAAACCTAGCTTAGATACGGGTTAGGACCTTAAGAAGACCCCACGGAGGGCACCCCACTAGAGATGAGTTCAGTCTCATTTTTTAAAGCCCGAACTCAAGGTGTTTTAATTCGAGCCCGAGCCCGAAATTTCTGCTAATAGATATACAAAAGTCGATTACTTCGTTGATAGAATATCATAAATTTTGCCGTTTGTTGAAATTAAAGACAAATATAATCGAGCCCACCCGGGCACCAACACAATCGTGATCTCTACACCGCACCACCTCGGCCTAGAGCCCGTGTAGCTAATTGGCCGTAATCGCACAACATCATACTAAAGACTAGTTTTCACAAAAATTCTAGTCTTTAAAAAATCTCATTTGAGCGTCAATTTATACATGTGTGTGTGTGTATGTGTGTGTGTACGCATACACCAATTTTCATTATGCTCTTTAACAAAAATTTTCCCACGCCGTTTCTGAGGTCGTTACGCGCCGTCATCGATATTCCGTGCGGCGCAGACCTCTACACTTCTTAACTTCCTACTACACGGTAAAAAAAAAAAAAAAAAAAATCGGAAACATTACCCCAAAAAATGGGGCAGCTCTTTTTGTTTAAAATTGCAGAAACGTTTCTGCATATTTCGGAAAAGTATTTACATATTTTTCTGCTTTTTAGGTAAGGTTTCTGAAAACGATGGGTAACGTTTCTGTATATTTTGGTAAAATACTGAGTAACCTTTCCGTATATATCACAAAGGTTTCCGAATTAACGAGTAACCTTTCTGAGTTTTTCAGAAAAAGTAACATGCACTAGAGGAAGCGTTTCGAATAACTTACTCTAGATGGCAGTACCAAACTCTAACGGAAGAAGCGCTAAGGAGCTGCGATCAGAATTTAACCCGGACGTACGCGACTGTATTAAAGCACGTTACCTCGACGCTGTGATTGCCGTACTGTAATTTGCTTCTAAAGTAAAGACTGCTGCAAAAGTTAATTGCGTGGTATGGCTTGTTTTGGAAACTTAAAATTTTTTTGGAGTATTTTATAAATGGAGAGAAAATACCATAATTAATAAATATAATTTAAAAATCTTAAATCTTTTTGTTTCACATAAATTATTTTCAAGAGATAATGTGCTGTTTTATTTAAGTATTCATCCTTTTTATTTAAGTATTCATCCGGCGACGTCACCTGGTGACTGGTCACAAATAAACTCCACAGTGACCACACAGTGGAGTTACATCACTCACAAGTTACCAGACCCTTATTATCGCATGGGCAAATCGGGACTTTGCCCAGGCCCCCAGTTTCAAATGTTGTTCTGAAATATTCTTTTATATGTCAAAATTTTATGAAAAACAAAATAAATTTTATAGATGGGGACCCCCAAATTCATCAATGCCGGGGCCCCTGTTGGTCATAATCGGGCCCTGCAAGTTACAATGTGGCAGTCCTGTGACAATTGTGACCCTCTGTGACGTCACAGCGACTCTTTTGTGACCATCTGTGCTATTAGGGAAGACGCGTTCACTCTTATCCCTCTGTCTCTTGGCACTTGGCGCATGCGCGCGTAGTCCCAAATAAAGATTTCCTTTCCCCGTAAATACTTTACGACGAAATGTGGGTTATGTTTCCGAATCCGAAATCGTGAGTTCGAGTAGAGCATCGGTAGGTTACGCTATACTTTCGGAAACCTTTCTGCTATAAGTATGTAACGTTTCTGAATTTTTTTACGCTGTACAGGGGCTCATTAAAATGGAAGCTGTCTCCTTCGCCATCCTATACCGAAGATTTGGCATGGTTTTGTGGCTGCCAGACAGTTCTAGAAACAGCAACTAGATAAATGTCTTATCTAAATCAATAAACTATAGTTTAACTGTTATTGTTAATCATGTTATGTTACAATTGGTTTCTTTGAAAATCTTCCCGTTACAATGCACGGGGGGAAGGCGGATGCTATTAGGTGACATAATGATTTCCAACCTTTTTCGTACCACAGCGCCTTTTCTAATAAACAATTTTCTTTGGCTCTCTACCCTAATTTAAAGTATGACTAACAGTAAGTAAGATATAAAAATAAACAAGACTCGTGTTACTTCATTATTTAACTTTTCTTTTACTTTATCAAGATTAAATTAATAATTTTTCACTGTAATTCCCTTACTACAGCGACCAGTTTCTGCGACCAGTGTTGCTTCCCTGCTCGCGCAATCTGTGGGTACTCAGCGCATGTTTGGCCTGTTCGCTTTTATCATTGAAAAGACGTAACGGAGAATACTCTCCTTCTGTGACCAGCGTTGCTTCCTAGTCCCGATCTTTGAATGTTCCGCTTTGGGCGCATTCAAAGAAAGACCGGGAAACTAGTCGCAGAAAGAGAGTCTTTTCTGTTGCGTTTTTTCAATGCTGAGACCGAACAGGTTAAACATGCGTTCAAGGTTCAAAAGGAACAGGGGAGAAAAAAGAAGAATGACTTATGTTTGATAAACTGCTTCGTCGCACATACTTATTGCCCATCTTTTAAAAATTTTCGGAATCTGTCATCGGAACATGGAAAGTTTTCATTTACAATAGAAAAATGGGGCTTAGAGAAGACTTTTGCTAGCCATAAAAGTTAAGTTTTATCTGTAAATCTGTAAATTGATAGTGTGAGAAAAGGTTTAGAGGTATTTAGACATTTAACCACATAGTCTTTATATGAATGTTAACATGCATAAGTATATATATTCCGAGTGTCTACTCTTCTATCACGTCCCCACCATGGCCGACTGCATAAAACACTAAACATGGTGGACGGCTGAAGTATGAAGGTCCCGTATTCGGGCCTACCGCGCGCTTATAGATCTAACGGCCTGAGGTTTTGGTCGGTTATCTCCAGATGTAACATGAAAACGCGTTGGAGTCCCTTAAAAGGTCTTTCGACCAAGGCACCCGCCCGTGGGCAGATGTCCCTCACGAAGACTTTCCATAACACAAAACGCACACACAGACACGCAGTTTGACTGGCTTACGTACATATAATTGTTATTCCTGGAAGATTTTTAGAGCTCTCAAAACAAAGTGTGCATTTAAACACAGGTTTTTTAAATATATACTTGTAAAATTATTTTAAATACTGTGTGGTGGAGGGGGTACTAGAAACTTTCCCCTAAAAGAACTTTTATCGGGGACACCCATATCAGACCCCCAGGCCCGTCGAGAGACAAGCTCGGGCCCGCTGGGTAGATATATGACGGACCCTCCCCGCTACCCCTCCTTACCATAAAAAGCTTCAATGAAATGTTTCATTAGCAATAAGATAATTTTAACCTCAAAAGTTTGCTGTGAGAAATTAAGCCTCTTCATGAAGCACTGACGAAATAAACATACTTTATAACTAATAATTATTAAAAAATAAACAAATAATCACTGTGATAATAAGAAATGTAAAAGGGTAAGTAAACTCCCCGCAAACAACTGAAAAATCCACATTCCGAGAGCAATTCTGAACAATTTTATTCCAAGAACATTTTGGGGATGAATGAATTTTCCCGCGCTTGGAAATTATCAAGTTTGCACATGCCGGCCTAGAGTTCATGGTGATTCCCCGCGTATGAGAGCACAAAATTTGGTGCGTTTGCCCCTCTCCCCCACCCCGAAAAACAAAAAAGAGCATACATGACGTCAGCAAACCAGTTTCGTTAAGGACCTCGTCTCGTCTTTACGTATTCCAGTCGGTCTTGGTTTTCGTGAATTCTATTTCTGTCTATACAGAAAATTTTTTTGAAAGTTTAGTCCGGGCCCCCTGAAAACACGGGCCCTGGGGGAATACCCCTCTTCCCCCTCCCTCTCGAAAGGCCTGCAGACCCCTGTCAAACATTTTAGTTTTAAAATAAACCAAAAGAATTCACTACGCTACAAAAACTTTCACTATAGCAAGAGGGAAGGGCGAGAGTCCTCCTCCATAAAAAAATGAAATATTTAATACTATGTACTTTTACTTTTTACCAGTGCGGTACTTTTTTTCCCAGGTACGCATTTCAACGGGTGCGCTTTTATACGCCTCACACTACAGCAGTGGCGTAGATAGAAATTTTTCATGAGGGGAGGGGGGGCTACAACTACTGCAACTCACATATACGTGTGTATGATAAAGGAGTGAGAATATACATTTTGTATGGCAAAAATTCCTTATGGGGGTTGTGATCCCCTATCTTACTCTCCCCCCTTGCCTACTCTCTTGAACTGAACGTAGGGGGGGGGGGGCGAAGGCCCGGATCAGTACAGATCAGATACGACGATCGAAGCAACGGCGAGGAAGCGTCACCGATGTTGATACTTGTATTACGTAGAGCCGGAGAAAACCGTTGGCGGTCAGATTAACCTTTTTGATCAAATTCTTTCACGTGGTGTTCCGTAGAACGTGAAATAGAACCCTTGGGATTCCAGAACAAAGGGTTAAACATTGAGTAACTTACCTGCATTTCCAGCACCTGGGGGTGCACACAAAATCTTGTCAGATCAATCTCTCTACAGAAATCTTGAATAAATTTTCTGTCAATGCACGTATTCAAGCAGAAAAGGAAATAGTAAGTAATCATATTCTATTCACTTTTAAGAAAACAGATCAGGGGAAAATCCAACAATGCGCTGCCCTGATTCCCCCCCCCCCCATACAAATCGAATATTCGCTGTGTGATAATTCCTCATCTCTTCCTAATATCATCAAGTCTATGCAGTAGTGAACAAAATTTCAGTTCCAGACAAAACTTGGTACAGTGGAACCTCCAAAGTTAGACATTCCCATAATTTGGTCACCTCCCTAAGTTGGACACTTTTCTAGAAAACGGAAGGTGTGCATAATACATAAATATGCCTCTATAAGTTAGATAACTCTGACAGTTGGATATTTTTTGAAGGAATTGCAGGTGTCCAACTTAAGGGAGTTTTTACTGTAGTTCATTTCAAGGCTTCCCTTTTTAAAAAGATTAAAATTTCAATAAATCCTAACTAATATTATAAATGCGAAAGTGAGTTTGTTTGTTTGTTTGTTTATGACGCTTTCACGTCTAAACCGCTGAATCGTTTAGGATGCATTTTGGTTTAGATATAGAGGGGACCCTGGAGTTGGTTATAGGCTAATTAGAATTTTAGATTTTTAATTAATTTTTTAATTATTAATTAAAAACAGTTTTTACATTGCCATGGTTGGCGAGTTTCGCCCGTATCAAATGATTCATGTTTTGAGCTAACAAGAATGCTATTACTTCAATAAATAAGCGCGCGTGCATCTGAAAAACATTAAATACCACGGAAATTAAGCCAGTTTTATGCCAAATCTATCTATCTGTAATAATAAAAATGAATGTTCTCCAGACAAATCTACAGAAAGCAGAGCCTTGAAAATTTGAGCATGATTGAGCCCATAACTTCGGTAAAGTGCACCTGAGGCTCAAAATTTTGAAATTTTAACTACTTTTCAAACTATTAATTAAAAGCCGTTTTATCGCCCGCACAAAATGATTTATGCTTTTGAAATAAAGCAGAAATTATATTTGCAAAATCACATGCATTTGAAAAACATGGTAATTATGTTGATTTTACGCCAAATTAAAAAGCATAAGTAAAGAAAAGGGTACTTACGTATTATCCCGGCGGTCCGCCAAGACAAGAGATTTTTTGCCGAAATAAATGCCGGGCACATGAAATTATTAATGGTTTTAAATACGATTGGCAACAGTTTGGCAACCCATTTGACGATAAAACAGTTTGGCGGGAATGACCGCTGGGATAATACGTAAGTACCAAGAAAAATCCAGATGTGTTTCTTAAAGTTCATAAATTTCCAAATCCTACCAATAATATAAATGTGTACGTTTGTGTGTTTGGATGTTTTTGACTGAATCACACAAAAATGGTTGAACAGATTTGAAAAAATTTGTAATGAAAATAGCTTATGCCCTGGATTAACATACAGGCAGCCTTTCAAGCATATAGCATAAATAATTCTTTTACAAAGACACTCAAAATAATTCTAATGCATTGAGCTCTATGGAAATTTTGTAGCTACTAAACCGATTCTAAAACTTTTTTCACTGATTAAAAGTTACATTATTCCTGAGTATCATTGTTTGTTTTTGGATTAGGACCGATTGACTGCACTAGGGTCCTAGGCCTGTATGGAAAATTCCTCTGTGGGGGATTTTCTAAGGGATCCTAGCCCGTATTTATGCGAGGTTTTTTTAGAAAACCACGGAAAACTGGGAGCGGCTAGGTCGACAGACGCGACCAGGGTTTGAATCTGGCACCTCCCCCCTTGCAGTTTTGAGAGCAGAACTTCTTAGACACTGGTGGCATCCTAAGTGTTATAGGCTACCTTTAATGCATATATCACAGATAGTTCTTCTACAGGGGTGCTAATCAGAATTACATTACGCTCTATGTGCATCTCTGTAAGTACTGAACGGATTCCTAAACTTTTTTCACTGATAGTAAGCTACACTATTCTTGAGAATTATAGGCTAAACTTCATGCATGTAGCATAAATAGTTCCATTACAGGAACACTCAAAATAATTCTAATACATTACGCTCTTTGGGTATCTCCGTAACTACATACCGATTCTCAAACTTTTTCACTAATAGGAAGCTGCTCTATTCCTGATTAACATAGACTAAATTTCATGCATATAGCATAAATATTTCTTTTACAAAACAGTTCGCAAATACTGTCATAACTGTCTCTATTCGCCAAATGCCTGAAAAAAATCTAAATTTAGTAACTCTGTGCATATTCTCTTATTTTAAATGAAGTATACTAACATGCATTATACTTCATTTGAAACAAGTAAAAAGCAAATAATATTTAAATGCAGTTCCTTTTGTCTCAACAATATTTGTTATTCACACATGCTACATTTCTGTCGGGACCTAATTCTAAAGCCGACGCGGACGAAGTCGCGGGTAGCAGCTAGTAAATAAATAAATAAAGTAAGAAAACCTGAAACACATTTCAAATTTTAAATACGCACTAAAGTGCTATATATTAAAAGCGTATCATAATATATGTGCCGCCCCTATTTTTCTTCCTTATTCCATTAAGTTGGAAAGTGCATCATTATTCATGGGTGTGCCGTATTTTCCTTCCTTGTTCCACAAAACCCATCTCTGGAATTGAAATCTATCTTAAAATCGCCTACTAAAACTATTTTACAAATTTCCCCAAGTATATTCCAACTATACTTCACCGTTTTAAATATTATTTCGAATGTGTATCATAATCCACGAGTGTGCCGTGTCTGTCTTTCTTGGACAAGGTGGCGATACTTAAATATATGCAGTTATCAAGGTGGCGATAATTAAACATATGCAGACGATATTTTATATTTATGTGGCAACTGTAATTTAGATTTAAAATGACGATTTGGAACAACATTTAAGTACAGCATTCCGTTACATTTTTATTTATTTTGGGTTGCCAATTAATGTAGTTTTAATAATTAAGAGTTTTTTAAAATTCCTTAACTGGTGTGTTTATCGCTAATTTGTCCACTTTAGTTTTCATCTAGTTCTTTTGGGAGCGTTGAAACTTGTGCATAATTCCTAGAGACCCATGACTGCAAAGTTCTCGAAACTCCGGCGAATTTTTGGGTTGGCGAGTGTGGGGGCGTTAAAATAGGAATCAACCCTTTCTTGTTCCATAAAACTTAAAACACATCTTTGGAATCGAAATCTATATTAAAAAAGCCTACTAAAACTGTTTAATAATCTTCGCGAAGCATATTGTTGCAGAATTACTCTGCTTGTTTCCGGGTTCGTCGTTCTAAAGTCCAGTTGGTGTAGAAATTTCTAGTAAAAGTCCACTGGTCAGGATGGAATACAACTTTATTGCTTCTAGAACTTCATAGAACAATCAGCTGTACAAAATTCACAAGCACAATTAAACAGCAATGTGCTTTTAACAATGCGCTTAGATCTGACGCTCTCACAAATGCTGTATTTCTCACACAAAATAAGTCACTTTCACAGACAAAAAGTCAGTGAAAATATTCAAGGGATATCGAGCACAATCCCTTAAGACACAGCAATGAAGAATTTGCACACAGCACTTTAAATACAGCTTCGGAAAGCAAGCCAAAACACAGCTTCTATAGCACTATCAATTCACAAAGCAAGCGTACTCTCTCAGAGAGCTTTCACAATACGGGTGCTGACTCACACTGAACTGGGGCTTCTGAAGCGCTCCTATATATAGGTGGCGCAGAAGCGACGAGAAACTTCCAGAAGAGTCTATTTCTTGAAAGTTCTACATAAAGCGGGAATTTTGATTACGTCATAGAAGAGAAATGTCAGGTATTATGTGTTTTTAATGCAGCAAAAGCAGCTTTACAGGCCCCATAGGGAAAATCGCGCCAAATGACCAAAACGTCGCCAAGCTTGGCGACTTTTGGCGAAATATCGCCAAATTTGGCGCCAAAAATTAGTCCCCAAAATTGAAGAGATCTAAGCCCTAGGACCATTATTTCTCGAGTTTTCTAGAAACCCCATATATTTGAATGGGAAACCGAAACCTCCGTATCTCTGTTTCTAACTGACCGATTTTGATGCAACAAAAAGCAAAATTTATCTATTTGAAGCGTAGAATACGAATTTTAAACCATTTTAAGCCACAGAGCAGCGGGTTGCCCCGAAAATTCGTAACATTGCCCCCCTTCCCAAGGACTGCACGTCCCGGGCAGTACAATCTCCAGTTAGGAGGTCACACAAATATACAGTGTCCAACCTTTAACCAAATCTTAACAACATAATTTAAGCAAATAATCAATAAACACAGTAAGCAAATACACACTAATAAATAAATAATAGACATAATAAACAATTACACTAATAAGTAATAAATGTAATAAACAAATACACATTAATAAAAACCCATATATTACAAATATGTACACTAAACATGGCGTTAGTAGTGAGTGAAAGAGAGTTGAAGAAAGAGGAAGAGAAGAGAAAGACAGGAAAGAAATGAGAGCTGAAAGAAAGGAGGAATTATGCCATACCCAGCAAACACACTCAGGTTCTCTGAACGTCTATAAACGTTCAGAAGACGTTTTCTGAACGTTAATAGACGTTCAGAGAACCTGCGTGTGTTTGCTGGGTAGTGACCATGGTCTAATAATCAAATAGCTAATTACCACCGCGGTAAACGGCTAGCCGATCGTAATGTACAACTCTTGGCTTCGAGTTAGGTGACTTACGAATCCGTACAATGACGTCATTCAGTCTATTTAGGACTGTGTAAGGGCCGTCCCACGGCGATTGCAGTTTGGGGGACAGGCCTTTCCGTCGAGTAGGATTCCATAGCCAAACTTTGTCACCTACGTTGAAGTCGTGTCCCGTAGCCTTCGTGTCGTAGCGAGTCTTCATCCTTTCTGTGTTCAGGTTGATCCGCTCCCGAGCAAAATGATGCACGTCTTCAAACCGTGCCCGAAGATTTTCCACGTACTCCTCTGGCGATGAAGGCGCATCTGGAGGGCGGCCGAACACTAGATCGGCGGGAAGACGAAGATCTCTGCCGAACAGCATCTGGGAAGGTGTGAAGCCGGTAGTCTCATGGATGGCGCTCCTATAGGCCAGCAGGAAGAGGGGGAGTTTCTTGTCCCAGTCCTCTTGATTCCTAGATACCAGAAGCGAGAGGTTGTTTAAAATTGTGCGATTGAACCTCTCCACCATGCCGTCGGATTGCCATTTGAAGTTCTTCTAAAACCTTCGGAATCCTCGAACGAGGGAGTACTAACTGCCATCGGAGCATCTTGCCGTCGTCCGACTCCCATTTACGATACAGGACTCCATTCCTCAGGCGAAGCGAATCCCATAAAGCCCAGTACTGTTTTGTTGCCGGACTGCAAGATGATATTTCTTGCCAGCTGGGCTTATCGCCGGATTTTTCCATAAATTCCACAATTGGTTTGATGTCGCTATCTGCTAACTGGTCCGCCCGAAAACATTTTCGTCACTCCAGGGATCTTGGTGTCGATGATGTAACTTGGCGGACAACGGGATGTTTCAGATGGTAATTTTTCTCTGCCCTTGAGCAATAGCGACAACTGTCTATGCAGGGCCTTCCCGACAAAGCATCTGCATTTCCATGAGCTGCTCCTTTCCGTTGACGTATATCGATGTCATATTCTTGTAATCTCTGTATCCACCTGGCTATCTGGCCCTGTGGATTCTTGAAATTTAGAAGCCAGGTTAAAGAGGCATGGTCCGTTCGGAGCAGGAATTTTCGGCCGTACAAGTAATGATGGAAATGCTCCACGGCCTTAACGATGGCAAGAAGTTCCTTTCTCGTAACACAATAGTTACGTTTTGCCTTCGAAAGGCATTTGCTCCAGTAAGCAACGACATGTTCTTGGCCATCTATCTCCTGGGACAAAACTGCTCCGACACTCTCCTTACTTGCATCTGTGTCCAGGATAAATGGCTTCAGTTTGTTGAATGCATCCTCACATTCCTCAGTCCATAGAAATTTTTGTCCAGTCTCGGTCAATTTGTCTTGCAATATGGGAAAAACCCTTCACGAATTTTCGATAGTAAGTACACAGACAGAGAAAACTTCTAAAGTCATGAATATTCTCAGGACGACTCCATTTCTGGACTGCGGACGTCTTTTCGGGATCCGTTCGTACTCCGTGGGCGGATATTATGTGCCCGAGATAACGTACTTCCCGACGAAACAAGTTGCACTTAGATGGACTCAGTTTCAGGTTCGCCTCCTGCAATTTCCGCAGCACCTTTCGGATGTTCTCGAGATGTTCTTCGAAAGTCTTTCCGACGATGATGATATCGTCCAAATAAACGAGACATGCTTCGCAGGAAAGTCCTCTCAACACTGTCTCCATTAGGCGTTCGAACGTAGCCGGTGCGTTGCAGAGTCCAAAAGGCATAACTTTGAACTGCCATAATCCTTGTCCCGTGGTGAACGCAGTCTTTTTACGGTCATCGGGATGAATTTCTACTTGCCAGTAGCCACTCTTGAGATCCAGAGTGGAGAACCATTCATTTCTCTATAAAGTGTCCAAAGTGTCGTCAATCCTGGGAAGAGGGTAGCTGTCTTTCGTTGTTATGTCATTCAGACGTCTGTAGTCAACGCAGAACCGGGTAGAACCATCCTTCTTTCGGACCAAAACAATTGGCGAGGCCCAGGGACTAGTCCATGGCTCGATGACGTCATCACGCTGCATCTCGTCTAAAAGTCTGCCCTGCCCACCTCTTCTTGCTTAGCAAACGGCAGCCGCCTAGGATGTTGCTTTATGAGAGAATGGCTGCCTGTGTCTATCCTGTGTTGCGATCAAAATCACCGGAAGTACGAGAGAAGAGGTCTTCAAATTCAGTTATCACTTTCTCCGCAGCGCTTCTCTGTTCTGCCGTTAACTCCACGTCCTGTAATAATTCCTTCGTCAGGCACTCAGATGATTTAGCTGTCATTTGGCTGATGGTCTTATTAATGCAGGTAATAGGAGTGCATGTCGCCAACACTTCATTTTTCTTTATCACTTTCGACTTGGCCGTCACATTTGCTACTCTAACTGGAATTTCTGTTCTAGACAAGTCCACAAGTGTTGCTCCCACAAGTACTCCTCTGACGGAATCACTATTGTTTGGGTGTTCGATTAATCCTAGCCGGAATTTATTGCTTTCTTTAACTGTCCCAGGAATTATAGAATCAGTTCTTGGAAGAAGAGTGATATCAGTCTGGGCTATTATTTGCTGAATAGGTCATTTTTAAGGTCGAACTGCTTCATTTTTAATGTCGAACGCAGCTATTTCTTCTGAGTCTGAACGAAGCTCATTATTCTTAAAGTCCAAGTTAAATTTGTGCGATTTTAAAAAGTCTAGTCCGAGAATAAAAGAGTCCGTAATATTGGCGACATATACCACATGGTCATATCTGGCAATTCCAAAAGTGATTTCCACTCTTGCTTTTCCGAC
Source organism: Cheiracanthium punctorium (assembly GCA_038373885.1). NCBI lineage: Eukaryota > Metazoa > Arthropoda > Arachnida > Araneae > Cheiracanthiidae > Cheiracanthium > Cheiracanthium punctorium. Next base: position 2,870 of record JAWZYV010012216.1, on the reverse strand, counting down.
CACTTCGATCTTGTCACCTGTCACAGTCTGGAGGGTCAGCGAGGGCGGAGTCCAGATAATTTTCAACTTTAATTTCTTGGCCAGATCTGTCCTTATGATGGTTACATTCGCTCCAGTATCAATCACCATGTGGCATGGAGAACCATTAACGTATCCGAGTACAAATAGTCCATCACTGCCGCCATTCACTGATGAAATCTGTAAGACTTTCAAACGAGGCTTTTGAATATCCCCCAGCCTCTGTTCCTGAAAGTCGTCTCTTTTCTGTCTTCCTTCATGGGCTTCTCTGGTGCATTGATAACTGCGATCTTTACGACGAGAGTTCTTTTGTGCGTCACAGTATTTTCGTAAATGCCCTTCGCTGTTGCACCTCCAGCATTTCACTTTTCTTGGCTCTGACTGTTCTTGTCGTTCCATCAGATTTTCCAGGGTTTTTAATTTATTCTCTAATCTCTCCATTTCTCCATCCGTAGGCTCCTGGAATGATACAGCTTTAACATTATGCCGCTCTTTTCTTACGGCCAGCCGAGCTGCCTCTAGCTTCAGGGCGAATACGAGGGCGGACCTGAGATCTTCATAATCCGCCAAGATCAATGCTTTCTGAATTTCAGAGTCCAAGAGCCCTTCAATAAAATGTTGCACTGCAACTTCTTCTCGAACGTTATCAGGATAACTGCCATAGGCTAGATGACACAGCCTATCTATGTCGGAAGCCAGCTCTTGGAGGGACTCGCCAGGTCTTTGCATCCTTGACTTAAGTTGGATTCTACTATATTCTTTCTGGCACTTCTCTCCGAATTTCAACTCCAAGGCACATGCGAGGGCGTCAAAATCTCCTATCTTCGTCGCTCCAATAGTTTGCAATACGTTAATTGCATCTCCGCTAAGGGAAGCGGCCAGTTGGTTTGCTTTCTCGGACTCGCTCCAACCATTGGCTTTGGCGACGATTAAAAATTGGGTCTTGTAGGCTTCCCAGGGAGTCTTTCCGTCATAGGTAGTAAGTTTGACTGCTGGGCGGTGTGAAGATAACCTGATGTTTTCAGGTAACTTTCCCAGCTTTAGGAGAGAGTCCAATTTCTCTTCAATTTTAGCTTCACATTCTTCATGTATTTTCGAAACTATATTTTCTTTCCAGTCTAGTTTCTCCTCAATTTTATTCTTAAATTCTTCGCGCATTCAGCAAATATCTTGCTGCAATTCTTTAACATTTTCTTCTATTTTTCCTTCAGTTCTTTGTTCATATTTGAGTTTCTTCTATGAGCGACAATCTTTTCTCCATTATCTCTTGATTTTCCTGCACACTCTTTTCGAATTTCTCTAATTTTCCCAAAGCAGTCTCCATTTTCTCCAATCCCAATTTCATTCCTTCTTGTCCGGCTTCAATTTTCTTCTCTAAATCCGCTTTCATCTGTTCTTGTCCGGCTTCAATTTTCTTTTCTAAATCGGTCTGTCCGGCTTCAATTTTCTTCTCTAAATCGGTCTGTCTGGCTTCAATTTTCTTCTCCAAATCAGCTTTCAACTGTTCCTGACCGGATTTTATCTCTTGTTTTATGTCATATTGTCCGGCTTTCATCTCTTTCATCATCTCCATAAGCTTTTGTTGGAATTCTTCTTCCATTTTTCTGGTCCACACCATGCACTGGAGAATTAAAGTCTTTCTTTAGAATCCCGATTCTAACACCAAATGTTGCAGAATTACTCTGCTTGTTTCCGGGTTCGTCGTTCTAAAGTCCAGTTGGTGTAGAAATTTCTAGTAAAAGTCCACTGGTCAGGATGGAATACAACTTTATTGCTTCTAGAACTTCATAGAACAATCATCTGTACAAAATTCACAAGCACAATTAAACAGCAATGTACTTTTAACAATGCGCTTAGATCTGACGCTCTCACAAATGCTGTATTTCTCACACAAAATAAGTCACTTTCACAGACAAAAAGTCAGTGAAAATATTCAAGGGATATCGAGCACAATCCATTAAGACACAGCAATGAAGAATTTGCACACAGCACTTTAAATACAGCTTCGGAAAGCAAGCCAAAACACAGCTTCTATAGCACTATCAATTCACAAAGCAAGCGTACTCTCTCAGAGAGCTTTCACAATACGGGTGCTGACTCACACTGAACTGGGGCTTCTGAAGCGCAACTATATACAGGTGGCGCAGAAGCGACGAGAAACTTCCAGAAGTATTATGTGTATTTATCAGGTTATCAGGTATTATGTGTTTTTAATGCAGCAAAAGCAGCTTTACAGGCCCCATAGTCAAAATCGCGCCAAATGACTAAAATGTCACCAGTCTTGGCGACTTTTGACGAAATATCGCCAAATTTGGCGCCAAAAATAAGTCAAAAAGTTCATATCCACAAAACCTGTCGACAAGATCGCGTAGACGAAAATCTGTGATTGAGCGAAATACCGCCCTAGTGCTAATAAAACACATACTTTTTAACCAAGCATCAAAACTTTCTTTTATCTAGTATATATTCAGATCCCATAGGGCTTATAACTCCCCCTCCCCCATAAATCCGCATCTGTATGTTAGTATGAATAACTTTCTTACCAGAGCACGCAAAAACAATTTTAATATGCTTTGTCTTGGGCCGTGGTAGCCCAGTGGTTAAGGCGTTGGACTCGTAACCGGAAGGTTGCGGGTTTGATACAGGTGTACCACTAAAGACCACCGTGTACATGCGGTGTACGTGCACGTTAAATCCGTGGTTCCGAAAGTCCTCTTGCGGTCGATAGCAGTTTCCGAGGGGTGCCAATATTCAGAAGTCCCCCACCTTCGGATGAGGTTCCTAATTGTAGCGGGAAATTCCGGGAAGGATGTATATGTAGCTCTAAGCGACACATTCAATGACGCGAACTG